>BSBK01002051.1:105000-540000 GCA_027943335.1 Chamaecyparis obtusa | reverse complement strand
ATTAATCAACAATTTCTCATCTCTCAACTTCTCAAACACCATACAAATATGCATCATATGTTCCTTGAATAACTTGCTAAAAATCAAAATATCATCTAGATAAACAATGACAAACTTACCCAGAAATTCTTTCAGAACCTCGTTCATGAGCCGCATGAAAGTGCTCGGTGCATTGGTTAGCCCAAAAGGCATGACTAACCACTCATACAGTCCTTCCTTTGTCTTGAAGGTAGTCTTCCATTCATCTCCTTCTCTGATCCGAATTTGGTGATATCCACTCTTCAGATCTATCTTTGAGAAATACACAACCCCACTCAAACAATCCATAATATCATCCATTCGTGGCAATGGAAACCTATATTTGATTGTGATCTTGTTTATTGCTCTGGAATCTATACACATCCTCCACTCTCCATTCTTCTTTGGTGCTAATACCACTGGTACAGCACAGGGACTCAGACTCTCTCGAATCAACCCCTTCTGTAATAACTCATGTACTTGTCTGTTCAACTCTTCACTTTCTGCTAGTGTCATTCTATGTGCTGTCTTGTTTGGAAAACTGGCTCCTGGAATCAAATCCATCTAATGACTGATCTTCCTTACCAGTGGTAATCCATCAGGTACATTATCAGATACAATATCTTGAAACTCATTCAATAAATCTGCAACCTCTACAGGTACATCCTCTACTTCCTCTTTACCAGCTTTTGGAATTAAAGAAAAACACACATGCTCATGCCTCATACCATCTAAAAATTTTCTTCCATCAACAAAAGTTATTCTTGCATTACCACATACTTTTTCTTCGATCTCCTTCAATGGCTTTAGCTTATGTCGCACTCCATCCCTTGTCAGGGAATAGGTATTTGCATGACCATCATGTACAACACATTTGTCAAACTGCCACGGTCTATCTAATAGCATATGACATGCATCCATAGAGATGATATCACACAGTACCTCATCTTGGTACCCGCCGATCTTGAACTTTACTAGGCACTGTTCACTGACCATGACCTTGTGGACATCCTACACCCAGGCAATCTAATATGGATGTGGGTGTTTCTATCTCTTGAGCTTTAACTTTGTCACCATCTCTTCTGACACCAAATTGTCAATGCTTCCACTATCGATAATCACATCACTGCATTTACCCTCACACTTGCATCTAGTGTGAAACAGGCTCCTCCTTTGTTCAGGTTCATTCTCACCACTTAGCAAGACTCTTCTATTAATTAGTGTTTCTCCTCTTTCAGCATCTTTAGAATTTGATGATCTAGCATCTTCATCTACATGTGCAACTCTAGCCTGACCTTCATTTCTCCTGTCTGTTCTACCTTGGCGCTGAGGACATTCAAATGCCCTATGACCTTCTTCTCCACAGTGAAAACATGTTCCACGGAAGCCTCCTCTTCTAGATCCGTGTCCTCTTCCTCTTCCTCTCTGATCTCTATTACTCTGATCTTGGAAATGATTGGAATTATTTCCTTTCTGATTCTGACTGCTACTAGCCTCATCCTTCTTTTTCAGATCTTCATTTCAGCTAGCATATGACCATCCACCAGATCTTCCACTATGACCTCTTCCATTTTGTCTGCTCTCAAACTTCTTGTTCAACTTTTCCTCTACTTTTAGGGAAAACTAGTATGCCTCCTCAATACTATTCATTTGAACCAGATTCAACTCCTCCTGAATGGTTGGCCTTAACCCATTAAGGTATTAGGCAACTTTCTCCTTATCAGCTTCTGCATGGCCTGTTCTGATGAGGAGTCGATAGAACTCCTCTGTATACTCCTGAACAGATCTTCCTGCTTGCTTCAAACTTTGCATTTTCTTTAGTAGGTCAAGATCATAATCAACAGGAATGAACTGTCGCTTTAATTTATCCACCATCCGATCCCATCTTGTGATTTTATCTTTCCCTCTTCTATTTCGCTCCAATTGAATCTCTTGCCACCAGATCTTCGCATGACCTTTCAGTCTGGCCTTCACAAATTTGACCCTATCAGGATCCTCAACATCTTCATACTCAAATTATTCCTCACATTCATTGATCCAGTCGATCAATTCCTCTAGGTTAAGATTTCTAGAAAATGTAGGAACCTCAATCTTAGGTCTTTTCCCAATCTTGGAAATCACCTAAAAAAGTCTTTCTTCCTCCTGATTCACAACTTCAGCTTCTCCTTCTTGATATTCTTCTTCGGCTTCATCCTCACTTTCATCTCTGACATTAAGATTCATTCCTCTGCGAATCTCTTTTTGCAATGTTCGCACTTGTCTCTGCAGCTCTCTAACCTCAGATGTCACAGCACCAGCACTTCCGCCACGTTCTCTTCATGGAGGCATTTTTGGGATGCACGCTGAAACCCTAACCACGGTCCTGGTGCAAACTACTTCATAGTCGGTGATCTGTTTACACACTCAAGAACTCCTACTCTGATACCACATGATGAAGGGTGCTCCGCTTAGTACCACAAACACATAATAGAAATAGAGAAACAACAACAATAATATGCAAGAACAGAAAATTGGCTTCTTATTATCTCCACAAATGTGGAATTACAAACTTTCAGAATTACAATATGCTAAGCCACATGGGCATTCCCTTACAATATTCTGTAGGAAAAATTCTCGAATCAATACCCAGATCTACTACCCAGAACTCCCCTAGACAACACTATGGGCCTTCTTTATATAGGCAATTTCCACCGCCCGAGAAGGTTCTAGAAATTTAGCCCTTAGGGCCGACCAAACTTAGAATTATTTTATTTTACAATTTATTACATCAAATTCGACTCAAAATGAGTTTTGAAACCCAAATAGAAATTTTGAAGAAAAATTATTTTCTGCCATTTCAGGTGACCCAACTTCTGAAGACCATAAGTCATCGCCCGTTGACCCGATTGGCTATTATAACCTCATTTTGGAAATGCCACAAAGCACTCTACAGGCTCAACCTATGCAAAGCCACCATCACCCAAATTTTCAACCTCATCCGGGGCCTCTAAAGCCTTCAAAACTGAGTTTGAAGTTTCTATACCCTGCTGCCAATACCGAAAATCTTCAATATCTTCAAAACTACACCTGATCTAGCCATGAAACTTTGCTGGCAGGCTGATATGACTGAGATGAACCTCCATATGTAAAATCAAACATTCTGAGATCGTAAGACCAACTTACTAAAAATAGCAAGTTTCCATAAATAGCAACTCTGCACAAGATAGCCTCTATTGAATACAAAAATAAAAATATTTTTGGGTGATGCAAGATTGCTCTTACACCCAGGATGCTCCTGCATTAGTTCTTGTTATTCTCACCAAGACTTTTGTCTTTATAAGACTTGTCACTAAGGGAATAGATTAGTTGCAAAATGATGTGATGCACGAGCATGCGAGGCTCAACCTGGTTGACTTAGATGTTGGTTTTGGTCAAACTTTACTTTTGGGGGTCAACTTTTGACTTGAATGTATGTTTTGGCTGAAATTTTATAGGCAATTGCATGTGAAGGAGCTAGTTGGATTGTCAATTGAGTTTAGCTTGATTGGTGGCCATTTCAACCTTTTTTTGGGAGCCAGAAATATCATCTTGGCCTCCAAAATTTGTTTTTCATGTTTTTTTTCTAGTTTTTAGAATGTTTTCTTTTGTAATAAATCTGAAATCATGTTTCTAATTTTGGAGGTTAGTTGGCAATTCATCTTGCCTTAGTTGTGAGCTTTTCTGGGGAAAAATCAGGATTCATAGGATGGGTTTTGAAAATTACCAAAAATTGAAAATTTTGATTTTCCCAAAAATCTACCAAACACGATAATTTTCAAAATTGTAATAAGGAGTTGTTTTCTTTCATTTTAGAAGAAGAGTAGAGTTGGAGAAGTTTAATGAAGAATCCAACATTCTAAAACTTTGTGGTGTATTTTTCTGAGTTATTATTTTGAAGGGTTTGGAGTACATCATGATGCCACCTGTCACTAATTTTAATTAGGTTTGTTCGTAGTGAACTTACCTAGTTTTAAGTCCATTTCCATTATTTTAGCCTATTGCCATGACTTACATTCCAATCCTACAATGAAGTGTTCTTGTTTTTTAATTAAGAAGCAACAAGAGGGTGTTGGCCCAGGGTAGAATAAATAGCTAACTAAAGAATAATTAACAATAAATTAATTTAAACTAGAAAGCAACAACATAGCACATAAACCATCTACCTCTATCAAAAACCAAAATGAAAAAGATAAACTAGCACAACCGCTTAGTTTCAAAAACCCATGAGATAGTATCAAATTTAGCCAACATAAAAGGTAAACTATGCCATACAGGGCTAATAGCCATAATTAAAGTTTTAAACTTAAAATCGTAACCAAGAAAACTAGCCCAACAATTGGGCTTGGTGTTAGCAATACAACCATTTCGAGCACCACCTCGGTCTAGAAAAAGTCATTTTCCATCCCATAAGCTCTTGGAAAGCAATAGGTCAACCTACTCTTCATTCAAGAATTTAAAGAAATCATGATTTCCATCCACTGACTCCTTCCCTTCGAGGCCTTCTCATTTAACAGATAGAGGGTTGTTGATGAAGTTGTTGGCAAGTTGACTATACTATTGTATATGACTAGATATAGTGTTGTCATTATGGAAACAAAGTCATATAGAGTTTTGGAGTCAGCACACATTATCTTAAGGTTAGAATATGGCTAAGTATAGAAGAATGGACAGCTAGCAGAGCACCAGAAGATCAAAGCATCCGCGCATGTGTGTATGACTGAGTTATAGTAGGTGCCCTTAAAATTAAGTTGGTAAGTGTGTATTCATGCTAATTCCAAGAGCGCATGATCAGATGAGACAGTATGACAAAGATATAGTCAGCTGAAGTGGTACAGAAAGTGAATGCCAAAATAGAACAGAGTATGCAACTGACTGTTAGTATTTTGATTAGTGGTTATAATAATATTTTATAAAGGCGATGTTCCTATTGTAATAAGGTTGTAGACATGTAAACATCTTTGTTTGTAAACATACTTGAACCAAATCGCTTGGAAGCATTGTATGTAATCGATTATAGGTCGACCTAGTTAATTATTTTCTTAGCACATAAATATAAGACGCACCTTTGTAATAAAGGATGGAAGTGGATATAGAGATAAAATAAGAAAAGCAGAGACATACGAAGTGGAGATAGAATAAGTTATATCTTTACAAGGGGCTAAAAAATCAGCCCACAAAGGAACTGATCAGATAAGATGTGTCACAACACCAGTTCATCCAACAGATATAGTGTGTATCTAAGATTAGAAGGTTGTAGCCTTCATCACTTGAGAAGTGAGCTCTAGGATAGTGTGTCCCCACCCCTAATAGGGTTATTGTAAAAGAATCCTAACAGGTTCCAACCTTTGACTAGGCCACTATACTAAAAGCATTTTAAGGAACAACTCCTAATAGGGTTGCAGATCTTCTAACAAGGATCATTAAATAGTAGTGCAGTTCTTAGTGGGTGTCAATTCCCACTGGGGTTTTTACCTATTTGGGTTTCCTCATAACCATATTGGTGTTATGTGTTGTGATTATTTATCTTGTTTACATTGATGTTCATATCAGTACTTAAGAAATCAAGTTAAGATTTAAGAGTTAAGAAATTGTAAAGATATAGTGAACACTGATTCACCCCCCCCCCTCTTAGTGTTCCCATTCCTAACAATTGGTATTAGAGCTCTGGTCCTCTGAAAAAAATTTTAACCACTTGTGGACATCAATGGCTTCAAAAGAAGCAAATAATCTGAAGAAGAATCTTATGGTAGGTCTTGAAGACCTTGATAGGTCTAAGAAAGAAGTTGAAGAACTAAAATTGAAAGTTAATGGCGCACAAGTATTCATCAAGAAACTGAGACAAGATTTGAAAAATTGTAGAAATAGTGATTTGGGAAAAATGGTTAAGAACTTGAATGAGGAGAACACATCTCTAAAAGATTAGACTGAAGATTTGGATGAAAAGCTAACTAACAATCAAGAATTTTATGATGACTAGATCAAATAGAACCTTGAACTGAATGAAGAATTGAGGCAAGCAAATATGGAAATCTTGGAGCTAAGAAACAACAAAGAAAAGTTGGAATCTGAGTTGAAAGAGGCAAATAATCACATTGAGAAATTACACACTAGTTCTGATAGTCATAGTTATACACACAAAATCTTAAATGAGATACCAGCGGTATTGGGTTCAATGAAGCACAAAATTAGATTGATGACATGCTAGCAAAGATGAAAGCACCAGAAGACACTACAGATGCTAAGGAAAGTAGAAATTAGACTAAAGATAATGTCAAACCATCTAAGGATAAGTGCAAACCAGTAGACTGAACTTGTTATGCATGTAACAACCATGGACATATAGCAAGGGATTATAAAGAGGTAAGACCTTTCAATGGTTATTGTTGTTCATGCAAAAAATTTAGTCATAGAGCTATGAATTGTAGAACAAGCTAGAAGAACACGACTCAACATAATTAGAAAAATTAGAATCAACCAAATGCAAGAAGTTCTTAGTTTATTACATGTTAGATATGTAATTATAATGGTCACTCAACTAGACAATGTAAAATGGTAACCCATATCAATGCGTCGAGGAATTTAAGGCCTCCATTTATTTGTCACTCTTGTAACAAGGTTGGAGACATCTCAAAGTTTTGTAGATCAAGAATGCAAAGTCAGGAAATCCCTAGAAAACTAGTAGTATCAATATTGAATGAAGAAGGAGAAGTCAAGTTTGTGAAAGCTACAGAGGATGCAAGCTTGATTTGGTCATAGGAAAAGAAGGATAAAGTTGATAAGAATGTATTGGATGCATTCACAATGGATACACCCTCTACATTTGGATGAATGACCTTCGAGGTCATAAGGGGAGCTAATTTAGCTCTAGACCCCTATGTGATAGGTGTGCTCACCCTCAAAGTATTTGTCTTTGGATTTAACATTTTGGAGACTATTTGATGCTATGTACAAGAGTGCACTACCTAATCGATTGCAGGATGGAAGTTAGAAATTCTCAGTTGAATTCTGGTTTCCATGGCAAGTATTAATGGTTGAAATTTCATTTTATAGTTTATAGAGACTTATAGATCACTCATTGCATTTGAGATAGACTGATTGTAGACCACATAAGCCCTAGCAGTCATATTGAGAAGTGTTGGAGCATGATTTACTAGTTAAGAAGTGTGATTGATCAGTTGTGAAGCCCTAGTCCAACATGTCGATTTAGAAGTCCTTGAAAACTTATTTGAAGATTTAACCAAGTAATTCATGGCTACACTTCTTGTATTTGATGTTGTGGAAAGGAAGAGATATGTTTTTAAAATGCACCCTTGTAAGTCCACCTTAGATGACCTAGAAGGTACATTTTGAAGAACCCCTATGGGCATCATGCATGTTAAAGACATTCATGTGTATATATATTGTAAGAAGGAACCAGTTGGACTTGATAGGATAAGGTCGCACGTTGAGTCCATAATGAAACTAGACAAAACATTCCTAGATGAGTTTGTACATTTGGAAAACCATCCCAATGTTTGAGTATGCTATGACATGTGAGTTTTATGAATCTGAGTGGATCAAGATGTTACTAAGTAGGATTCATGATGACATATTCTAGATAGGTGAAGTACCAGTTAGAATCACAAGAGAGATCATTCATGAAATGACAGGCCTCTCTAAGACAAGTGTCATTCTTCTGATGGGAAAGGATGTATGTAAGACAAGAAGTGATAGGTGTGGTATGACAATTGAACCTATTGAAGAGAAATACATCAAATTGATGTCTATGATACTAGGTTACAAGTTTTAGCACACCAACAGGGTGAATAGTGTGTTTGAAGCCACTATTCTTGTAGCAATCAGACTTGTTAGAGAAAATAGAGAGTTCAACGTGTGTGAGTTCTTGCGTGCATAATTGATTGATAACATTAGAGCCATCAAGCATGATAAGACCAAAATATTTTAGTTTGGGTCTCTAATCATTTACTTGTACTTCCATATACTTGGAAAGGTCTTAGGTTTTTACTTAGACAAAAGTATGCCTACAATGCCTCAAATATCTCTTAAGGCATCTACTTAGAGAACATTAAAGGATTACATGGAGAGAGAGTTGAAGACATTCAGAATCAAAATGTAGATGAGGTATAGGATACCAGAAACTATTGTTGAGAATAATAAAGACAACATTTTTTTTATGGTAGAAACTGACATAACATATATGGAAGCAGTTAAGCCTAGAACAAAGTGGATCCATCCACTTGGTTATGAGGTAGAAGAACCAATCTTTGAAGCTTATGCATAAGTACTTCTTTCAGCACCTAAGGACCCTAATGAACCTAGATGGGGAGATTATGAAGAAAAGACAAGGGAAGTTGATTCACTTTGGAACATTGCAGAAACTAACAGGAAAGCCTCTAAGATTACATCTAAGATACTCAGAATTTATGGTGTAACACAGGAAGATCTTGACAAAGAAAGAGAAGAAAAGATAGCCTTGGAGATTGAGAGCACATCCACAGTGGAAGCTAAAACCAATAATCCTAAAATGATGTAATGCCCAAAATTTAAACACTAGATTAGACATCACATAGGAAATAGCATCAATTTTTTTTCTTCTATGTACAAGGACATGCTACATATATCAAAAAATATAGTACAATATTTCTCTTGTTAGATCATTTAGCTAGAACAATAAACTTTAAAGAACAATGTTTAAAGAATGAACATAACTTGAAATTGCATACCTAAGACTCTCTTCATGTTCCATTTATTATTTTTGTTTTTTTTCTCTCGTCTAAATTACTTTTTCATGCATACAAGACTACGAGACTAGGTGCATAATATGAGATCTGATAGAAGTTAACTACATGATCATGAAGGTAAATTTCCTCTTCAATATGCTAAATAGACAATTAAGCAATAGTTGCATCATAGCAGTGGCACACGAAAGGAATGAATGAGCCACGAAGGCAGAGTAATCAAATAATATTTTATTTCTTCAAGGATAATTTACCAAATTCTTTTCAAGGAATCCATTTTAAATAGATTTATAATAGTTACATTCCCATTAAAGTAAATTTACTAAGTAGTTACCAAATAAGCTTCTTCCCAATACCCTAAATTTTAATTCAAGAAAAATTTCCAAATTTGATCTATGTTTATCATTAGATGTGTTCCTAAAGGAAATATAATAACAAAGTGCATGCTCTCCACCCATCCAAATGGCATCATGAGATCTCTAAGGTCCTAGCCAACCCTTGAGCAAGTAGAATCCATTTTTCTTGCACACTTTTGATCAATGGGGAGCTTCCTATCCATATCACTAAAAGAAAACCGATAGAAAAATTTTACTTAAGGGACCCTCGACACTCTAACAAAGTTATTTCAAGTCATCTTTATGTTAATAATTTCTATAATGTTTATACAACTCTATCAGATTAATAGACTAGGTTTAACAATGTTGCATCCTGATACTTACACACTCAAAATAACCAATAAGATAATATAAAAAATTGAGGTATAGAGATCCTTCAATTATATGCATTTTTTTGATTTGAATGATTAATATCTAATAATCATATTGTGAGGGTAAGAATTCCTAACACTATATCAATATCAAGAAGAAACATTAACATGACCTATAACATCGATTATAAAGACTATGCAATTATTACATGAGGTCCCCGATGTAGATTAAAATTTGTACTTAGAAAGCTATAGCCCAATAAACATCTAAACTAGACCTACCACATTTAACGTACCATTGAATTCATTCCCTTGCATATGTTAAATTATGTGAACATTCTCCCTCAATATAAAGTTCTATAGTTCTCAACAAAATAATATACTAATCATTGTGCAAAATTTAACAATACAATCTATTGGAGATTTGCCAGCAGACCAATACTGACTTTATGTTTGTCATTGATGACAACATATGGAAAGTAGCATGCGTAGAAGTATTATGTAGTAAGATATTAATATATGTAGCATGGACATGATATCAGCATGATATCATGGGTGTAGAGGTTAACTGTTAGTATAGACAGTTATATAGTAGCTTGTGTCAACAATGATCCTGACAGAGTAATAGACAATGTTTTGTGCATGGATGTCAGTATAGTTGTCATGAAGGCTTGCACCCTTGGATATGTGATGTTAACATGTTAGTGATGTTTTAGTTATAGAGACATAGATAGATATTTGGTCAAAGTGAAGTTATGCAGTGGTTATTCGCCAGTAGCAATTTCCTATGTTTATTCAGAAGAGTCGACTAAGATTTTATTGGTTCTTGAGTTGCACCTATCTTTAGGGTATGTTCCCTTGGAGTTAAGCTTAGAGGAGAGTTATTAATGTTCAATTAAGAGTGCATGAGTTAATTCATCTTGAGGAGAAATTTTCAATTTTTTTGGTAGAGCCGACAGTGTGTAGCGTGCGTCTACATTTATCTTATTAAGATAGGTCCTAGAATGTGTTGCGTGCATAATAGAGAAAAAAAAATGTTTGTTGAAGTTTTTTATGGTTTCTCTATTATGATTTCAAGGTGGTTCTAATAGTCCAACTTGATTATATCATTTAGAGAAAAGATACTTATAGGCAATCATTTGTGATTGTTGAAGTGTAGTTCATGGTTGATTAAGCAGAGAAAAGAAGAGAGTGTGAAGTGCTAAACCATTAGAAGAAGGTCTATGTAAGAAATTGAAGTATGTGTGCTATTCATTGGAACTGATCCAGACAACAAGTCTAAGCGCAATTCACCAAGATTCAAATATAGTGTGTATCTATTAAACAGAAGGTTGTAGCCTTCACCCCTTAGAGCAGTGAGCTCTTGGACATTGTGTCCTCTCCCCTAATAGGGAAAATTGTAAAAGACTCCTAACAAGGTCTGTCCCTTGACTAGGTCTACTGTACTAAATATATTGTAAGAAACTCCTAACAAGGTTAAGGATCTTCTAGCAAGGATCATAATACACTAGTACAAAATATTAGTGGGTGTCAATTCCCACCAAGTTTTTACCTATTTGGGTTTCCTCGTAACCAAAATATTGGTGTTGTGTTCAAGTGTTCTTTCATCATGTTTATGCTTTATGTTTAAGTATACTTAATTGGATAAAGAATTGAATCTTGTAGATAACTGATTCACCCCCCCCCCCCTCCCCCTCTCAGTTATCTCTTGGGACTATTCCTAACAATTGGTACTAGAGCCTAGTGCATCAGAGAGAAAATTTAACAACTTGAGGTTGATCAGATTGCATTTTTCAAAAAAAATAAAGTCCTAATTTTGATGGAGAGAATTATCTTGATTGGAAGAACAAGATGGTGACTCACTTACAGTGCATTGGTTTTGAAGTTTTTGATGTAACTATCAAAGCAGCCAAGATCCCCACCCTTGAAGACCTTGGAAAGGAGGATGCAACTAAAAGACAAAAATAATTGTTTCATCAAAATGCTATTGCTAAAGAAGCCCTTATTTGTGCCCTATTTGATGGTGAATTTTCAGAAATAAAAAAGGTAAATACAACCCATAAAATATGGAAGCACCTAGAAGACATATTTGAAGGAGACAAACAAGCAAAGGATGCACATAGAAAGACATGGAAGAAAAGATATAATGCATTAGAGATGCTTCGTGAAGAAAAAATTAGAGTTTATAATCAAAAGATCAATGAAGCGGTTGCTGGAATTAGGAACAATGGTGGAGAGATCTCAGAAGAAGACATCATGGACAAGCTAATGACTGTTCTCACTCCTGAATATGAAAACAAAATCAACATCCTTGATGAGACCATGCAACTTACATATAATTTAAAGAGAGAGACCTTGATCAACAAAATCTCAGCCTTTGAGATTTCAAGATTGAAGATAGAACCAAAAAGTGAAACAGCCTTCAAAGCAACAATTCATGCTAAAAAATCTGTAAACACTTCTGGTAATTTTGATGATGATGAAGAGAAAAATTTAGATGAATTTATTGCTATGGTTTCCAAAAGAGAAAAGAAAGGAAAAGGAAAATATGAAGGTCAATTGCCATTTAAGTTCTTTTCATGTAATAAGATTGGTCACTGCATCTAAGTGTCCTACTAGAGCTAGAAAGTTCAAAATAGATTACAAGCCTAAGGAATGCTACTATGTTGGAGCTGGAGTTTCTGATGATGAATTAGGAGAAGAAGAAATTGGATTCATTGCTTTTATAGAAAAAATGAATAATAAGACAATTCATAAAGATGAGAAAGTGGAACAAGAGCTTTCATTGATTTCCCAAGTAGATATAAGGACAGACTGGATTATAGATAGTGGTTGTTCTCATCACATGACAGGTGATAAAAATAGATTTGTTCATATAGACAAATAAAATGGTGGCATGGTTAGATTTAGAGACAACACTCCCAAACCAATAGTTGGTAGAGGAGCCATCACCTTGGATGGAAATAATAGTACTGATGATGTTCTCTATGTTGATGGTTTGAAACATAACCTTCTCAGTGTTGTTCAATTACTTGGAAAGGGCTATTAGTTGGAGTTAAAAGATTAAAAATGCATCATTAACAACAAAGATGGTGTTATGATTGCATCAGGCTCAAAGACAAGAGGTAATGTTTTTCAACTCAATTCAGAAGCAAGTTGTTTCATTGCTAAAGTTGATGATAGTTGGTTGTGGCACAAAAGACCGTGTCATATCAATTTTGATAACATAGTAAAGATAAGAAACACAAAGGTAGTAAGAGATCTACCTAGCATAGCAAAGCCAGTTGATACTATATGCAAGAAATGTGTGATGGGAAAGAATGTGATAAATTCATTTAGAAGCAAGCTCAATTCAGGAGAGAACAAGTTGGATCTGATTCATACAGATCTATGTGGTCCAACTCAAACAAGATCATACTATGGAGAAAGGTATTTCATTTTGTTTGTTGATAACTATACTAGGATGATGTGGGTTGCATTCTTGAAAGACAAGTCAGAAGCATTTGACAAGTTTAAATATTCAAAGCTAAGGTTGAGAATGAATCTAGACTAAAGATAAAATGTTTGAGATTGGATAGAGGAGGAGAATTCACCTCTGACAGATTCTATGAATATTGTGAAGCACATGGCATAAAGAGACAATTAAGTGCACCTAGAACCCCTTAGCAAAATGGTATTGTAGAGAGACAGAATAGGATCATCCTTGTCAAAATGCACACCATTATGATAGAAGGAAAAGTTGCACACACCTATTGGAGAGATGTGGTCAATACAACAGTTTACACCATCAATAGAATTAAATTAAGACCAGGTGCTGACAAAACACCATATGAGCTATGGTTTGGTAATGTTCCCACAGTAAAATACTTTAGAAGTTTTGGAAGCAAGTGCTACATCAAGAGGGATGAAGCAGTAGGCAAGTTTGATGCAAGAAGTGATGAAGGTATTTTCCTTGGTTACTCCACTAAAAGTAAAGCTTATAGATGTTTCAATTTAAGACTGAAAAAGATCATTGAAAGTGCTCATGTTAAGATAGATGAAAAGTTCATGGTTCAAGAAAGATATCATGATTTCTCACCTATGATTGAAGAAGAACCTAGACCCTCCACTAGTGAGACAGTTATTGAAGAAATGTTTAACAACATTGATGTGTTATTCAATGACCCTGAGACAATTCAAGAAGAAACTCCTAAAATTGATGAGTCGGCATCAACTAAGGCTCCAAAGTTTACATCTAGAAACCATTCTAAGGAAGACATCATTGGATATCAGAGTGGAAAATTCTTAACAAGATCACAAGAAAAGAACTCAGCTAGTAGTGAAGCGGTATGTTTACTATCTCAGATTGAACCCTTAAGTATTGAAGATGCTTGTAATGATTCTGATTGGCATGATGCTATGAAAGAAGAAATTGATCAAATTATGAAGAATAACAATTGTGAACTGGTCCCAAGACCTAGTGATAAAAATGTGATTGGAACAAAATGGATATTCAAAAACAAAATAAATGAAGATGGTACAATTGTAAGAAACAAAGCAAGGTTAGTATGTAAAGGATATGCACAAAGAGAAGGCATTGATTATTCAGACACATTTGCACTTGTGAGTAGATTAGAAGACATTAAGTTGTTTCTAGCTTATGCTATAGTAAAAAACTTCAAAGTTTATCAGATGGATGTCAAGTCAGCATTCCTCAATGGAGATTTGAGAGAAGAAGTAAGAAGTATACATTGAATAGCCAAAAGGATTCACCTTATCAAACAGACCTGATATCATATGCAGATTGAAGAAGGCCCTCTATGGACTTAAGCAAGCACCTAGAGCATGGTATGAAAGACTAGATGGGTATCTAACAAAGATTGGATTCAAGAAAGGAGCAGCAAACTATATCCTATTCATAAGAGAGACATTTGAAGGTTTGTTACTTATAGCTATATTTTTTGATGATATTATCTTAGGAGGTAGTGACAAACTTAGTGCTGAATTTTCTAAGGAGATGCAAAATGAATTTGAGATGAGTATGATTGGTCCTATCAAATACATTTTAGGACTGAATGTTCAGTAGACAAAGAAAGGCACTTTTATTAATCAATCCAATTATGTGAAAGAAATATTAAACAAAATCAATATGGATGATTGCAAGCCAGTAGGGACTGCTATGATTACTTAATGCAATCTTACAAAAGAAGATGACTCACCAATAGTAGACATAACATTGTACAAGTCTATGATTGGCAAGCTTATCTATCTTACACAGACTAGACCTGATATTTCCAATTTAGTAGGCATAGTTGGAATATTTGTAGCAGAGCCCAAACAAAGTCACCTCATGGCAGTAAAAAGGATATTCAGATACTTGCAAGGCACTATAGACTATGGTCTATGGTATCCTAATTCAAAAAATGATAAGCTTCATGTGTACACTAATGCAGATTGGGCAGGATGTGTTGATGATAGAAAGAGTACATCAGGAGGAGCGGTGTTTCTTGGTGATAGACATGTCACTTGGAAAAGAAAGAAACAAAATTGTATTTCTAAGTCAACAGTAGAAGAAAAGTATGTTGTAGCAGCCTTGGATTGTTCTACAATTTTTTGGATCAAGCAGATGATAAAGGATTTTGGAATTCAGATTGATTATCCTATTATTATTCATTGTGATAACACTAGCACTATCAATATGTTGAAGAACCCTATGATGCATGCAAAGACAAAACACATTGAGATCAAGTATCACTTCCTAAGAGAGAAAGTGGCAAAGAATGAAGTCAAGTTGGACTATGTCAACACTAAAGATCAGTTGGTAGATATTTTCACAAAGCCCTTGCGAAAGGATACTTTTGAGTATCTCAGGGAGAAGTTGGGAGTAAATCCCTTCCCTGATTCTACTTAGAAGGAAGAAGGAAAGGCATCACTCCTCGGGGATTGATGGATGGTTGACTATTCTACTTCAGGAGTAGTACCGGTGCTTAAAATGGATGGCACCCTTTTCCATTGATGTCAATGGGGGATTAATATATAGAGTAATGAAAAACATAAGGAGAAATATACTTAGGGGGAACTGTATTCAGTTGTGACAACAGTTCAGTTGAGGAAATGGAGAATGTTGGAAAATATTGCAGCAGATGAAGGATTCATCTTTGGGTGAGTTTTTGATGAGGAAATGGAGAATATTATAAAAGAAATTTTCATTTGGGTTGGTGGTGGTTTTTCATTCCACATGTTTCCATCAATTCCAAAGGGGGAGATTGTTGGAGATTTGCCAACAGACCAGTATTGACTGTATGTTTGTCATTGATGAAAACATATGGAAAGTAGCATGCATAGAAGTATTATGTAGTAAGATATTAGTATATGTAGCATGGGCATGACATCAACATGATATCATGGGTGCAGAGGTTAACTATTAGTACAAACAGTTATATAGCAGCTTGTGTCAGCAATGATCCTGACAAAGTAACAGATAGTGTTCTGTGCATGGATGTTAGTATAGTTGTCATGAAGGCTTGTGCCCTTGGGTATGTGATGTAGTCATGTTAGTGATGTTTTAGTTATGGATGCATAGTCAGATATTTGGTAGAAGTGAAGTTATGTACTCGTTATTCTCTAGTAGCAGTTTCCAGTGTTTATTCAAAAGAGTCGACAAAGATTTTATTAGTTCTTGAGTTGTGCCTATCTTTAGGGCATGCACCCTTGGAGTTAATATTAGAGGACAGTTATTAATGTTTGGTTAAGAGAGCATGAGTTAATTCATCTTGAGGAGAAATTTTTTGTTGTTTTGGTAGAGCCGATAGTGTGTAGCATGCGTCTACATTTATCTTATTAAGACAAGTCCCAGAATGTGTTGCGTGCATAATAGAGCCAATAGAATGTTTTTTGAAGTTTTATTATGGTTTCTCTAGTATGATTTCAAGGTGGTTCTAATAGGAAGTCATTTGTGATTGTTGAAGTGTGGTTCATGGTTGATTAAGTAGAGAAAAGAAGAGGGTGTGAAGTACTGAACCATCAGAAGAAGGTCTATGTGACCAAGTGAAGTATGTGTGATATTCATTGGAACTGGTCTAGATAGTAGGTCTATGCATAGTTCACCAAGATATAGATATAGTGTGTATCTATTAAATAAAAAGTTGTAGCCTTCACCCCTTAGAGCAGTGAGCTCTTGGACAGTGTGTCCTCTCCCCTAACAGGGAAAATTGTAAAAGACTCCTAACAGGGTCTGACCCTTAACCAGGCCTAATGTACTAAATATATTGTAAAGAAACTCCTAACAGGGTTAAGGATCTTCTAGCAAGGATCATAATACACTAGTACAAAAGTGGGTGTCAATTCCCACCAGGGTTTTTACCTATTTGGGTTTCCTCATAACCAACATATTGGTGTTGTGTTCAAGTGTTCTTTCATTGTATTTATGCTTTATGTTTAAGTATACTTAATTGGATAAAGAATTGAATCTTGTAGATAACTTATTCAACCCCCCCGCCCCCCCCCCCCCTCTCAGTTATCTCTTGGGACTATTCCTAACACAATCATGAAAGGTGTTATATATTTGTAGGTAAAGCTCATGAGAAGGTCATTGTGATATAGCTAACAAAAGGGACAATATTTTTTAAAATTACTTATATGTAACTCTAATTGACTCCTTAATTGATCCCTTTTAGAAATAATAACAAATGTGTTAAGCCCAATGTTCTCACCTTTGTATACTCAGAAAGAGGGACTCAAAATTTTTTCATTTAAGCTAATTCAAAAGGATTTTTTTTTTTTATTATAAACATTGATCATCAAGTAAATATAAAAGAATGAACTTGGGTAACATGAGCTGAACTAATTGGGCGGGTAACTTAAGTAGATAATTCCCTGTATTATAAGGCCATAAAACATATAGATAAAAAACCCTTCAGTCCTATTTGAAACCATATTTTATTCCTTATGATATCATTATAGGAAGGGTACATGTGATCCTTCAATCATCTCTAAAACTATATTTCTTCACAGACTATGCCAAAGAACTAACCATATTAATATCTTCAACAATAAAAAGCATGAGAGACACAAACTACATTATATTTCATCAATGGTAGGTCACTTTTCAACTACTTGAAATTTGCCTCGCACTAAATTCATCAAAACTAAAAGCATCTCCCTGAACAACCATGAGTTACTGATCATCTTAGTAACTGGAAAGTTAACAATAACAACATAAATGAAAAAATCTAGGACCTAAATTAATGGACCAATTTATATTGCATCAGCCTGCAATGTATATGAACTATAATTGAGGATTTGAAACACTTTATATTTAAAAATAGACCGAGGAGAATTTTTGAGGTCACAAAGATCTTGAACTTATTGTAGCAAGATGCATTTTTCATCCTTACGTATGACTTGAACTATTTAAACTGTTAATAAAAATGAAGCTAGTTGTTTAGGGAATAGTCAATGCTTAAACTCATTTGGGGTATATGAAAACTTAGTACAAAATCTACAGAGTGATTACTTTACCATTTATCTTATATAATTTTAACTGTACAGTCTTATAACAATAAGCCACATTAATGATACCATGAATTATTATATAACTACCTCTAAAAGAAAACCTTGGACTAGTGAATATCATTATGCATATGTTTGACATTGATTTATAAAGTGAACAGAAATTAGGGGAAAAAAACTTACACTAAAACCCAATTCTCCTATAGTAGTGTGGTGCAGGAGCACACCTAGGCTAACCTCCATGTTTTAGTTATTTTGGCTTGTACTTGACTCTAGCCAGGCTAAGGATGTTGATTTTTTTTAAGACCTTAGAAGGTCATTGCAATGTGGGCTAGGTGAGCTAGTCATTAGGACTAAGGTCACCCAAATAGCCATTGTTAGTAGTTTTTATTTTTCTTACTGTTAGAAGCTTAAGGTGAGACTAGAGTCTTAAATGTGTTCTAAGCACATTTTGATGTTGTATACATGCCATAAGGTCATTAAATGATTTTCTTCCTATGAATCTAGAGAGATTAGTAGTCCTAAGAAATGGGATCATGGTATAAGTGAAATATGTCAAATGTTGTCAAGAAGTTGTCATGACAACATCTGCAATTATTGCAAATGCTGCATGTAACTTAGTTACTTTGGATCCCCTTGAGAATAGGAAGTGGGAGATTGGAAAAGAGGCCCTAGAATCATGGATATGGCATCTGATATCACCAAGGACTCAAATCTCTAGGATTTTTTATTCAATGTAATAGTTTGTGAATAGCAATACAACTCTACAACATTGTTTCAAGGAAGATCTTGCGTTGTTGGTTGTGATAGTCATGTGAAATGGATTGAAAGGTCTAACTTAGTGATTCCATATTTTTCTTTGATAATTTATAAGAGTTTTTCATTTCATAGGCAAGTTGATTTGAGTAGTTCTACTATGTTGTTCAAATTATTTTTGGTTTAGAGTCCTTACTAGTCCTATTTTGACCAATCGGTGTATTCATAGCTCCCCCATGAAATCTAGCAATGGGAAACCCCTAAGGATGGATGGATATGTTAGAGGATTCATTAGTGTATATATCTTTAGGATTAGGAGTCTTGAAAGTATGGAGAGCAATTTTACTAGTAAGCCCTAGGCGAGCAGACAAAGCCCAGTTAGAGGTTTAGGTTGTGAAGAAGAGAAGATTACTTGCACAGTAGAAAGGTATTGTATGACACAAGTATAGTTCCAGGTAGGATTCCATCATATCCTAATATTCCATGATGATTGAGTCCATACCAATCCATTAGAATAAGGTTTGAGAAAGATACAAGCAAGGTTACAGTCAGTCGTAAAATTAGGCACATTAGCCCAATTTGTCCTAGTTTATAGGAAGCTAGTGTACAGAGGTTGTTAGACCCTAAAACCCACTTAAGCTTTTAAAACTTGTAAATGTGTATCCAAATATGGTTTTATATTTTTAAGATGTTTGGAAAATTTTTGCTAGAATTGGCAAGTAGTCACTGGTAAAGGCTACAAGGAATAGGCCTAGTTAGGTTTCTAAATGATGAATCCTTGAACCTAGTAAGGATAAGGTTAAAGATCCTTCTAAAAGAGATAAAAATGGAGAAGATATGAAATTTTTCAACATGATGAACATCCCTACAATGAAGATTGAAGGTTGTGAGAAGGTAGCACTTAGAGCTTTCTAAGTGAAGGTGAAAGATTGAACTAACTTAAGTGTTTTAGTCTTTCAAGGTGAAGCACAAAGGTTAGCACTCTTAGAGAAGAGTTTGAATTGGTCTTAGTTAATCATCTAAGCCAATAAAGACCTAGAGGAGATTAGGTTCTTGGAGGAGACAAGATAGGTCTCTTGGTTGCAGTGTAAGAAAGCCTTGGAACACTTGCATCATATTGGTATCAGAGCTTGAATAGATCAGGCTTGTGGTGAATGTTGTAGCTATTGAATTAGTGGGAGAAAATACAACAATTGGATCAATAGAAGGAAAATTCATGGTGACTACCATTGAGTTAGCCAGGAATGTTGAGGAATGAGAAGAAGATAACAAGTTGCTAAGGGAAAGAATAGCTCAAATGGAGCAGCTCTTGGATGAAGTCCAAGACAAAGATGATAAGGTCAAGGATAAAATTGACCAAAAGGAAGCAAAAAGAAGCAAGGGAGAAGGAATTAGAGTTGGAGGAGGAAGCACCAACACCTGAACCTATTATTCCTGAAGAGCCCTTCAAAGCATTAAAGGCTTTGAGTGGCAAAGCTTTGGAGGGTGTGCCACTATTTAGTGGACAAATGGATCTAGATTCAGTCATGGATTGGATAGACAACATAGAGAACCATTTTGAATGTGATGGTATTTCTGAGGCACAAAAGGTTATGGTGGCCAAGTCTAGGCAAAGAGGTTCAAGTCTTACTTGGTGGAAGTTTGTGCAAATCGAGAGACAAAAGAATGGAAAAGGTCCTATAGTTACATGGAAGGGCATGGTAACCAAAGTGAAGAAGACCTACCTTCTTGATGATTATGAAGTTCAGCTTCATAGTAGGAGACACAATCTTAGGAAAAAAGATCTAGATGTGCAAGCATACACCAAGGAGTTTCAAAATTTATGTTTGAAATCAAAGGTAGTTGAAGATGAAAGCCTTAAGCTTGCAAGGTACTTGAATGGCCTCAAATGGTCTATTCAAGAAGAAATGAGTCTAATAAACTTCAAAACCATCTACTACTGTTATCAAATGGCCTTGAAGATAGAAGATAAAGGAAAGATAAAATAAGAAACCTCTAAAGGTAAAGGTAGAGGCAAGGATAGTAGAGGACAAAGAGGTGGATCTAGTGGGAGAAGTTCTAAATCAATAACTCAAGGATACATAAAATTTAGTGAGCAGGAAGAAGGAAGCTCAAGTAGAGGTGGTAGAGGAAGGAGTTATAACTCTAGCTCCAAAAGAAGAAGTGGTAGACAAGGAGGAAGAGGCAACTACTTTGCCAAAATGAAATGCTACCATTGCAATCAAATGGGGAACCCTACCTATAGATGTACAGAGAAGAGTAGTTCTTCACAAGGAGGTGATAAGATAACTAACCTAGTTCAAGATGAGTCTAATGCAATAGAGAAGCATGCTGAAGTACCATTGAATTCAAAAGAAGGTGAGAACCTCATGATGAGGAGAACTTTAATCAAGGAGTCGGTGAAGGAGGATCCAAGCCAAAGGATGTCTTTGTTTAGGGCAAAGGGCAAGCTGATGGGAAAAGTATGTAGAGTCATCATTGACTCAGGCTCTACTAACAATATTGTGTCAGAGGAAGCAGCCAACAAGCTAAAGTTGACATGGATACCCCACACCAATTCTTACAAGGTCACTTGGCTCAATAAAGGCCAACATGTGTTAGTGAATGAGAAAGCATGGGTGGAGTTCTCTATTGGAAGGTACAAAGACAAAGTTTTTTGTGATGTGTTACCTATGGATGCATGAGATTTTCTCCTAGGTAGATGATGGCAATTTGATCGACAAGCCATACATGATGGAGGAAAGAATTCTTATTCTTTCAAGAAGTATAATGTGACCTTTAAAATATAGTCACTATTGGAGGATGCTAAGGTGAAGACAACAGGTCCAAATGTACTTATGGTGGGTGAAAAAGAGTTCTTACAAGATATGGAAGAGATTGAAGGTATAGGCTTTTCATTGGTGTTAATTCCAAGAGAGGGAGTTGCGGGCAAGAAGACTAAGAAGATAGAGTTACCAAGGGAGTTACAAAGCATGCTGAAGACTTGCCAAGGTATAGTAAGTGATGGAAAATCATCAACCTTTCCCCCTAAAAGAGCCATAAGTCATAGGATAGACCATAACCCAGGAGCCACACTTCCCAATAAAGCAGCCTACAAGATGACCCCTCAACAAAATGAGGAAATTGCTAGACAAATACAAGAACTCCTAAACCAAGGTCTTATTAGAAAGAGTATTAGTCCATGTGTCATACCCACTGTACTTGAACCTAAGAAATGAGGAACTTGGAAGCTTTGTACTGATTCAAGGGCTATCAATAGGATAACCATAAGGTATAGGTTCCATATCCCTAGTATTGAAGACCTAATGGATTGTCTAGGTGAAGCTAAGTACTATAGCAAGATAGACTTGAAGAGTGGTTATCACCAAATAAGAATACATGAAGGAGATGAGTGGAAAACAACCTTCAAGACCAATGAATGTTTGTATGAATGGCTTGTCATGCCATTTGGATTATCCAATGTGATGCAAGGCAAGGGTCAAGAGGGGCCAAGGTATGGCACACCCTAATGATCCAAGCCTACAACACACATGCGGAAGCAACAACAACAAAAGTGAGAGAGGGAATGCCAAATCTTTCATTAACTTTCATCAAATTGAATCATACATGTTGGGCTGTAAGGCCTTCCCAATTAGGGCCAGATATTACAATAAATTATAAAAGTCCTCAACATGCAAGGATCTTCCAAAAATCTCTTTTATAAAACTATCTTCTATCTTCCCAATTGAACTACCTTAAGCTACCACAAAACATCTACATTTATACAAGAGGCTACCGAGCAATGTCAGCCTTCAAATCCATAATTAATAGAAGTAACAGTTAAATCTAGGACCACATGCTTCCCAATGATGGATTCCAACATTAATTCAGTGATCCAATATAAATGCACAAGTCGGCCTCAACTAAAACTAAAACTAAGCTCCTCAGTAAACAAGGATGACCGACCATAGACAAGAAATAGCGAGCGCTAGAGATAAATGACCACCCAAGAGATAACCAACCACACTCATTAATTGAAGGAAACTAAACAACTAACTGACCCAGTTAAAGAAGAAACTGAGAAACATAGACCAACTTCAAATTCATTTTGGTGACACAGAATTGCCAAGGACCCGAGATGCTCCTACATCAAACACCTGGGGTTGTTTTGAAATGATTCTCTGAAACATTTGGTAGGTCCGGTTTGAGCTACATCCAACTCAAACTATGAAATCCATGAACTATCTTCCATTAGTCTATTCTTCCATTTTACTAGATATTCCATATATTGTTTTCCTCTTGTGCTCTTGCCAACTCTTTCCTTCAAAATCTGTTCAAATTCATCATTCTATTTCTTAGGATACTCTGTCGATACTATCATTCCTTCATTAGGTTCATGATACTCATATAAATCAGCAATGTTGAAAATAGGTGATATGTCCATGTCATCAGGTAACTCAATCTCATATGTATTTCCACTGTCAAATTTCCTCAAAAGTTTGCAAGGTCCAAACTTCTTCATCTTCAATTTTCCATATGTGCCAATAGGAAACTGACCTTTCTTCAAATGAACCATCATTTCATCATCAACATCAAAAGTCTTATGTCTTCCTGATCTATCAACTCTATCTTTGTATTTCTGATTACTATCTTCTAGCTTCAGCTTCACATCTTCATGCAATGTCTTCATGTATTTAGAAAATTTCACTCCTTCAAAACTTCTTTTATTCTCATCATCAATGTCTCTCAAATCAGATATTCCTCTCCGTTGTGTGCCATTAACAATCTCAAATGATGTTTTTCTAGTACTCCTATTCATTGAATTATTATATGCAAACTCTGCTTGTGCCAACACAGAATCCCAATTACTCGGTGTGTCTCCAACTAAACATCTCAATAGATTTCCAAAACTTCTATTCACAACTTCAGTTTGTCAATTAGTTTGTGGGTGAAATGTAGAACTATACTTCAACTTAGTGCCAAATTTCTTCCAAAGTGTTTTCCAAAAGGATCCAACAAATTTACTGTCTCGGTCAGAGATGATACTCCTCAGTAATCCATGCAATCTGACAATTTCCTTAAAGAAAAGATCTGCTACATGTACTACATCTGATGTCTTTCTATAAGGTATAAAATGTGCTATCTTCAAAAATCTATCCACAACAAAAAATATTGAATCATTACCTATTAATGTCTTTGGTAATCCAAGAACAAAGTCCATAATGATGTCAATCCAAGGTTTCTCAGGTACAAAAATTGATCTATATAATCCAGTATTCTGACTTACTCCTTTTGCAACTTGACAAATACCACAACTTTTCACAAATTTCTGAACATCTCTATACAACTATGGCCAAAAGTACTTCTCCTTAAGCGAATTCCAAGTCTTATCAATGCTGAAATGTCCAGCCAAACTGCTACTATGTTTTTATTTTATCAAATTATTTCTCATTACTCCTCTTATTTTACACAACTGAATACCTTTGAACAACATACCTTCCTAAATAAAATATTCATCCCATTTAGTATCACGTTGATCTTGTATATGTGCTTGGCACTTTCTCCATGGCTCAAAAAAATTAGGGTCATTTTCATACAAACCTTTCATCTCATCAAAACCAAGAACTTGAATTTTCATCTCAGTTGTCAAAGATCTCCTTCTAGTCAATGCATTAGCAACTCAGTTAGTGACTCCACTCTTATGCTTTATCACAAATGTATAACTCTGCAAATACTCAACCCATTTCATATGTCTCTAATTCAACTTATTCTAACTACACAGATACTATAAAGCCTTATGATCAGTATACAATACAAATTCACTCGGTATCAAATAATGTCTCCATTTCTTTAGTGCTTGAACAATAGCATAGAATTCTTGATCATACACAGAATATTTCCTTCTAGCATCATTCAACTTTTCACTAAAGAAAGCAACATGTTTACCTTCTTGACTCAACATAGCTCCAATTGCACTTCCACTTGCATCACAATCTACTTGAAATACTTTACTAAAATAAGGTAATGCCAAAATAGGTAATTCAACAACCTTCTTCAGAGTCTCAAAACTTCTATCAGCTCCATGTGTCCACTTGAATTCTCTTTTGTCTCCTCTCATCGTCTCAGTCATAGCATTGCAAATTGAACTGAAATTCCTTATAAACTTTCGGTAAAAACTTGACAAACCATGAAATGATCTTACCTCAGTAGCATTCATAGGTGTAGGCCAATTCAAAATAGCTTCAACCTTTTCAAGATCCATCTTCAAATCATCAACCGAAATAACAAATCCCAAATATACAATCTCTTCTTTCATGAATGAACACTTTTTCAGATTTAACAACAACTTTTCCTCTTTCAATCTCTGTAAAACTTGTCTAACATGCAACAAATGTTCTTCTTTGGTCTTATTGAATATCAAAATATCATCAAGATATACAATCACAAATTTTCCCAAGAATTTCTTCAAAACTTCATTCATCAACCTCATGAAAGTACTCGATGCATTAGTTAAACCAAAAGGCATAACCGACCACTCATATAAACCTTCCTTTGTCTTGAAAATAGTCTTCCATTCATCTCCTTCTTTGATTCTAATTTCATGATACCCACTTTTCAAATCAATCTTTGTGAAATACTTTGCTCCAGTCAAACTATCCATTATGTCATCCATTCTTGGTATAGGAAACCTATACTTCACTATTATCCTATTGATTGCTCTAGAATTAGTACACATTCTCCATTCTTCTTCGATGCCAATACAACAAGTACTACACAAGGACTCAAATTTTCTTTGATCAAACCTTTCTCTAGCAATTCTTGAATCTGTCAATTCAATTCCTGATTCTTGGTAGGCGTCAACCAATGAGGTGCCTTATTTGGTAAACTAGCTCTAGGAATTAGATCCATACAATGATCAATGCTTCTTTTCAGTGGCAAACCATCAGGTACATTATCAAAAATGATATCACTGTACTCGATGAGTAACTTATTAATTTCCTCAGGGACATTTTCTCCTATTTTCTCATTTGGTTTGTTAGGAATCACAACAAAACATACATCATTCCTTTTCAAGGAGTTAAAAAACTTTCTTCCTTCCATCAAGAAAATTTTCACAGATGTGCAAACATTATTAACAGGTTCTTCCATCAATGCTAACAATATTTGTTTCTTTCCACCAGCCACAATAGTGTACTTATGCAATCTCCCATCATATTTAGCATGTCTATCATATTGCCAAGGTCTACCCAATAGAATATGACAACAATCCATAGGCATGATATCACACAACACCTTATCATAGTATTTTCCAACCTTCAAATTCACATAACATTGTTCACTTACCAGGAGTGTATGCTCATCTTTGATCCATGAAATCTGATAGGGCTTCAGATGTACCAACCTTTCCAATTGTAATTTTTTGATCTTCTCTTCAGATGTTAGGTTCTCTGAGCTACCACTGTCAATGATTACCTTCCACACTTTGTCAAAAACTCTACATCTGGTCTTGAACAAACTTTTCCTTACTAGATCATCCTTCTTTCTTTCATTCCACAATTCTCTCCTCACCATCAGGTTATTCTCCCTTTCAGGTTCATTTAGTGGTTCTTCCTGCACTACAACATTTCTACTACTACCAGCCTTCTTACTAGCCTATGTACATTCAAAAGATCTATGTCTTTTTTCTCCACAATTGTAACAAGTTCCTCAGAAACTTCCTCTGCCATAACCACCTTGGTAGTTACTACCTCTGCCTCTAGAAATTTCACATTTCCACTTGGTCTTGCCTTTGTCTAGACTTGTCTTTTCTAGTTTAGATCTACCATTTTCACCATTAGATCTACCTCTTCCTCTAGGGAATCTACCACCATGACCTCTCTATCTATATTCATGTTTCTTATTCAATTTCTCCTTGGCTTTCAAAGAAAATTGATAAGCCTCTTCAATGTTCTCCAACTTGACCATGATAATCTCCTCTTGGATGGAAACACTCAAACCATTTAGGTATCTACCAATTCTTTCCACATCATCTTCATCGTGTCTAGATCTAATATCCAATCTATAGAATTCCTTAGTATACTCTTTTACCGAGCTATCCTTCTATCTCAAACTTTGCATTTGCCAAACTAGGTTAATCTGATAATCACAGGGTAAGAACTTTCCTTTCAACTTATTGACCATTTTACTCCATACCTTGATTTTGTCCTTTTCTTTCCTTTTTCTATCCAATTACAGATGTTCCCACCATAAGGATGCATGACTTTTCAACTTTGTGCTTGCAATCTTTACCTTCTTATCCTCAGGGATATTTTCATATTCAAAATACTTTTCCATCTCAGTGATCTAGTCCACCAATTCATCTGAATCTAGCTTTCCACTATACTTAAGGGGATTGAAATGTGGTGTTGACTTTAGGCTTGTCAAAGACTTCAAGAATATTTCTTTGTCTTGATCCATAATAGGTGCAAGTTCTGCATTCGCTTGTTCTTCTTCGATTTCATCATCACTAACATCCTCAAGATGTCTGCCTCTTCTTTGGGCTATTTCAACTACTTCTAATCTTGTTGCAATCTGCCTTAGCATATCTACCAATCTTCGATCTGCATCTTTCCTCCCATGAACCATCTTGACAACCTTCTACAATTGTAGGTCAAATTGCAATCTGCTACCCCACAACAATTCAACTAAGGCTTCAAGAGGAACCAGAAAACCTAGCTCCGTAGACCTAGATCAAGATCTCACCTCACTCTAATACCACCTGACACAAGGAAGGGGTCAAGAGGGGCCAAGGTACGGCACACCCTAATGATCCAAGCTTGCAACACACATGCAGAAGAAACAACAACAAAAGTGAGAGAGAGAATGCCAGATCTTTCATTAACTTTCATCAAATTGAATCATACATGCCAGGCTATAAGGCCTTCCTGGTTAGGGCTAGATATTACAATAAATTACAGAAGTCCTCAACATTCAAGGATCTACCAAAAATATCTTTTCTAAAACTATCTTCTATCTTCCCAATTGAACTACCTTAAGCTAGCACCAAACATCTACCTTTATACAAGAGGCTACCAAGCAACGTTGGCCTTCAGATCCATAATTAATGGAAGTAACAGTCAAATCTAGGACCACAGGATTTCCAATGATGGATTCCAACATTAATTCTATGATCCAAAATAAATGCACAAGTCGGCCTCAACTAAAACTAAAACTAAGCCCGTCGATGAAAAAGGATGACCGACCATACCAAACAACTACCGACTGACCTGGTTAAAGAACAAACTGAGCAACATAGACAAACTTCAAAATTTTTTTGGTGACATAGGATTGCCAAGGACCCGAGATGCTCCAACATCACAATGCCCCCTCCACATTCATGAGGCTCATGAATGAAGTTCTCAAAGACTATATAGGCAATTTTGTAGTAGTCTATCTAGATGATATACTAATTTATAGCAATACAATGAGTGAGCACCTAGAACATCTTGATATTGTTTTCAAGAAGCTACATGATGAGAAGTTGATGATCAACTTGGAGAAGTGTGAGTTCATCAAAACAAAGCTAGTGTACCTTGGATTTGTTCTATCACATGGCAATTTGAAAATGGATAAGAGAAAAGTGGAGGCTATCATAAATTGGCCTACTCCAAGGACAATAATAGAGATAATGATTTTTCATGGCCTTGCACAATATTATAGGAAATTCATAAGGCAATTCAATTCTATTTGTGCTCCTATGTTAGACACAATCAAAGGAGGAATGAAAACCAAATTTGTATGGAATGAACATGCTAATAAGAGGTTTGAGTTGTTGAAGGAAAAGATAGCTACCCAACCTATTTTAGTGTTGCCAAGCTTTGAGAATATTTTCACCATTGAGTGTGATGCTAGCAATGTAGCTATTGGGGTTGTTCTAAGCCAAGAGGTTAGACCAGTGGCTTTTTATTCTAAAAAGAGAAGTGAAGCCAAGAAGAAGTAATCTTCTTATGACCTTGAAATATATGCATTGCTCTAGGTGCTAAGGAAATGGAGGCACTACTTGCTTCCTAAGGAATTCATAGTGTATTCAGACAATCAAACACTTAATTTCCTGAATTCACAAGAGAAGTTGAGTCACAAGCACATGAAGTGGGTTGAATACCTACAAGCTTATACCTTCAATATCAAGCACAAGAAATGTGTCCTCAATAAGGTGGTAGATGCATTGTCTAGAAGAGCCCTCACAATACAAGAAATTCAGTTGAAGAGCATGGGGATAGATTACTTCAAGGATCTATATGCAGATGATGAGGATTTTGCAAACATTTATAAGGTATGTGTTGAATACAAGAATCATTTCATAGTAAATATGCTGAGTATACTTTCCAAAATGATCTCTTGTTTAAGGGGAATCGATTATGTGTTCCTAGAGGCTCTATTAAAGAGAATTTGATTCAAGAAAAGCATAATGGTGCTTTGAGTGGTCACTTTGGGATCACTAAGACCCAAGAACTTGTTCAAAGGTTCTATTACTGGTGAAGGATGAATCTTGATGTTAGGAGGTATGTGGAAAGCTGTATAGTATGTCAACATGCCAAGAGAACTTCTTCAAATGTAGGCCTTTATCAACCACTACCAATTCCTACTAGGCCATGGGAATGTTTGAGAATGGATTTTATAGTTGGGTTACCCAAGACAAGACAAGGTATGTATAGTTTTTATGTGGTTGTGGATAGATTTAGTAAGATAGCTCATTTTGTGCCATGTAAGACCACTAATGATGCTAGTCAAATAGTCTCTCTTTTCTTCAAAGAGATAGTAAGAATCCATGGGTTACCTATCAACATTGTGTCAGACAGAGACACTAAATTCATGAGTCACTTTTGGAAGAATCTTAGGTAAAGTTTAGGCACTAACTTGTCCTTTGGATCGGCCTACCATCCACAAATTGATGGTCAAATCGAGGTTGTCAATAGAAGCCCTGGAAATCTACTAAGGTGTGTGACCAAGGAGTATGGTCAACAATGGGACCAGTTGATTGGGAAAGCTGAATATGCCTACAATGACAGTATAAAAAAATCCACAGGGAAGAGTCCATTTGAAATAGTCTATGGAATACATCCTATAGGAGTATATGAACTAAGAGATTTGAAGAATGGAGTGAAGGGAAGTGGATATGCTGATGATTTTTCATATGCTATGTAGGAGATACATGATATAGTGAGGAAGACCTTGATAGAGAATACCATGAAACATAAAACCTAGGTGGATGAAAGTAGAAGAATAATACAGTTCAATGTGGGAGACATGGTTATGGTGCATCTTAACAAATCTATACTTCAAAAGGGAGTCCCTCACAAGTTGTAGATGAGAAAGATAGGCCCCTATCCTATCTTGGCCAAGTATGGAGATAATGCATTTAGAGTTGAGCTACCAGAAGATAGTGGACTATCCCTTATCTTCAACATTGTAGACTTAGTCCATTACAAAGGACCACAACAAGATATGGATCAAAGCCTTCATGAAGTGATCATAGATTTGGTAGATCTCCAATTACCCACTACTATAGTAATAGGAGCTAACAGTGTATTGGATACTAGAGTCCACAAACAAACTAGAACCAAGGAGTACAAAGAACACCTCATAAAGAAGCATGTTCAAACTGATGTTGATGCAATATGGGTCAAGGAATAAGAGTTCAAGAAGATTGGAATTGATCCAAACATCATCAATCCAAGGGTGGATTGAACTTTTTGTTTTGCGGAGCATGGTGTAGGAGCACACCTAGGCTAACCTTCATATTTTAGTTATTTTGGATTGTACTTGATTCTAGCCAAGTTAGGGATGTTGATTTGTTTTAAGACCTTAGAAGGTCATTGCAATGTGGGCTAGGTGAGTTATTCATTAGGACTAAGGTCACCAAAATAGCCATTGTTATTAGTTTTTATTTTTCTTAGTGTTAGAAGCTTAAGATGAGACTAGAATCTTAAATGTGTTCTAAGCACATTTTGATGTTGTAAAGATGCCATAAGGTCATTAAATGAGTTGGTTCCTTAGAATCTAGAGAAGTTAGTAGTCCTAAGAAATAGGATGATGGCATAAGTGAAAGATGCCAAATGTTGTCAAGAAGTTGTCATGACATCTGCAATTATTGAAAATATTATATGCAACTTGGTTACTTTAGATCCCCTTGAGAATAGGAAGTGGGAGATCTGAAAATAGGCCCTAGAATCATGGAGATGACATCTAATATCACCAAGGACTCAAATCTCAAGGAGTGTGTGTTCATTGTAATAGTTTGTGAATAGCAATACAACTCTGCAACACTGTTTCAAGGAAGATCCCGTGCTTTTGGTTGTGACAGTCATGTGAAATGGATTGAAAGGTCTAACTTAGTGATTTCATAGTGGTCTCTAATAAGTTCTAAGAGTTTTTCATTTCATAGGCAAGTTGATTTGAGTAGTTCTACTATGTTGTTCAAATTGTTTTTGGTTTAGAGTCCTTACTAGTCCTATTTTGACCAATCAGTGTATTCATGGCTCCCCCACAAAATCTAGCCATGGGAAACCCCTAAGGATGGATGGATATGTTGTGGAGTCATTAGTGTATATATGTTTAGGATTAGGATTCTTGAAAGTATGGAGAGCAATTTTTACTACTAAGCCCTAGGTGAGCAGACAGAGCCTGGTTAGATGTTTAGGTCAAGTGAAGAAGAGAAGATTACTTGCAGGGTAGAAAGGTACTGTATGAAATAGGTATAGTTCCAAGTAGGATTCCATCATATCCTAATATTCTATGAGGATTGAGTCCATACCAATCCATTATAATAAGGTTTGAGAAAGATACAAGCAAGGTTACTGTCAATAGTAGAATTTAGGCATATTAGCCCAATTTGTCCTAGTTTCTAGGAAGCCAGTGTATGGAGGTTGTCAAACTCTAAAACCCCCTGAATCTTTTAAAACTTCTAAATGAGAATCCAAATATGGTTTTATATTTTTAGGATATTTGTAAAAGTTTTGCTAGAATTGGAAAGTAGTCACTTGTAAAGGCTACAAGGAATAGGCCTAGTTAGGCTTCTAAATGATGAATCCTTGAACCCGGTAAGGATAAGGTTAAAGATACTTCTAAAATAGATCAAAATGGAAAAGATATGAAATTTTTTGACATGATGAACATCCCTACAATGAAGATTTAAGGTTTCAAGAAGGTAGCACTTAGAGCTTTCTAAGTGAAGGTGAAAGATTGAACTAACTTAAGGGTGTTAGTCTTTCAAGGTGAAGCACAAAGGTTAGAACACTTAGAGAAGCATTGGAATTGGTCTTAGTTAATCATCTAAGCCATTCAAGACCTAGAGGAGATTAGTTTCCTAGAGGAGACAAGCTAGGTCTCTTACTTGCACTGCAAGCAAGCCTTGGAACACTTGTATCATAGTGAGGGTGCTTCAGTTGGAGTAGGAGTCAGGTATTGAGCTTCAAGCTGGGAAATTAACTCCCCAATTTCTACCCTAACCAAATTGCTAATTGTCAGACCATACTTCATCCCATAGAAAGAGTCCACCAAGCATTGTTTAAGCTTTGTAAGCTTAGTATCAATATAAATTGAAGGTACAGTATTTGGGAGCTGGTCAGTTCCTAAACTACCCCATTCATCATCATCAGACATTAAAGGTGGGTCTGCATCAAGAAACCATGTTTTGTACAAACCACTCATCTAGATCTACTTTATCCTACCATTCATCAACATAGATTGTCCTAGAAGCAACAACCTTTTGTTCTACACTATCATTTTCTATGGCTATTGCGTTTGTTTGTAGTTCATTCCCCCACTCATCCTCACTCAGAGTGGGAGGAGTGATATCTTATGATTGATGAATTGGGGTTATGCTATCATCACCATTGGTTAGGGAAGAGGGTATTGTCAAGGACAAGGAAGCCATCTTAGAAATACTAACAATTGGGATTTTGAAGAGGTGGTTTTAGGTGGAAAAAGTAGGCAAAGAATTTAATATTGTATGGCAATGAAATGAGTATGTGGGTACGATCTTTGGAAGGGAGAATAGAGCAGGGTTATTAGAGTTTTGAACAAGGAAGAATGATTTCATTGTGTACAATGCCATTTCCATTTCCACCTCCTTGATATCATGGGTAACCCCCCCCCCCCCCCCCCCCCCCCACAATAAGTTCATCTTCAAGTTCTGGACAAATTCAAGAACATACATCAACACAGTGAGCCTTCTAAGAAAAAACAAATCCAGCATCCACCAATTTCATTATCTAATGATCTGTCACCCTTTCTAATAGTGTTGGCTTTCAAAATGAAATGTCATGCCAAGCTTCTAAGAAATTATTAGGTATTACTATTTAATGGTCATTTCCTATCAAATCAATATCATAATCACTGGAATATTTACCAAGCACATGGATTGGTTGCGTATCGTGTAGATCTATTCGTCTATTTCTATAATCTAACCCAATATTTTCTCACTATTTTTTGTAGAAGTGTCAGTATTATTGAGCAGAGATTTCAATCCCAATGAATCTCTTTGAGTTCTGGAACTTGAAAAGTACTATTACTGGGTGAAGCATTAACTCTTATGCCAAGTTTGCTTATATTTTGTTTTGTGACTAATATCATAATGTACTATTTTAGGGTAGAATTCATTGTCAATCCATTAGCCTCCAGATTAGCATTACTACTTGAGAAAAATGAGCCCCTTATTTTTGTTGAGGGTTTTCAAACAATAAGAAAACCATCCATGGAGGCCGCATGGAGAGCACAGAGCTAAGAGCATTCCCAGGTGGGCATCCACTTTTTCACCTTCATGTTAGATGGGTGGACTAGACTCCTACGCTTGGAAAGAATGCAAATTAGCCCTCTTCACTTTGATTAACATTCATGAACAACCACTCTTTTTGTTTTAAATTCATTTTTCCTGTTTGTTGAAAACAACAAGATGGAGCTTTTGGCCCGTCCATTTTGGGTGAATATTTCCACTGTGAAGGAAAAATCTTCCTTCCCATCTTTTTTCAAATGCATAATAATGAATTAGTCCCCTTCCAATATATATTTAATAGAAAATGACTCTCTATCAACATAATAAGTACCCCTTTAAATACTATTTAAAGAATAGTCATACATTATGCATAAGATATTTTCTAAAGTTAAAAATGTTTAATTAGGATAAACTATTCTATTATATTTAATAAATCTATCAACCAACACACCATACAGTATCTGTCAAATTGCCATTTAAAAAAAACATATATTCATCTTTAGATGTGTTCTAATGGAAAAGAACTAAGAGAAGATTGCTCTCAATTTATCTTTAAGATAATCAAAGATTATTATCTTGAAATTATCCTATATACTCAATCAAAGTCATTAGTACAACCCAAAAACATAGCCATGCAACACTAAATTATTCACATTCAACATATCATTGAAACTATCAAATATAGTATAGGTTCAATAGCAAAGTAATCAATACAAAAGATGCCAAGCTATAATTCATCATAATTATTGGTTAAAATTTGTAGATATAATTGTAGAAATGTTAAAGGAGATTGCACCATAAAAAATTTTATCCAAGGAAAAAGTTCATTAGTTTCATCATTAGAATTATTGTATTATTCAAAATTAACAAGCATGTATTCAAATAACTCAATTTATTATATAGCGATAATAAAATTACCAATGGTTAGATTGATAGACATGTAATAAGGTTGAAGTACTTACCTCCTCATCATGAGGCTTCTTTTGCACCAATCACTTCTTCAAATTCTAAGATCATATCCCTCAGGAAACCTCAAAATATGTGGTATAGGTGTTGTTCTATAGGTGGAACCTCACATCCTCCCCTCCTAAGATTAAACTTGCTCCTGGAAGTTAGTAAAGAGGTAAACTCCTATGCTTGAGCATGTCTATAAGGATAATAGATCAAACTTCTCCCCTGACATATAGTCTGTGAATTGCAATTTTATCTTCTAGCATATCATTATAAAAAAATTACTCATAAGGCAATTTTCCACAATCAAGGAGTGACACAACATTCTTCATATGTTCTCATATGTATGATGTACAAAATTGAAATCATCATAAAGAATGTAACTCATATTTTAAATATAATATAAGCCAATAGTTTCACTAAGGATGGTTTTATTCGTATTAATTATGTTCTTCTTCTTCTTCTTCTTCTTCTTCTTCTTCTTCTTCTTCTTTATAACAACTCATTCAATAATCAAATGCTATTAAATGTTTGGGATGTCACATTGTACTAAAATGAAACACATATATTATATCATACACACAATACTTAAATGTGAAATTATCTTTCTCTTCTATTTTATTCTCTATCACTTCCTTTCTCACATAAATATCCAAGAAACATTACCATCACATAGGTAACCACAACACAACTCATGTAAACCACAACACAAGACTAACACAAAATGGGATGAGGATGAATAGTGTCCTAAAATTATCCTCCAAGAATCCATATCACATAAGCAATTTCCATTAGGTCCTCCCCGAGGTACCTGTATAAAATAAAATATCATATGATCTAGAGGAAATGGATAGTAACCATCCCATACTAGTCTCATTTACCCCTACATATTGATTCCCTATGCCATCTACTCCCCCCATACAACCTGTTAGGGACTCCTCATGAGTATGGCAATTTACATATGTCACATCACGATACAAAAGCTAGCAGTAACAAACATTCATTAAAGCCTCAAAATTATAAATCTTAAGTTTAAATCAATAAATAATGAAAAGGCACAAATGATGATAAAATTTGAACGGTGGCCACCAAGAAATAATTCAAAAATTATAAATGATAATTGATACTAACAAGTCCTTGAGCCAAAAAGGATAATTTTATAAGGCATTTAATCAATAACTTAAATAAATTCAAGACTCCTAGATCCATCAATTCAAGATCAAATAAATAATGAGAATGTAAGCTTTTACAACACAATCACTTTGTGACTCCAATCAAGTCACCTAAGGGGGAGGAGGGGAATAAGGTGGTCTCAACCACAATGAGCTCATAAATAAATCTCAATATCATCATATCCAAGTCTCACACAACCTAAGACAATCATATAGTAAATGTATCATCAATGATAGCTCTGCTCATTCTTCAAGGGTACACTTACGTCCATCCTCACCCATGGGTACACATATCAAGGAATAGGTCTGTACTATGAACCAAAAAATGTGCCTCTACCTCTCGAGGACTCAATAGGGACTAACATCCACCAAATTCTTACACTCAATGAAGGGCCTCTATCTCCTAGCATGGCATGCATCTCATATAGAATAAATAATCTACTATAGAGCTATGACCAGTAAAATATTTGATTGTAAGACTCTAATGTGGTCCTCTATCTCTCAAACCCTAATTACATGGTGTACCTCGCACATAGCCTACACTATGGGGCTACTACCAACATAACATAATACACAACATGACTAGTAGTATTCTTTTCCAAACACAAACACTTCACCACCACACCACGTTACAATAACACATCCATATCTTTTGTTAGACATACACAACTTTCATGAAGGGCACACTTAGGTGGATCTTCTATGGCATCCACCTCTCCCTTACCCAAGTTGGATGGAATATATCTCACCCACTTGGGATACAACACCTTTAATGGAGTCATCACAAGTCACTACACATATAAATTTATGGTATCTACTATACAAAGGTAAATGACACATATACATGAATTCTTGTAGCTCAACAAAGTTATTTTTCATAAAAGGAAGTTCATATCAAATTGGTTTTGTATTTTCTTGTTTTATGATTTGCATGATTTTTTATTTGCATGGATTGAAGTAACATAAATTACATCATCATTTTAATTTGTGTTACAAAGTGATTAAGCCCAAAAGATCCTAGTGCATAGAACTTGGCTCTGATACCAAATTTAATGCCCAAAATTTAAACACTAGATTAGATATCACACAACCTATTTAATCTACTCAAACATAGGAAATAGCATCAATTTTTTTTTTTCTGTATATACAAGGACATGCTTCATATATCAGGCAATATAGTAAGGTTTTTCTTGTTAAATCATTTAGCTAGAATCCAAACATGATAAAACATCTAGCTAGAACAATAAACTTTATAAAAATGTTTAAAGAATGAACATAACTTGCAACCACATACCTAAGACTCTCTTCATGTTCCATTTATTCTTTTTTTTTTTTTTTCTCGTTTGAATTACTTGTGCCTGAATACAAGAGTACAAGACTAGGTGCATAATATGAGATCCGTTAGAAGTTAACTACATGATAATGAAGGTAAATTTCCTCTTCAATATGTTAAATAGACAATTAAGCAGTAGTTACATCATAGCAAATGGCACACAAAAGGAATGATTGAGCCATGAAGGAAGAGTAATCAAATAATATTTTATTTCTTCAAGGATAATTTACCAAAGTCTTTTCAAGAGATCCATTTTAAATAGATCTCTAATATTTACATTCCCATTAAAGTAAATTTACTAAGTACTTACCAAATAAGCTTCTTCCCAATACCCTGAAGTTTCATTTGAGAAAAATTTCTAAATTTGATGTATCTTTATCATTAGATAAGTTCCTAAAGGAAATATAATAACAAAGTACATGCTCTCCACCCATACAAATGGCATCATGAGATCTCTAAGGTCCTAGCCAACCCTTGAGCAAGTAGAATCCTTTTTTCTTGCACACTTTTGATCAATGGGGAGCTTCCTATCCATATCACTAAAAGAAAACTGATAGACAAATTTTGCTTAAGGGACCCTCGACACTCTAACAAAGTTATTCCAAGTCATCTTTATGTTAATACTTTCTATAATGTTTATACAAATCTATCAGATTAATACACTTGGTTTAGCCATGTTGCATCATGATACTTACACATTCTAAATAACCATTAAGATAATATAAAAATCAAGGCATAGCTAATAATCATATTGTGAGGCTAAGACTTCCTAACACTATATCAATATCAAGAAAAAACATGAACATGACCTATAACATTGATTCTAAAAGACTATGCAATTATTACATAAGGTCCTTGATGCAGATTAAAATTTGTACTTAGAAAGCTATAACCCAATAAACATCTAAACTAGAGCTACACATTTAAATTACCATTGAATTCATTCCTTTGCATATGTTAAACTATATGAACATTCTCCCTCAATATAAAGTTCTATATTTTTCAATGAAATAACATACTAATTGTTGTGAAAAATTTAACAATACAATGATGAAAGGTGTTCTAGATTTGTAGGTAAAGCTCATGAGAAGGTCATTGCGATATAGGTAACAAAAGGAACATTTTAAAAAAAAATTAATTATATGTAACTCTAATTGACTCCTTAATCGATCCCTTTTAGAAACAATAACAAATGTTTTAAGCCCAATGTTCTCACCTTTGTATACTTAGAAAGACGGACTCAGAACCTTTTCATTTAAGCTAATTTAGAAGGATTTTTATATTTTTTATGAATGTTGATCGTCAAGTAAATATAAAAGAATGAACTCGGGTAACATGAGTTGAACTAATCAGGCTAGTAACTTAAACATATAATTCCCTATATTGTAAGGCCATAAAATGTATAGATAAACAACCCTTCAATCCTTTTTGAAACCATATTTTATTCCTTATGATATCATTATAGGAAGGGTACCGGTGATCCTTCAATCATCTCTGAAACTAGATTTTGTCATGGAGTATGCCAAAAACTAACCATATTAATATCTTGAATAATATAAAAAACATGAGAGACACAAACTACATTAGATTTCATCAATGGTAGGTCACTTTTCAACTACTTGAAATTTTCCACCCACTAAATTTACCAAAACTAAAAGCATCTCCCTTAAGAACAATGAGTTACTGATCATCTCAGTAACTAGAAAGTTAACAAAAACAACATAAATGTCAAAATCTAGGAGCTAAATTATTGGAATAATTTATATGTTGTCACCCTACAATGTATATGAACTGTAATTGAGGATTTGAAACACTTTATAGATAAGAAGAGACCCAGGAGAATTTTTGAGGTCACAAAGACCCTGAACTTATTGTAGCAAGATGCATTTTTCATCCTTAAGTATGACATGAACTATTTAAAATGTTAATAATAGTGGATGTAGTCCTTTAGGGAACAGTCAAGGCTTAATCTCATTCAGTGTATATGAAAACTTAGTACAAAATCTACAAAGTGATAACTTTACCATTTATCTTATATAATTTTAACTGTACAGTCTTATAACAATAAGCCACATAACCGATGCCATGAATTAGTATATAACTACCTCTAAAAGAAAACCTTGGACTAGTGAACATAAATTAGGGGAAAGAAACTTACACTAAAACCCAATTCCCCTGCAGTAGTGAGGGTGCTTCAGTTGTAGTAGGAGTCAGGTTCTGAGATTCAAGATGGGAAATCAACTCCCCAATTTCTTCCCTAACCAGACTACTAACTATCAGACCATACTCTGTCCCATAGAAAGATTCCACCAAACATTGTCTTATGCTTTGTAAGCTTATTATCAGTAGAAATTGAAGGTATAATACCTGGGATCTGGTCAGTTCCTTAACCTCCACATTCATCATCATTAGACATTGAAGGTAGGTCTACATCAAGAAGCCATGTTTTGTGAAGAGAGCTCATCTGGATTTTCTTTATCCCCCTATTCATCAACATAGACTATTCCAGAAGCAGTAACCTTTTGTTTTACACTATCATTTTGTGGGGATGTTGCATTTTTTTTGAGTTCATTCCCCCACTCATCCTCACTCAAAGTGGGAGGAGTGATATCCCCTATTTGACTAATTGGTGTTATGTTGTCATCACCATTGGTTAGGGTGGAGGGTATTTCCAAGGACAAGGAAGTCCTCTTAGAAATATTTGTAACTGGGCTTCAAAAGCGGTGGTTTGACTTGGAAAAAGTAGGCATAGAATTTAAGATTGGATGCCAATGAAATGAGTATGTGGGTACAATATTTGGCAGGGTTATTGGAGTTTTGAACAAGGAAGAATGATTTCATTGTGTACAATGTCATTTCCATTGCCACCTCCTTGATATCATGGGTACCCCCCCCCCCCCCCCCCCCCCAATAAGTCCCTCTTCAAGTTCTAGACAAATTCAAGAGTAGACATCAACATAGAGAGCCATCTAAGAAAAAAAAAATCTGCCATCCACCAATTTCATTGCCCAATAATCCATCAACCTTTCAAATAATGTTGGTTTTCAAATTGAAATGTCATGCCAAGCTTCTGAGAAATTCTTAGGTATTACTATTTAATGGTCAGCTCTTGTGAAATCAATATCATAATCATTGGAATATTTACTAGGCACATGGATTAGTTGCGTATCTTGTAGATATATTCATCCATTTCTATAATTGAATCCCATCTTTTCTCACTGATTTCCACAGAAGTGTCAGTATTGTTGATCAACGATTTCAATCCCAATGAATCTCTTTGACTTTTGGAACTCAAAAAGTACCGTTACTGGCTGAAGCATTAACTCTTATGCCAGGTTTGCTTATTTTTTGTTCAGTGACTAATATCAGAATGTACTATTTTAGGGTAGTATTTTTTGCCAGTCCATTAGCCTCCAAATTAGCATTATTGCTTGAGTAAAATGGGCCCCTTATTTTTGTTCATCATTTTCAAACAATAAGGAAACTGTCCATGGAGGCAATGTGGAGAGCACAGAGCTGAGAGCATGCCCAGGTGGGCATCCACTTTTTGACCTTTATGTCAGATGGGTGGACTAGAATCCTACACTTAGCAAGCACACAAATTATCCCTCTTCACTTTGGTTAACATTAATGAACTACCACTCTTTTTTTTAATTCATTTTTCTTGTTTGTTGAAAATAATAAGACAGAGCTTTTGGGCTGTCCATTTTGGGTGAATATTTTCACTTTAACGGAAAAATCTTCCTTCCCTTCTTTCAAATGTATAATAATGAATTAGTCCCCTTTGAATATATATTTAATAGAAAATGACTCTCTATCAACATAATAAGTACCCCTTTAAATACTATTTAAAGAATAGTTGTATATTATGCAAAATATATTTTCTTAAGTTAAAAACATTCAATTAGGATCAACTATTCTTTTACATTTAATAAATCTATCAACCAACACACCATACAGTATCTCTCAAACTGTCATTTAAAAATAAACATATGTTCATCTTTAGATGTGTTCTAATGGAAAAGAACTAAGAAAAGATTTCTTGCAATTTATCTTTAAGATAATCAAATATTGTTATCCTGAAATTAACCTATATACTCAATCAAAGTCATTTGTACAACCCAACAACATAGCCATGCAACACTAAATTACTCGCATTCAGCATATCATTGAAACTATCAAATATAGTATAGGTTCAATAGTAAAGTAATCCATACAAAATATGCTAAGCTATAATTCATCATAATTATTGGTTAAAAATTGTAGATATATTTGTAGAAATGTTAAAGGAGATTGCACCATAAATAAATTTATCGAAGGAAAAAGTTCATTATTTTCATCATTAGAATTATTGTATTATTCAAAATTAACAAGAACGTATTCAGATAACTCAATGTATTATATAGTGATAATAAAATTACCAATGGTTAGATTGATAGACATGTAATAAGGTTGAAGTACTTACCCCCTCATCATGAGGTTTGTTTTGCACCACTCACTTCTTCAAATTCTACTTGATCATATCCCTGGAGAAACCTCAAAATATATGGTATAGGTTTTGTTTTATAGGTGGAGCCTCACAAATGAAGAGAGTAAAGATTTAGAAGAGTGATGATCCAAAAGATAAATAGGGTAAAAAAAATGTTATCCCTCCTATGCCCAAAGATATGATTGATCTAACATCACCTCCTGAGTATAAGACAATGACCAAGAGTAAGAAGGAAACTAGTGCAAGCTACCCATCCTCACGAATAACTAGAAGTCATAAATAGAACACTCGAGCACCTCCACAGGTAAGTTTTAGACCTAGTCCTCAAGTGTTGAAAACAAATATTATTGAGGAAGGCAAAATTGATCAAATAGGGAAATTCTATGAGAAATATAGTGAGATTGATAAATCACAAATTCATGGAATTATAATTAAACACATGCTCAAGTTGAAAAAGATAGTCTTAGAACTTAAGATAGTAATTCTGGACAATGTGTGGAACATCTTGGAATTCTCAAAAAGATAGGCTATTGAGGAGGATCTAAGAATAAGAGAAAAGGTTCTAGATGAAAGTCTCCATGTATGTTCCCTAGAAGAGAAAACATTATTATTAGATCTGGTGAAGCCGCACCTAAGAACGAAGTCAAGAACTCTGCACATAATGGATAAGAACTATGAGTTGGTAGCTAAAGAAATCAAGAAAGATTTTGAGAAATTTTTTCTCAATAGGCACATGTAGCCACCTACTATGATGACAACTTAAGTACCCTCTAAGGAAGCTAAGGAGCAAAGACCACCAATGTACCAATAACAGGTCCTCAAGATTCAACACCTACATTGGTAATACCTATAGAGAAAGTGAAGTTTGCACCCATGACTAAGACACAAAAAGATGAGACAATCTTTATTGATAGTGAAGTGATAGAAATGGCGGCCACAGATAATGACTTGGATAAATTTGAGGAATCTTTTGTAAGAACAAAAGAGGTTGAAATTCTATGTAGTGACAATTCACATAAGATACAAGAAAAAGTGTTAATAGAGGATCTAATAGGTGAAGAAAAAGGGAAAGGAGAAGAAGAGGTGAAAAGAAGTGAACCAATAGATGAGCCATCTATTGAAATACCAATAAAAATAAAGCAAGAAGTGATGGACAACAATCCTATCACTCTCATACCCTCAACATCATTGTTGTCAAGTTTGACACTAGACACCACAAGCTTGGACTCTTTGGGAGAAGAAGACCTAATTAAGATCAGTGTCCTTGCTATGGAAAAAGAAAAAGAGAAGCAGGTGATGAGGAACCCTCTTTTTGTTGAATCAATCAACATTCTAAAAAAATTGATAACTTGAGATAAGAAAGTGTCTAAGTTTCATTCAGTTGATGATGTTAGCACCATTCTTACAAACTTCAAGACAAACTTTTCTAGCTTGTAAGAATCTGCATCCCAAGTTGCAAGAGAGAAATATATGAAGAAGATATTGAGTGAACTATTTGGAAACATTTCACTTGACCTCAGTTAATTGAAGGTAGGTCAAGCATCCTTGAAGGAGTTCACAACTAAGGGAAGGAAGATTACTGCAGATTGCATGAACCAAGATAAACTAAATTTATATCTATAAAAGAAAATTTAGGAGGAAGAATCAATGATTGATAATGTAAGAAAATCAATGGCAGATCCCTCAATTGATGTGAACATGTGAAACAATGTGTACAATGGGAAAATAGAAAAAAATAGAAAATAATAAGAAAGAGATGTCTAAGATAAGGGCAAAGAAAACACAGTTCAGGAATGCTGTTGTCGCCTCTCTAGATGTACTTAATCAGAACATCAAGGAGATCAATGCCACTATGGTGATATATGATCAAGGTCTGAGTATAGACCTGGAAGAGATGGAGAAGCTGACATATTCCTTATGCACCCATCTATAGACTATCAATGCACTGATAACATTTTGGAAATAAGAGATCCAAAACTTGTAGATTGCTTATCTAGATGTACTTTCTTTGTAAGTACTTGTAGATTGACTTTTTTTAGCACCTTTGTCATTAATTTCAAAGGGGGAGTATTGTATGTAGAATATGGATTATTATATATGATGTAAAGAAGTATAGTACATAGTATAAGGGAGATATAAGTTAGAGTATATATTAAAGAATTTTGTATAAAGGTACAGTTAGTAACTTCATCATATTCCTTTGTTTCCATTAATGAAAAAGGGGGAGATTTTTGGAAAGTTGAATATACTATTGTATATGACTAGATATAGTGTTGTCATTATGTCAACAAAGTCATATAGAGTTTTGGAGTTAGTGCACATTATCATAAGGTTAGAATATGACTAAGTATAGAAGACTAGATAGTTAGCAGAGCACTAGAAGATCAGAGCATCAGGGCATGTGTGTATGACCAAGTTATGGTATGTTCCCTTGAAGTTAAGCTTGTAAGTGTGTATTCATGCTAAGTCTAAGAGCACATGATCAGATGAGAAAGTATGATGAAGATACAGTCAGTTGAAGTGGTATAGATAGTGAATGTGAGAATAGAATAGAGTATGCAGCTAGCTGTTAGTATTCTGATTAGCAATTATAATAATATTTTTTAAAGGCTATGCACCTATTGTAATTAGGTTGTAGACATGTAAACATATTTGTTTGTAAACATGCCTTAGCCAATTCACTTGGAAGCGTTCTATGTAATGGTTATAGGCTGACCTAGTTAATTGTTTTGTTATTGCATATAAATATAAGATGTGCCTTTGTAATAAAGGATGGAAGTGGATATAGAGATAAAATAAGTAGAGAAAAGACATGAAAAGTGAAAATAGAATAATTTAGAGCTTTACAAGGGGCTAAAGCATGAGTGCACAAAAGGAACTGATCAGACAAATAGTATCACAATTGGTGCAAGAGCACCCTTCTAAGGGCTCCCACCTTCACATTTTTGCTGTGTTAATCTTCAGAGATGAAGCATGCAATTAAAATAAGAGCTTAAGCTCATTTTGTGTGTCTATGCCTAGGCTATGTCCTATAAGTTCAGCTAGTTATCAATGTAAATGGTACAATGACTCAGGGCATGATGTCATCCTGAGGTCATTAACCTGCTATGATAGTAGAAAGTTAGGGATGGGTGTTTGGTTGATGTTTGAGCACATGTGAGTGCTTTAGGAGGGCTTAAATAGTGGTCTTGAATTATGAGAGAAAAGTGGCTTGAGCAACAAGAAGTTGCCCAAAAGTTGTCAGCAACTTTCCAAAAGTTGCTAAGCAACTTTTTCTTTGTAATAGCCTAACCTAGCTTAAGTGGCTAATAAGCCCTAAGACCACACACATATCAAGGAGATTGGTATTCAAGACCTATGAAACCCTAAACCAAGGGTTGGCAATCTTATTGTATGGTGCTAGTATGAAAACACCAATCTGAATGCTGTTGGAGAGGATCAGTCACTATTTTAGACTATTGTCATGTGAATTTATGATGTTTTGAGTGCATCTTTGCAAGTGAATTTGTTTTTGTGTGTTTATCTTACATATGTATGTATTATTTTAGGTTCTTTAAGGTGTTTTGTGTGCATTTTGTTTTAGTTATTTCATTTGATAGTGCTCTGCCAGTTTGGAGAGCTTTGTATATATGGGGTTGTAGTTCTTGTTTCCACCATCGACACACCATGGGACTTTGGATTTTAAGAAAATAGACCCTAACTTGTATTTCTATGGAATTAGGGGCCCAACAAGTAGAATCAATCATTTTTTTGAGAAAGCCCTAGGCGAGCTTGACAGTGCCCAGCTAGGAGCAGTCAACAGACAAAGAGCTCTTGAGAGTAGAGGAAAGACTTTCATGGCATGATCTTTGGAGGGATGCAAGACACCTATATGAAGGCCTAGTGATATGAAGGAGAGGGTTTGAACAAACTTGGAAAGGTGTTGTTGGAGAATATTTCACCAGGTGACAGTGAAGAGACCAAAAAGCCCTTAAAACCTTCATATTTGGCACAGGTGTTGTACGGACGGTTGGAGGCTTGAGAACCCAAAATCCCTTGAGAGTGGGTCATCTATAGTACATTTTATTTAGAATAGGATTTTTGAATCTGTTGGTTCTCCTTTCTCCCACACTATCAACTTTACACTAGGATTGACATGGCTAGTGTCACACTCACTAAATACTCCAAATCTGACAAGAAAAAGGGCCAATGAACAAAGCACAAAGGGTTTGTACACTTTGAGCTCCACATCACTTAGGTAGGTATACCTCATTTGCACACACATTGATCTTGTGTCAAACTATAGGCCTGTAGGTAACTGACTATGGAATAGTTTTCAAACCCCTATGGGTATCTTGTACCCCAATGAAACCAAATCTTATGCAACAACCCTATTTGCATAGAATGAATCTGAAGACTAGAATGGACTTCCTACTACTATGACCAACATGAAAGGAAAAGGTATTTTATTTCAATGATTTTAATGTTGGGTTGAAAGGACCCCTAAGATACCCTAAGTCTCTCATAGAGCAGCGCCTTATCCAATGGGAAACAGAGTCAAATACCTCACTGCAACAGGAAGCTATAAAATAAGAAGACAATACATTCAAATATGTTGATGCCTTACATCAATCATACACCATTCATCAGACCATGCTTCAATAATCCACCTATGTACCCAGATATGCTATCACCTATTCAAAGGATTTTAACCCTCCCCTTAGAAGAGACCTATAAACAAGTAATACATTAATCAACATCCACTGAAAGATAAACATGAGACATCTTTGATACCCCAGCTCATACACATCTGAAAACTAGTCCTAAACCCATTTTCTCCTATGAAAACAACTCTATTTCAGACTCTTTGGAAATGCAAATAGAAAGATCACAACACCCTTGATGCTATAATCAACAAGTTTAAGAATCAAATGGAGATAATCTGATAACAGTATAAATGTATTGAAATCTCACACATAAGATAGACTGTTACAACTTGTATTATCTTCTCCAAACTAGAAAGGAAAGATGGAACACCCTATATGCAGAGAATAAGGAAAATATCTATAGGAAAAGGACCCTTCATGGAACCAAGATCTAGAACTCAAAAATTGGAACCCTTAAAAAATAAAACTTCTTTCAATATATACCACTAGTCATCTTGGAATCCCAAAAAATTAGGATGCAACAAGCTACAGATGACTAGGGCAAGGGTTAGGGTTTTCACCCACCAAACCAACCAAATCAATCAAAATTTAATTCACTAGAGGGAAAACCAAGCAACCTGGAGAGATCAGATCCAAGAATGATCTTCATTAATGAGAAATCTCTTGATTTGTACCAAAGATCATGAATTCACAATGTTTATCAATCTGATTGTTCACCTACAACATGCCTCGAGCAACATTACCCATTCCTTACGATACAATCCCCCAACAAAAAATCATCAAACTCTCTGGACCATACTGCAGCAGTTGATGAAATCATATTCTACCAAATCTAGCTACTCCAGCATTAAAAACTAGTCCTTCTGTTGCTGAAAAACCATTTAAAATTTCAAATTTTGGAAGAAACGGCTACCTAGATAAATTTAAAATGTAGCTGTCAATTTTATCTCTTCCTAGCAAATCGGATGGCTCTCATTAATCCTCAAAAAAATCAACAAGATGTTTCAAAAATCTTTCACCACATCACCAGCACTGTAGCCAATAAGAAATGAGCACATCGGCACAATATGGAAATTGGACCCACCGCTTACATCTCATCCCTCAGACAAGATCAAACAACTGTCATTATACTGCAAGCTTAAACATCATGCATCTTATCTAAGTGGTATAATGACAACCATGAGATCAAGTTGATCTTTAATCACACCTAAACACTAAAACATGAGTCCCACCGATGTCCGCCACATCACTACTGAGCTTGGTCAATCAAAAAAGAACAACACTGCAACACCTGGCACCCAACATGACCTGGCAACTTGGACCCACCTGAACCTCATCAAAAAACAAGATCAACGGTTTTTGCTATACTATAAGCCTAAACATCGAGCAACTTACCTTTGTAGTATAATGATAGCCACAAGATCATGTAGGACTTTAACCACCTGGAAAATAGGCCCCACTGACATCATCCCGGTCACCATTTACCCGCGACCAATGAGAGAAGACCACGTCACAATATCTGGCAAGCGGACATACAACTTTTTTATCACACATAAGTCATTCTAACAACCTCCACCTCATACTCAAGCTTGACCAATGAGAAATAACCATGTCAGTCCAACCTGGCACCTTGAGGACCCACCTGCCAACTCATCCACCTTAAAGCATCAAACGACTGTCACTATACCGCGATGCTTAAATGATTATCATCTCGGTATAACAGTATAACGACAGCCATTGGATCAATCCATCATTTATCTGCCAGAAAAGCGAAGGACAGGCCCACTAGGACAAGTGGCACCTTGTTGCTAAATCGCATGTCAGAACTTTTGATAGCAAAAATTCTTGCGAAACAACAATAGCCACAAATTCTTAAAGGGTTGAAACAATTGGAAATATTAACGAAGAACTTAGGTGTAATAGGAAATATTAAAGGGGGCCTTGACAATATAACCTAACCACATAAAATGCAAGATGGTCATCACAAATTTAGCACATGCGTAATTGGGACTTAAGTGACTGAAAAAAGTAACGCTCAATTAGAATAGGGTCAATACAGTCTAAGGTTTCTTCTTCCCCAATGGCTAAAATATGAAAATTTGAACCAAGGTTTAAGGCAAGAGACCAGGAAAAACATTACAGAGGTCAGAGGAAAATTCCATAGCCATAGAAATTATTTCAGGTGTTAACAAAATCCTTGAGGGAAAGGTGTCAAATACCCTATAAAACCAGAAGGAGGGCTAATTAGGCCTCTTCCTTGTAGCCCTAAATTGCAAAGAAACCATCAAATTGGGTTATTACCCAACCTTGCTAATGAAATGAAAATGTGTCAAATGCCCTAAAAATACCTGAGAACTCATGAAATTCTCTGTTAGAGATTGGGAAGGGAGTTGAATCCTAGAAGACCCTTATAAGCCTATGTAAGGGATGAAGCTAGAAACTAGAGCTTGGAATGTTGCAAGAAGAAGTAGCTAAACTTGGTGGTCAGGCTAGGTAGGTCAGGGGGTGCTTGGATGTGTAAGGTATCATATAGACCATTCATAGGTGTTAGTAGTACACTTGGGTCCTTGGGTAAGGATCAGAGCATAGACTAGCTAGTCTATCCTAGCCTCCCCATCAGATTGGTATCAGAGCCTCTTAAGGCTTGGGAAGTGGAAAGTGGATGTTTCAACCATCAGAAGAATCAATTGGATCATCACAAAAGTAGAAAATGGTGACTAATGCAGAGCTTGCTAAGAAGGTGGAAGATCAAGAGGAAGCTAATAGACTCCTACAGGAAAGGTTGTATCAGATGGAACAACTCTTGGATGATGTCCAAGAAAAAGTAGATAAGGTGAAGGATAGAATGGAGGAGCATGATGCTAAAGGGAAAGAGAAAACCATTGATGATGATGTGCCTACTCCTGATCCTCCAACTCAAGATGAGAAATTTCTAAAAGCCTTGAAGGCTATCATAGGAAAGGCACTTGAAGGTGTCCCATTACTGACTGGCAGGATGGATACAGAGCTTGTGATGCAATGGATTGAAGGCATGGAGAATCACTTTGAATGTGAAGAGATCTCAGAGGCACAAAAGGTCAAAGTGGCCAAATCTAGGTTGAGAAGAAAATCTTTAACCTGGTGGAACTACTTGCAAGATGAAATGGAGAAAAAGGGAAAGAACCCAATCTCTAATTGGAAAGCAATGGTCAACAAAGTTAGGGAAGCATACCTACCAGCAGATTATGAAATCTAGCAGCATAGGAGGAGATTGAACCTTAGACAAAAAGAGATGGATGTAGCCACCTACACTGAAGAGTTCCACAAGTTGAGCTTAAGATCCAAGATCAAAGAAGATGAAATTATCAAAGAGGCAAGGTACCTAAGTGGCTTGAAATGGAGCATAGTAGAGGAGATGAGTTTGTTTACTCCCACCATAGTACTTGGATGTTAGCATATGGCATAAAAACTTGAAGATAAATAGAGGAGAAACAAAGAACCTAATTCCAAGAATAGGGGAAGAGGTAGAGACTCTAGAGGGGGTCAAAGAAGAGGTTCTAGTAGAGGTGGTGACTCAAGAAGCCAAGGGGAGAGTAGAATTTTGGAACAAAGTTCATAAATTAGTACAAGAGGATCTTTTGGTAGAGGATGAGGTTCTCAAGGAAATAGAGGAAGAGGAGCAGGAAGAAGTAGCTCCTACTTTGCCACTATGAAATGCTATCAATGTGGATAGCTTGGACACCCTACTTATAGGTGTCTTGATAAGCCATCAGCCTCAAGAAATGAGAAGAGGGTAGCCTATACCCAAGAAGATAGCAGCAGTTCAAGTACCAATGAGGTTAGCAAGTTAGAATTAGAAATGGGTGAGAACTTGATGTTCAAGAGAGTACTCATAAGGCAGCCTAATCAAGGTGAAACAAAGTAGAGGAGGGCTCTTTTTAGAGTCAGGTGCAAGATACAAGGCAAAGTTTGGAAGGTTATTGTGGATTTAGGGTCCACTGATAACATCATAGTAGAGGAAGCAGCAAAGAAGCTTAAACTCACAAAAGTTCCCCATGCAAACCCATACAAGGTGACTTGGTTGAACCAGGAGCAAAGTGTGTTAGTTAATGAGCAGACATGGGTGGAGTTCTCAATTGGAGGCTATAAAGATAAAGTGCTTTGTGATGTCTTACCCATGGATGCATGCCATCTTTTATTGGGAAGACCCTAGCAATTTGATAGGAAGGTGATCTACAATGGAGAGGAAAACTCCATTCCCTTCAAGAAGGATGGGAGGACTTTCAAAATTTAGTCCTTAATAGAGAATGAAAAGGGAACTACTAAGACACCTAGTGTGTTGCTTAGCAGTGGTAAGGAGTTCTTATAAGAACTACATGAAGAGGAGACCATAGGATGTGCTATCATGGTGAAGCCAAAGGAGGAAGACAAAAAGTTGCAGGTAGAGACACCTTTAGAAGTGTAGAAAATGTTGGAAGAATTTAGAGATATTGTGAGTGATGGAACCCCTGCAACACTACCTTCAAGAAGGGCCATAAGTCATCAAATAGACCTTGTACCCAGTGCATCTTTTCCTAACAAAGCAGCCTACAAGCTTACCCCTAATTAGAACAAGGAAGTTGCAAGACAAGTGCAAGAGCTATTGGATCAAGGGCTGATCAAGAAGAGTATTAGTCCATGTGTATTCCCAGTGGTCTTAGCATCCAAGAAAGGAGGAAAATGGATACTTTGCATAGACTCAAGGGCTATCAATAGGATCACTATCAGGTATAGGTTCCCAATTTGAGGAATAGAAGATTTGATGGATTGCTTAGGAGGTGCTATGTACTTCACTAAGTTGGATTGGAAGAGTGGTTATCACCAAATTAGAGTTAAGGACGGTGATGAGTGGAAGACCTCTTTTAAAACCAAAGATGGTTTGTATGACTAGCTTGTGATGCCATTTGGGCTTACCAATGCCCCAAGCACCTTCATGAGGTTAATGAATGAGGTCTTGAAGGACTTCACAGGCAACTTTGTAGTGGTGTATCTAGATGATATACTCATCTATAGTAAAACAAAAGTAGAGCATCTTGAGCACTTAAGATTGGTCTTGAAGAGGCTCCATGAAGAGAAATTAGCCATCAATCTAGAAAAGTGTGAGTTCATGCAGCAAGAGCTAGTTTACTTAGGATTTGTGGTGTCCAAGGGTACTTTTAAAATGGACTTAAGCAAGGTGGAGGCAATCTTGAATTGGCCTGCCCCTAAAATAGGGACTGAAGTTAGAATTTTTCATGGCTTGGCACAATTTTATAGAAATTTTGTGAGGAACTTTAGTGGGATATGTGCACTAGTACTTGAAACCATCAAAGGAGTACTAAAAACAAAGTTCAAATGGGCTGAGCCAGCTGAGAAAGTGTTTCAAACATTGAAGCAAGAGGTAGCTACAAAACCTATTTTACTCTTACCAACTTTTGATAAGTTGTTCACCATTGAATGTGATGCAAGTGGTGTAGTAGTAGGGGGTGTATTGAGTCAAGAAGGAAGGCCTATGGATTTTTTTAGTGAAAAACTCAATGAGGCAAAGAAGAAGTATTCATCTTATGACTTGGAGTTGTATGCATTGGTAAAATCTCTCAAGAAGTGGAGGCATTACCTTTTACCAAAAGAATTTATGGTATTTACTAATAATCAGGCTTTAAGCTATATAAACACTCAAGAGAAGCTTAGTAATAGGAAATTGAAGTGGATGGAGTATCTCCAATCCTTTACCTTCACAATCAAACACAAGAAGGGGCAGCTCAACAAGGTAGCAAATGCCTTGACTAGAAAGCTATTGACTATCCAAGAAGTACAACTATAAAGCATTGGAATAGTAGGTTTTAAAGACTTATATGAGGAGGATGAAGACTTCTCACAAGCCTACAAGGTGTGCCTAGAGTTTGAGAACCATTTCCATGGTGAGTTTGTAGATTACACCCTTCAAAATGGATTGTTGTTCAAAGGTAATCAACTTTGTGTACCTAGAGGATCCATGAGGGAAAATTTGATTCAAGAGAAGCACAATGGTAGTCTTAGTGGTCATTTTGGCATAAATAAGACATTGGAGTTAGTAAAGAGATACTACTTTTGGCCTAAGCTAGCAAGGGATCTAAGAAGGTATGTAGATCAATGTGGAGTATATCAAAGAGCTAAAGGAGGTTCAAGAAATGCAGGACTCTATCAACCTTTACCAATTCCAAATAAGCCTTGGGAGTGTGGAAGTATGGACTTTGTGGTTGGACTTCCTAAAACCAAATTAGGTATGGATAGCATCTATGTTGTAGTAGATAGGTTCTCTAAATGAGTCATTTCATTCCATGTAGAACTACTCATGATGCAAGATATGTAGCACATCTCTTTTTCAAAGAGATAGTTAGGATCCATGGACTCCCTTTGAGCATTGTGTCAGATAGGGATAGCAAGTTCATGGGCCATTTTTGGAAAACCTTATGGAAAAGGTTAGGAACTAATCTCTCTTTCACTCTAGCATACCATCCTCAGACTGATGGCCAAACTAAAGTCATCAATAGGGTGCTTGGCAACTTGCTAAGGTGTTTGACAAAGGAGTATGGGCAGACTTGGGATCTTGTTATATCCTAGGCTGAATATGCTTACAATGATAGTGTAAATAGGACCACAGGAAGAAGTCCTTTTGAGATAGTGTATGGAAGGCACCCTAGAGGAGTGTGTGAGTTGAGAGACTTAGGTTCCATGGAGTTGAAGAGTGGACAAGCTGAACATTTCACTCAAACCATCAAGGAGGTGCAAGGGAAAGTGAAGAAAACTATTTTGGAATCCACTCATAAACTCAAAGCTAAAGTGGATGAAAAGAGGAAAGAAGTACATTTTCAGATTGGGGACTATGTTATGGTCCATATTAACAAAGCAAGGATGCAGAAGGGCAAGCTCACCAAGCTACAGATGAGGAGAGTAGGCCCATGTAAGATTCTAGCCAAATATGGAGAGAATTCCTACAAAGTGGACTTGCCATTAGACTTAGCCATCTCACCAGTGTTTAATGTTTCTGACCTAGTCATATTCAAAGGAGATCTTAGTTAGCAAGGTACAGCTCCACCAAAGGTACTGCAAGATATAGACACTAATGCAATGCCCAAGAAGTATCTAGCCAAAGTAGAGAAGGTCTTGGAATCTAGACTAAAGAAGACTACAAGGCATTAAGTTTACATGGAACACCTGATCAAATGGATGGATCAGCCTGAAGCTAAAGCCACCTAGATTGAGGAAGGATAGTTCAAGAAGTTTGGGATTGACTTGGCTCTTCTTGACCCCAAAGTGCCTTAGTTGTGCTAAGGGGGAGTATGGTGTAGGAGGACCCTTCTAAGGGCTCCCACCTTCACATTTTTGGTGATTTAATCTTTAGAGATGAAGCATGTAATTAAAATAAGATCTTAAGCTCATTTTGTGTGTCTAGGCCTAGGCTAGGTCCTAGAAGTTCAGCTGGTTATCAATGTAAATGGTATAATGACTCAAGGCATGATGTCATCCTTAGGTCATTGACCTACTATGATAGTAGAAAGTTAGGGATGGGTGTTTGGTTGATGTTTGAGAACATGTGAGTTCTTTAGGATGGCTTAAATAGTGGTCTTGAAGTATGAGAGCAAAGTGGCTTGAGCAACAAGAAGTTGCCCAAAAGTTGTCAGCAACTTTCCAAAAGTTGCTAAGCAACTTTTTCTTTGTAATAGACTAACCTATCTTAAGTGACTAATAAGCCCTAACAGTACATAGATACTAAGGAGATTGGTATTTAAGACTTGTGAAACCCTAAACCAAGGGTTGGCAATCTTATTGTATGGTGCTAGTATGAAAACACCAGTCTAAATGCTACTGGAGAGGAACAGTCACTGTTATAGACTGTTGTAATGTGATTATATGAAGTTTTGAGTGCATCTTTGAAAGAGAATTTGTTTGTGTGTGTTTAGCTTACATATGTATGTATTAGTTTAGGTTCTTGAAGGTTTTTTGTGTGCATTTTGTTTTAGTTCTTTCATTTGACAATGCTCTACCAGTTTGGAGAGCTTTGTATATATGGGGTTGTAGTTCTTGTTTCCATCGTGGACACACCATGGGACTTTGGATTCTAAGAACATAGACCCTAAATTGTATTTCTATGGAAGTAGGGGTCTAGTAAGTAGAATCAAGCATTTTTTTGAGGAAGCCGTAGGTGAGCTTGACAGTGCCTAGCTAGGAGCAGTCAGCAGACAAAGAGCTCTTGAGAGTAGAGGAAAGAGTTTCATGGCATGATCTTTGGAGGGATGCAAGACACCTATATGAATGCCTAGTGCTATGAAGGAGAGGGTCTAAAAAAACTTGGAAAGATTTTGTTGGAGACTAGTTCACCAGGTGATAGTGAAGAGACCAAAAAGCCCTTAAAACCCTCATATTTGGCACAAGTGTTGTACGGAGGGTTGGAGGCTTGAGACCCCAAAAATCCTTTAGAGTGGGTCACCTATATTAGATGTTATTTAGAACATTATTTTTGAATCCTTGAGGGAAAGGTGTCAAATACCCTATAAAATTGGAAGGAGGGCTAATTAGGCTTCTTCCTTGTAGCCCTAAATTGCAAAGAAACCCTCAAATCGGGTGATTACCCAACCTTGCTAATGCAATGAAAATGTGCCAAATGCCCTAAAAATACCTTGGAACTCTTGATATTCTTTTTTAGAGCTTGGGAAGGGATTTGAATCCTAGAAGACCCTTATAAGGCTATGTAAGGGATGAAGCTAGAAACTAGAGCTTGGAATGTTGCAAGAAGAAGTATCTAAACTTGGTGGTCATGATAGATAGGTCAGGGGGTCATTGGATGTTTAAGGTATCCTATAGACCATTCATAGGTTTTATTAGTACACTTGGGTCCTTGGGTAAGGATCAAAGCATAGACTAGCTAGTCTATCCTAGCCTCCCCATCAACAACACTAGTTCATCCAGTAGTTATAGTGTGTATCTAGGATCAGAAGGTTGTAGCCTTCACCACTTGAGAAGTGAGCTCTAGGATAGTGTGTCCCCACCCCTAATAGGGTTATTATAAAAGACTCCTAACAGTTCAACCTTTGACCAGGTCACTGTAATAAATTCATTGTAAAGAACAACTCCTAAAAGGGTTATAGATCTTCTAACAAGGATCATAAAACACTAGTGCAGTTCTTAGTGGGTGTCAATTCCCACTGGGGTTTTTACCTATTTGGGTTTCAGCATAACTATATTGGTGTTATGTGTTGTGATTGTTTATCTTGTTTACATTGATGTTCATATAAGTATTTAAGAAATAAAGTTAAGATTCAAGAGTTAATAAATTGTAAAGATATAGTGAACACTAATTCACCCCCCCCACCCCCCTCCTCTCAGTGTTCCCATTCCTAATAGAAGAATGCATAACCTTAAGGGAAAACTTGTTAACAATAGCCAGTCTCATGTTGGTGTTGTCTAGATCACAACTAAGCTTGGCCACCATATTCTCTAGGTAGGAAATCTGGTACTGATTCTTCCCACTAAGCTGCCTCCCCTAACAATTTTGGTACTTTCATTGTTGGTTTCTTTTCCAGCATTGGGGTCCTTATGTTGGAGATTTCCCAACAAGCTAGTTCTAACTGTATGTTTGTCATTAATGATAATATATGGTAAGTAGCATGTGTGGAAGATATTGTTGGAAATTTGGCTGAGTTAGATATCTAGATGTTGTCATTATGGAAACATATGATCTATATGAAGACTACATATGAGAGAGAGAAGTTATGATAGAGCGCAGAATAAAATTGTCTAAGTGTAAGCAGCATTTTCCCAGTCTAACCAGAGGTAGTTTTGATTGGTGATGTTGATAGAAGTAAGTTCAGTACTTGCACACTTGAACATGGATACTTTGATGCATATTGAAGACTCACCTAAGAGTGTAAATCTCTACGACATGTATGAAAGAAGTTATTGTAGTATTACAGGGACATAGTTGAAGCCAATGGAATAAAGAGAGAAAAAAAAATAGGTAAATAGTTAAGGGATTATTTTGTTTATCAAAATAATAACTTAATAATATAAAGGGATGACATCCTAGATGTTAACCCTTGGGTAGAATGACTTAATATGTATTTTGTGAAGTGCTTTATGTTTTGTAAAGCCGACTGTAAAAGTTATTATTCTTAATAACTTGTATAAATGTAAGACATATATAATGCAAAAAAAAAAATGTGTGTAACATATGTATGCAAAAGATATTGATGCAAAGTTGTAAATTGTGAAATTCAAGCAAGAAGACTGTGTATATGCAAGCAAATAAGTAAAAGGTTATATACCTTGCCCTTTTGAAATAAAAAATTATTGTACATTACTTGTTTGGGCAGTGGGCTCATCTTGTAATCATTTAAATTTGTACTACCAACTCTTAGCAGGGTTGAGACTTCTAACAAGGCCTAGAGTCCCTTAATCAGGACTAAGACACTATATGTATGTAGCAGGCTCCTAACACGGTCAACATCCTTTACCGGATACTTTTGATTAGTGGATCATTGTTGGTATCCTCCCCACCGGGGTTTTCCCTTGGCTAGTGTTTCCTCAAAAACAAATAATGTGTTATGAGTTCATTTTCTTTATTGCTATGCATGCTATTTAGTTTACTTTGTTTTGTAAGCATCAAGTTAATCTATTATATCCATAATTAGGAAAAAGTAAAATTTTGTAGAATACCAATTCACTCCCCCTCTCAATATTCCCTATTTCTAACAATTGGTATCAGAGCTTAGTTAATTGAAAAAGAATCATTCAGAGAAAGCCTAGAACCTTAATTAAGATCTCTATGGATATGGATCAGCTACAAAAGAATCTTGAAGAAGCTCTTAAACAGATTGATATACTTACTAAAGAAAGAGATACTTTGAAAGGAAAATATGATGATGCAAAGAACCTCATTGAGAAGTTGAAAAAGAAGCTAGAAGAACTGAAATGGAAGAAGGAATCTACAATTCAAATTGAATATTGTAATGATTTGGAAAAAGAAAATGAGATCCTTAAACTTGAATTAAAGATAGTAAATCTGAAGTTGAGTTTGAAAGATAGAAACAACAAGAATGAATAAAATTTGAAATATGAGAATGAAGATCTAAAATCTAAACTTTTCAAAGTGACATCTAAACATGAGAAAACAAAATTGCATTATGCTGAACTTGAAAAGTACAATACAATTGGGAAAGGTGAATTGACATAGTCTAAGCAACATTTTGATAGACTATATTCCACTAGTGAGAAGATTGATGAACAAATGTCTTATCAAAAACCATTCTATGATAAAAATAGTCTTGGATTTAACTCATCTAAGGTAAGTGAAGAAAGCAAGGAACCAGATCTGAAAGTTTCTAAAAACATAGATGAAAATAAATTTGATGAAGTTAACAAATCTGAGGATATACCTAAACAAGAAGAATCACCTAAAGGTATGTAGAGAGAATTTAAAGGTAGATGTTTTGCATGTAATAATTTTGGTCATATGAATAAAGATTGTATAGGTAAGCAATTCAAATCTCTTAATGGTTATTATTATAATTGTCATGGTTTTGGACATAGAGCTTTTGAATGTAAAAATCCTAGATCTAATGATAATAATAGTAGTAGAATGTTTAGAGATACTAACCATGCAGATAAGAGACCTACTAAAGATACAAAAAGAAGAAATGGAGTAGTATGTTATAGATGCAACAAGGTTGGACACTTTGCCAGGAATTGCAGATCACAAATTAGTCAGATAGGACCGAGATATGGAAATAATGGAGTAGTTTGTCAGATATGCAACAAGTTTGATCATACAACAAGATTTTGCAGAATGAATAACATGAGAAACCCTAATCCTAGAAGTTATACAAGAAGAAATGAGAATGCAAACAATAGTCAAAGAGGATGTTGTAGTAATTTATAAGAAGTGAAATTTGTTAAAGCCATAGATCAAGGAGACACATTTAGCATAGAAGGTAATCAGATAGGTGAAGTATCTGATAGTAAGTGTGAATATCTTCCTAACCCATCTGAAAGTACTTAATTCATAAAGAATGAATTATAATAGGAACTTAGGATAGTGTATAAATTAGTATAGGATGAATTGAGTCTTGTGTAGTTAATGTAAGGTATTATGTGATGTAATGATGCTATGGGTAAGAGCGCATGAACTAATATGAAATTATGTGAGTTCGTAAGAAGTTTGAAGTTTTATAGGAAAGAAGGAAAAAAAATTTCCAAGGAAAGAAGCGGCAAAAGAATTGAATGCGATGTCAGAATCTTATAAGATTGAAAGGTTAAAAGCTTATGATCAATATTGTTTTATCATTAAAGTGACTACAAGCAATAAGGAGATTAATACACCAGTGTTTGAAAGCAGTTTGCAAGATTTGGTGAAAGAACTTTGTGCCAAATCTACACAAAGCTCTAAATCATGAAATTGAGGTATTTTACTGAGAAAATGTATCAGTCAGTTAGAAAATTTGCAAAAGATATGGATGTTTGATTTTGTCACAACATAAGAGATACTATTAGACCTTAGATCAAAAGGGAACCAGTAGAACCCTTGGAAGAAGACCCTAGTCTTTCATTATCATCCGTACTAGATGGAGTTTTGCATTTAGAAAATGTTAAAGGTTATTTGGGATGCAAACTTGAAACCCTCAATGAAAGTGATTTTACTAAGGAATATGAGAAACTATACAATCAGGATATGTCACTGAAACTAGGGTTTGAACATTGGAATGAAAATGAAATCGTAAGGTATTCACTACATCATGAATTTGATGATGATGAATGCACCAAAATAATTTTGAGCAAAATTTGTAATGGAAATTTTTGGTTAGATGACAGAGTGATTGATATAACAATAGACCTAATTCATGAAGTAACCGGTTTATCAAAATCTAGAGTTATACCATTTAATGAGAAACATGTGAATAAAAGAGTACTAGACAATACTAAGTCATCCTACAATGGTAGAGGAATAGTAACCAACAAGATACAACAAGAAGATGTTAGATATTTATGCAAGATCTTAACATCCAAGTTTTGTGCTAACTCTAGAGAAGATGAAATGGCAGCTAGAATGATTCATGCAACCTATTTGATGTGCGTTGATAAAATTCAAGTGGATATGTGTGAAATTTTGAGAATTGAGTTATTTGACAACCTTGAGAAGATTAAGAAGACTAAAAACTCACAGTTTAGATTCTCATCCTTGATTACATATATGCTTTTCCATTTGATGAGAAGATTTCCATTCACTATTGGAGAAGACTGGAATGATAATAGAACCATCATGGACATAATCAAGAAGGTGTATCTGAGATACCCTGTAGAAAAGGTTAATGAGATTGTAACCTTGGTAATCAAATCATTTCAAAATTTGATGAAGTAAAGATCAAGAATCCCAAAAGCTATAGGTGAGAAGTACAAAGATGAAATATGCTTTATGGTTGACACTTACTTTACCTTTATTGAAGTAGTTGAACCTAGAGTAGAATTCATAGACCCTCTTGGATATGAAATTTTAGAAGTTGAAGCAGAAGAGTATGTGAATAGATTAAGAGCAAGTTGGATGTGAACAACACTATATTTGGGACTTATGAGAAGAAAAGTTATCAAAGAAAAGAGTGGAAAGCACCATTAAGAAAATTCTTAAGGATATAAGAATGTCAGAACAAGAATTCCTAATTACAAAGAAAATAGTAGTAGCAGTAACAAAAATTTGACAGAAAGAAGTTTTGTCTGTTCCACCCCTATCATCAGTTGTAGATTAGACTAGAAATATTAAGAATGTAGTGAAAGTGGAGAAAGTTGAAAATGAATAGGAAACAAGAAAATCTACAAGATCTTCCACCACTCCACCAAGTAAAAGAGTAAAGGAAATGGCTAGTGGACCAGGTAAAAGATAGAAAACAATAGTTTCCCTAGTACAAAGGAAAGTATCAAAAATTAGAGATGATGAAGATATTGAAGTCAAAAAGAAGAAATGGAAATGAAAGATAGACAAGGTAAATGCTCAAATCATTAATGATGGAGACTTTTCCAAGATGAACAAATATTATGAGCTATACAATTTTTTAGAAAGATTAAAGTTGGAGAATGAAGTTATCAGACACATGATCTTAGCAGATAAGAAATTTGATACTATTCAAGGGAAGATACCTGATGAATTTTTTGAGCAATTAGTAAATAGGAAGAAGAGAGCAGTTGAAGAAGACAATAAGATTAGAGAAAACTTTGTGAGAAAGCTTTGTGATATTAGAGATGAAGACCACTTCAAGGAAAACATGAAAGATCTTGGTATTCATCTAAGAACAAAAAGAAGAATAATTCAGATAATGGGAGGAAATTATGAAGAAACTAATATGGAAACTGAAGAAGTAGTCATAAATGTAATGACTACAAGTGTTGGTAAGCCCTCAAGTGTAGTAGATCAAGCTTTGGAAGCTGAGCACCAGAAAATTCCATCTCCACCACCATTAATAAATATTGAAGATGAAACAATGAATGTACAAGGAACACATATCACACTAGATAGTGATGTCAATCCATTTAGAAATCTTGAGATCATTGTTGACAATTCAACTTTGGAGGAACATGGCAGATCAGTTGAGGAAGAAAGGAAGGAAACAAGGAAAGAAAAATAAAAATAGGCAGAGACTCAAGTAAATACAGAGGTTGAAGGACAGTTTGGAGCACAAAGTAAAGTAGAAATCAGTCCTACCCCTAAGATTGCAACAAAGAAACCACATATATAATCCATTTTTGCTAATTTTGGAAAATAAGTTGGTGATGATGATCAAATGGGGCTGATCTCATCCTTAAAAAAAATCATTGGTAAAAATAAGAAGTTAAAAAGCCTTGAAGGATCATTGCTCGGAGTGATAGAGAAGTTGTAGAGTGTTGTGACCAGTCAAATAATAGGGGCAGATCCATAGGTAAAAGCTAAAGAAGTTATAAAGGCATTTGACAATGAATTCACTAACTTGTCAGACATAGCTATAGTAAAGGCTCAAGCAACCTATGAGGCCAAAATATTTCTAGATATAAGTCAAAATATTAGAATTGATATTAATAATTTGGATGTGTGTATCAAGGACTTAAGAAGGAATTTGGATAGAGGAAAAGCTTTGTATATTTAGTGTACAAAAATATAAAATCATGTATCAGAAGTAACTGAGAAGATAAGAGAAAAGGAGGTAGAAATTCAAATAGAGGTAAAACTTTTATCCAATCCAAATGAAAAGATATTAGATTTTGAAAAGAGAATTAGTAAATTGAATGATGATATAAGAATTGTTAGTGATGAAAGAGAAAGGAAATTGAGAAGATGCTCTCTTCTAAGAGCGCATATTTCAATTAAGATAAGCATCATTGAAGGACAATTGGAAGACTGTCCTTCATCGAAGACATCTTATGAGAAATTCAAATTTGTAAACCTTCGTGCCTATGAGATCACTTCTTATGGTTTATGTGCACTAATCAGTGTTTCAGACACCATTAAGAAGGCATGGGAAAAGGAGATAGAGAGCATAAAAGTAAATTTTGCAGGTTGTGTTGCAAGCCTACCAGCTCTGTAATTTTGAATCAAAGGTACACATTTTTGAGAACATAGTTTTGGCACTCTTTTTTGTCATTGTTGTCAAAGGGGGAGTGATAGAAAAAAAATGATATATTGGTATATATATGGAAGTATATTCCTAGGGGGAGTATAGATGATATATAAGATATATGGAAATATAAGGACAATGAAGATATATTTTGTTTGTTGTTACCCTAATTTTCCTATTCTATACAAATTTGGCTAAAAATCCATCCCAGGGTCTCTATTTTTGCCTTGCCAAGCATCCCTGAAAATTTCATGGCTTTAGGTCTTGTCTCCTAGCCTCTGCAAATTTCCTAACTCCCTAGTATGCAAGTCAGAAAATTTGTAAAGTAGCCGTTGGAGAGAGAAACCCTAAAAAATCCTTTTGGCTTGTTATATTTTTGCATTACCTTTTTCAGCCACTTAAGTGATCATATTTTCACGTGCTTTAATATTTCCCTAAGTCTAAGTGCCTAGCGCTTTAATTTTTCCTAAGTCCCAACGCCTTTTATTTTTGGGCCCAGGCTCTCTGACACCATCTTAATCTATGATGGGCGTAAGTTCTCATAAGATTTTTCAGAGGCATGAGATCTTGTGATGATTGTCGATCTTCCTACCTACAGAGTTCATTTATCAGTGGGTCCTACCACATAGTCTGAGCTATGCATTTGTGATTGGTCAGGGTTGGTGATGTGGTGCCATGTCAGGACAAGCCCGACGGGTTGTTAGTCGATGATGATCTAAGGACTAGCACATGGTATAAAGGATTTTTTCTAACACATGTGACCATGCAACAACCATTGATCTTACTTTATCTCTAGGCTCTGTTAGGTGGGTCCTCGGTCTCTGATGTGCTCATTCTTCATTGGTCAGTCAGATGATAGCTGGGCTCTATTGGTAGGATTGTGTCAGAGTATTTGTAGGGATTTCAGTAGGCTAAAGATCTATAGTTGTCGCTTGATCACAAGGGATCTTCCAAGCCCTTGCAATCTTGCGAAAACCATCTAATGTGATCTTAGTTTGTCATGGGTCCTGTTGTCAGAAGGGTTTGCAACATGTCTCATTTGGAAACTTGTGATTGGCTAGTTGGTATTCTATGTGGCGGTTGTCAGTGGGTTCATGGGGTCAGGGATTTCTAAAGAGCTTAACGTCTAGTTTGATCTGGCAGTTGTCATTATACCAAGGATCCAAGATGCTTGACTTTTATCATCACGATATAGTGACAACCATCCTACGCTCTTTCTACAGGTCATGTGTCCAAGTCTGTCAAATGTGCTGATTTGCTCGAGTTTCATTGGTTACTGACTTCCAGGTGGTAGTTGACTTGTCAAAGATGGATTTTCAAGCTATTTTCAGGTGCATCGTAGCCATTCATCTACCAGGAAGGGTTTCTCATTGATGATCACATTTTAAAATGATTGGCTAGCCGTTATAATTCAAATTCAAATATTCTGTAGAGGGTTTTCTACTAGCGATTGATTCAAACAAGCTACGACTGCAGAGGTAGCTAGAAAATTTATGACTTCAGGATAGTTGTGGTTGAAGGAATGATGATGGACGATCTAATCATTGGCACCATAGATTTTACAGGGTTACCATGTCATGTTGAGGGTGCCAAATGGATTGGCACCACCTTTTGCCAGTTTTATTATTAAGAATACAAATATGTTCAAGATTAGATTTTGGAGCCTTCATGGCAAGGTCGAGTTGTAGGAGAGGTAGATGAGTCTAGGTTGCTTGTCTACAGGCTGATTGTAAGTACAGGGAGGGGCACTCAAAGAAATATTTGATCAGCTATGATTTTGTAGAGATATATTTATGGTCAGACCTGATAGAACTAGGGTTTGTCATTATTCTAATGCAAAATTCTTTAACCCTAGTTAGATTTTTTACTCTTTCCTGCGTGCAAAGGAAGATGTATATATTGTATTTTTAGAGCTTTTGAAGCTCAGAGTTAGATAATTGTAAAAAGAGACCTTTTCTTTTGGAAGTTATCTGAGGCATTCTTTCGGCCCTCTAACTTCAACAATTGTAGAATTTTCATTGATAGTTTGGATATTGTAGAGGCATTGTGTGACATCTTCTCTATCCCCATGTTTTCTTGTCTAAATTATCTCTCATCGAATATGATATGTTGGCTTTGATTAAAGAAATCTCAGAGTTCCAAAACCCTTCTTTCTTTTAGCTTATATGTGCATTATTATGTTTGATCTGATTTGAATGAGTTTGTGGGTATACTTCAACCCCCTATCATCCTATCTCATCCCTATGCCCTTCTGCTAAAGAGAACATTTTCTTGCAGGTCATAGTTTGTGTGTTATGCTCAGGCCCCTCTTTGAAATACTTATGCAAGCCTGTTTAGAGGGATTGTGTTCTATTAGATTTGAGGTCTTTCATGCTAGTTTGGTCAGTATATTGTGTTCATTTTGATTCGATGTATCACCTAGTAGGTAATTTTCTTTTAGTTATTTCCCTTTCCAAGCATTCCTTCTATCCCTTTCCCTCAAAGAATTTTACTTTTCATGTCAAGAGAAAATTAAGGTGATTATCCAAGAGGAATCAGCCTAGAATCTGGAGGTCTCATATCAGTTAGCATAGGTCCCACACCTGGAGATGATTCCCATGTTATACTAGGTTATCAAGACTATGAGAGCTTGAGACAAAGGTGCAAACTTAGTGTATAACAATTTTGGCACACCCGGTGGGACTAGAAAAGAAACTATTATTTGAAGATTATGTCATCTCTGATATACAAATTACATAATATAAACTTTTAGAAGTTGTTTCATCAAGTATATCTGGTGACTCCACTGCTTTCACAGATCTAGGCTAACCTTGTTCAAGGTTTATGAGAAATATTGAGACTAGGATCTCAAAGCCCACTAAATTTTTAGAGTTTCCCTCAAAAGGAAGTCACAAAGGCAGGTCAACTCAAAGAACATCCCCTGCAAGGAGAGTTCAATCAACACCATTGGCTACTTGAGAAAGGAGACCTTTTCCCTTTGATTCCAAAAGGAGAGGTAGATCCCTAAGTAGAGATCTAGAAGAGGATTCAAATCCAGCAGAAAATACAGCTCACATAGTTGTTAATCTTCAGATTGCAACTCCTGCAATGGCTAGACAGTTTTCCTTTGCACCATTCAACCAAGGAAGTCCCTTGGTATTTTCTCAACATCATGATGTGCCCTTGGTGGCACTTAAGAGTATACTTGATTTCACTGGTGAAGGGAAAACAACTACATTTGAACACATAAGAGATGTGACCACCATCTACAACATACACAATATTACTCAAGAAGATGTGGGCACAAAATTATTAGCAGCCTCTCTAAAAGGTAAGGCTCTTGAATGGTTTAGAACTTTAACTATTGGCTCCATTACTTCATGGGATGAGTTAGGAGATGCATTGAGTAAACATTTTGAGGATAAATCAGATAACTTGTCTCTGGTAGAGCAATTAACAACCATTAAGAGAGACCCTCAAGAGCAAATGATAGATTACAATAGTAGATTCCTCAAAACATGGAATAGAATTCTAGTATTAGTAAGGCCATCAGCTGACCATGCTTTCCTATACTACTTGCAATTTTTTGTCATGATCTATTCTATGGGTGGTACTTCTTTACCCCAGGCTTTTGACATAGCTGTCAGGGCTGAAAATTGTTTAATCCAAGTAGGCATGATTGTTAGAAAGCCACCAATGCCCATTTTTCTTAGGCTTCAACCCATTGCACCTACAAAAGTACCCCCATTTACCCCTATCCCCACCATATTAACACCTCAAGCTAGTACCAGTGGTCAAGAGCTAACAGCTAGTTTTTCTCAAGAGATAAAGAATAGCCAACAGAGCAGTCAGCAAGAAATAACAAACTTGTTGCAGACCTTAACTAAAGAGGCCACAAATTTGAAGAAACAAGTTCAAGGAATCAGACCACCATTTCAGCCACAAGGTAAAGGTCCTAATCAATCATATCAGAATTAGGAACATCCTTATCAACAAAATAGGCCACCATACCAAGGAGGGTATCAAGGACAAAGGAAAATTTTTAATCAAAGACCATTCCAACCATATAACCCTATACCTCTCAATTCTGCATATCTGGTTAGGGATATGGTTCCTAGTCAAAATAATATGGCTATGGATAATGAATGGTGTTTTCGTTGTAATCGGCCTCACAATCAGGCTACATGTTCAAATGGATGGATGAACCTGTTAGCTATTTTTCTTGCATGGGTAAATAACTAGACCATAACCTAATCTCTCCCTTTTGATGCTCTTTTCCTACCAAGAGAAACGCTAATTGACAAGGATGAAATCCTTCTTCACTTCGGGCTCCATAGACCCAGGTGGGTGTACCTTACTTCTCTACTTATGGAAACTGATACGAACTAATACAAACACCTAATAAGTAGATTCACTAATGGATTAAATAGAATAAATATGTCCTACAACAAGATTCATAACTGAGATGAATCACTTATATGGGAAGCCTACCCACATGCTACAAACCTCTTTCAAGCTCATCAACAGAAAGGGAAAATTGATTGATTAAATTGATGCTTGTTTGGAAAATGACTTCTAATGGTAAAGATCAGTGCCTTCAATCTGGGCATGGAGTCAAAACCAATAGATATAAACCCAAATTGAAAACCATGTTTCATTGATTAATATTCCTGCATTAATGCCTTACATTAACACATTTCCATCACTCAATATGAAGAATCATACAAATTCATGGCACCGATTAATTTCCAATCTGCATTTAAGGATTTTACAATCTTTCCTTGAAGGATATCCAAATATAAATAGATACATTCTCCCTTGGAGAAGACAAACTCAATATCCCTTGAACACTGAATTAATACTGAAATTGAAACTCAATACAATGAAGACAATTCTTTGAAAACCATACATGCCTTACATGTACTTCAATTTGCACTCAAATTTACAAATATTTGTATTAAATCTATGACATAAAATGAAGAATAGAAACCATTACACTTAGACAATCATGAACCAAAATTGAACTTCTATTTGGAGCCTCTTCTTGGATAACTCCTTGCTAGAATCACCACAGACCTGGAACCATTCAATGGATGTTTACCCAGAATCTGGAACCTAGACCAGAGTTCTTCCAAAATTGGAAGCTCTTCAACTAAAAAGAAAGGAGAATAAGAAGAGAAGGGGGAAACACCAGAAAGCATCACAACTTGACACTTGTCAAACTTTGAACTACTCACTGAATGAATCACCCTGTCTGGAATAGCAAATATGATCTGCTCTCATCCACTAAAAACACCTGTTCACCTACTCAAACAAACTATGAATCACCGGATTGAAGAAAATAGATATTTTCAAAATATCTGCCTGGCCCCCCTGATTTGTTCAATTGTAGATAACTCAAAACCAACATGACCTGCATCAAATCTGACCTTAGAAATGGATTCCTTGTTCTCTCACCTTTCTGGCAATATATAACACTTGCTATTTCTGATAAAATTTCAACCCTCAAGACCATTTTCAAATTTCAACTCCCAAGCCAATTTGTCACATTCAAAAAATTTGAAAATAGCATAAAGGTCAGACTTTATAATTTGTTTTAAATCTTGAATAGATTCAAAAAAAGGTGGGTCCCACATGTGCCATGTGGCATCACTCGATTGGTCTTGTAGACCATGTCATTGCCACCTCATAAGACTGACTGCAACATTACCAACCATGCCACATGTCATTCTCTAGTTTACTATTGGCTCCAAACAAGCATCACTTTGCCACCTCACAGGACCGCCACATGTCAGCCTAGCGCATGATCGCAAGGGCCAGAAATGGCCCATGCGATCATGCGACCACCACTACCTTACCTGCGAGTAGGGGACCATGAAGCTATTCTCACATTCACAAGATGTTTTATGCTGACTGCCAACTATTCGGTGAATGGGTGACTATGCATTCACTGAATCTCCAAGTTATTCATGCTAATCGATAGAAATTCAGAGAATTGGTGAACAAGGTTAACTAACAGCTAGTCGCTGAATCGCGGGCATCTGACGCTAACTGCTCGACCTTCTGATGAATTCATGAACTTGTGACATGTGTCACCAGTGTCTAGTCAACACCTAATTCTCCTGCATCACTGACCTTGGTGCCACCTCACTGGCCAGCTACCACATGTCACCCTGGCGCATGATCACAAGGGCTAAAGTTGGCCCATGCGATCATGCGACCACCATTGATGGTCCCACATGCCATTCTACTTTGAACCTTGGTGGAAAACCCTTCACTCCGCAACGGTGATATCCAAACCATTGTCGCATGATTGCATAGGCTAGAATTGGCCCTTGCGATCATGCAACCATCATCGGATGGTCAGACAAATCCCAAGGTCGAAGTCCCTTCACTAAGTTTCCATCCAAAATATTGGGGCCCACAGCGCACTGCAGTCTTCCAGCAAGGCGGACCCGCCAAGAGCCTACATGGTGCTTTGTTTACATTGCTTGGGAGTGTTGTTGGTTATGAACATTACAAATTTCATATCCTAAATGAATGTAGGATATACTTGTCATAGAAAAAAAACAAAGAACACACCCTCCTACTTCTCGCGGGCCTCCATTTTCCCACATTCACGCAAGTCACCTTGGCTTTGATATGTATAGACATCTATTTGGTGCACACCCATCATACACCCCTTTGTAGTTTGCATGAAGTCTTCGACATTGCGTAAGATCTTATCCTCACATGTAGCCTACTCACTGCCTTCTTGCATGATCGCAAGACAGTATTGCTGGTCTTGCGATCATGCGACCAGCCTTCTCGCCACTGCATCGGGTTGCCACGTGCCAGCCTGTCGCATGTTCGTAAGGCCTGAAGTTGGCCCTTGTGATCATGCCACCACTTGACATGTGGCCATCTTTGAAACCTTCTCTCTACTCTACAAAATTTCTTTCTTGGGCGTAGGCATGGAAACCAAGGCGAGTGGCCGGAGGTCACATGGGAAAAGCCTCTGCTGCTTCAACTTACTTTCACTGGGCGTCGATTTGATTATATCCATCAAATTCTCCCCATTCTAGATGAATGTGGGATATATAGTTTGACCATTTTTAAAACCTCCTGTGCATTTTTGATCAAAATATGGGGCCCACCAACAGGTCGCAGCTGCGCAAATAGGAAATGCTGATAAAGAGGAAAAAGTGCGAGGTCGAAAACACACAAAGTTTTCGGTGAGAGATCGAAAACATCCAAGGTTTTCAACATTGATACAAAGATAAAAAAAGGATGCAAAAACATCAAGGGTTTTCAATGCAGACCAAAAGTAGCAGGGAGACTGAAAACATCATGGGAAGCCATAAACATTGTGGGTTTTTTACACTTAGGCAAATTCTGAGATTATTCCCTATAGACCTTAAAACTTGAATATCTCCTTGGGTTTTGTGATTTAGGAGATGCGATCTAAACTGGAGCAAGGTGACAACATGAAGAACACGTGGCTAAGAGCACACACCATGAAACATTATGGATTTTCTTCACACATTAAAACAAGCTTGCAGCAGGGCGAGACAACTTCAAAATTAGCAGGGTAGAGGCCATTTTCATAGGATTTTGCATTGACTAGAAAATGGACTAACAGTGGCTCTATCTGGGGATGGTTGAATGTAAGTTCAGCACAAGAATACCAGAATCTCATGGAAGAGTAGACCACCCCAAAAAAAATAGCTTCTCTTCTTATCCCTCCAATCCATTATTAAGTTCTGAGGCTCCTTTATTGAAAGAAACTACACTACTACTGCAAGGAAAGAAACTATACAAATATACACAAACTTCTTACAGATGGAAACCAATCGAGGCTCACTTACCCTGATCAAAAACATGATTCTCTTTTTCATCTTGCTTTGAAAATAAACTGAAAATGTCACTTGCATCTGCATGGCTGAAAACATGAATATTCTCCACAAGCACATTATGCAACATATAATCCATATATTCATATCCATCCAAAGCCTGAGAATCAAACTCAATCTGGATATACTGATCATTCTCATAAATGTGCTGGTCACATTCACTGATATCATTAGTTTTCACAAAAGAAAAAGAAATACTATCCACCACATCTGACAAACTAATACGGGACTAATTTTCACACAATGGGAGCACACAAACTTCCTGATTGCAACCCTTAGATTTACCATTATCTTCAGCATCCTCTTGCAAATCGAAAGAAAAAATCTCATATTCACACCCATGCAAAGACAACAAACAATTAGGAGGCTCCTCGTATATTACCTCTTTCTCATCCAGCTGAGATGAGACCCGAGATTCACATTCATATCCAAATTCATCATCAGATGAATGTACTATATCAGGTTCAACATGGACTAGATCTTCAATAAACTCTTCAAACAATAGGTTAGAAACCAAATGAAAATGTGAATCATAGAAGTTTGTACATAGTGCCAGCCGATCACAATCAATCTTCTCATTAAACAAAGGATTTGAGATATCATTATACTCATATTCAGACTCACTGTCACAGATACTTTCAGCAAAAGATAAATCTAAATCTAAATCACTTAAATCTGAATCCAATACATCAGCACATTTATTAATGAGAGAACTACTATATTTACTCACACCATCTTCATTTAGGTAATCATATTCTAAATTGCATTCATTTCTAGACTGAGAATCATTATCCTTTTCAGATTCATAGAAGTCGCCATCAACCGATTCACCCCTATCACTCTGACATTCATCATCAACATCATCATTGCATTCATCAGGTACATCTGAAAACTGAGATACTTCACTTTTGAATGCAATAGGAGAAAGAAATTTGTCCTCATAAATTTCCTTTTTAGATTGAGGATCACACTTGTTTCAGCTTTGACTGCAATACTTTCACATTCATTTTCAAACTAATATCCTTCTACCCACACAATATACTTTGATTTTGTTCTCGCATCCCAATGAATATATTTAGGAACACATAGTTCTAGAAACAAATCAATATGATAAAGTTCCTGAAATACATCATCAACCTGAAGCTGATTGAATGTTGTAACAAACCTTTCACAAAACAGACACACTGATTCATCTTTCCTTCTCCCTACTTCCATTTTTCAGGAACTCAATTTCCTTTGCCTGAATTTCATGCTTAATCATTGCAAGATTATTTTCATCTTCTTCAAAACCAAACAAAGGAAAAGAAGATCTAGGAATAACATCTAGATTTATACAATTTGTTGTTTCAGATGACATAACTTATTAACAGTGTGTCCTTTCTCTTCTACAACTTATGCAGTCACAACTTCATTTAACATCAACATATTTCTGATACTCTTAAGAAACTAAATTTTCTATCTAAAAATATGGCAGAAATTTTTAAATTAAATTTCCCTTTTCTTAGTGACTGATGCACTTATTTAGGGACTGTTTTATACCTTGACAAAAGATTACTTAGAAGTGTTGCTGCTTGTAAAATTCTGATTTAAAGTTTCCTTCAAATCACCTTCCAAAACTTCGTAGAGCCGCCACCTCTTTTCAGAGGACAAATCTAGATTCAGCTTAGAACCTTCTATCTCAAATCTGAACCGTCTTCAAAATCAGCAAAAACAACATAACCATAACAAGATATTGACTATTTGTCAGGATTACAAATACATCAATACTTTCATTACACTGATCAAATAGAGATGTAGAGTCACCACTCACATTCAGTGAGAACATATAACAATTTGAAAAGAATAGAATCTATATCCAAACTAGACCAGACCCTGGGATGATTCAACAAAGCAAGGAATTGAACATCTTCAACTTACTATCATTTATTGCTTCCCCAGTAGAGTCACCAATTTGTTAGCTATTTTTCTTGCATGGGTAAATAACTAGACCATAACTTGATCTCTCCCTTTTGATGTTCTTTTCCTGGCAAGAGAAACGCTAATTGACAAGGATGGAATCCTTCTTCACTTCGGGCTCCATAGACCCAGGAGGGTGTACCTTACTTCTCTTCTTATGAAAACTGATACAAACTAATACAAACACCTAATAAGTAGATTCACTAATGGATTAAATAGAATAAATATGTCCTGCAATAGGATTCATAACTGAGATGAATCACTAATATGGGAAGCCTACCCACATGCTAGAAACCTCTTTCAAGCTCATCAATAGAAAGGGAAAATTGATTGATTAAATTGATGCTTGTTTGGAAAATGACTTCTAACGGTAAAGATTAGTGCCTTCAATCCGGGGATGGAGTCAAAACCAATAGATATAAACCCAAATTGTAAACCATATTTCATTGACTAATATTCTTGCATTAATGCCTTACATTAACACATTTCCATCACTCAATATGAAGAATCATACAAATTCATGGCACTAATTAATTTCCAATCTACATTTTAGGATTTTACAATCTTTCCTTGAAGGATATCCAAATATAAACAGATACATTCTCCCCTGGAGAAGACAAACTCAATATCCCTTGAACACTGAATTCATACTGAAATTGAAACTCAATACAATGAAGACAATTCTCTGAAAACCATACATGCCTTACATGTACTTCAATTTGCACTCAAATTTATAAATACTTGTATTAAATCTATGACATAAAATGAAGAATGGAAACTATTACACTTAGACAATCATGAACCAAAATTGAACTTCGATTTGGAGCCTCTTCTTGGAGAACCCCCTGTTGGAATCACCACAGACCTGGAACCTAGACCAGAGTTCTTCCAAAATTGGAACCTTCTCAACTGAAAAGAAAGGAGAATAATAAGAGAAGGGGGAAACACTAGAAAACATCACAACTTGACACTTGTCAAACTTTGAACTACTCACTGAATGAATCACCATGTCTGGAACAGCAAATATGATCTGCCCTCATCCACTAAAAACACCTGTTCACCTGCTCAAACAAACTATGAATCACCGGATTGAACAAAATAGATATTTTCAAAATATCTTCCCGCCCCCCCTAATTTGTTCAACTATAGATAACTCAAAACCAACATGACCTGCATCAAATCTGACCTCAGATTATGGATTCCTTGTTGTCTTACCTTTCCGGCAATATATAACACTTGCTATTTCTGATAAAATTTCAACCCTCAACTCCATTTTCAAATTTCAACTCCCAAGCCAATTTGTCACATTCAAAAAATTTGAAAATAGCATAAAGGTCAGACTTTATAATTTGTTTTAAATGTTGAACAGATTAAAAAAAGGTGGGTCCCACATGTGCCATGTGGCATCACTCGATTGGTCTTATAGACCACGTCATTGCCACCTCATAGGATTGACTGCAACGTTACCAACCATGCCACATGCCATTCTCTGGTTTACTATCAGCTCGAAATGAGCATCACTTCGCCACCTCATAGGACCACCATGTGTCAGCCTAGCGCATGATCGCAAGGGCCAGAAATGGCCCATGCGATCATGTGACCACCACTACCTCACCTGCGAGTAGGGGACCATGAAGCTATTCTCACATTCACTAGATGTTTTATGCTGACTACCAACTATTCGGCGAATGGGAGACTATGCATTCGCTAAATCTCCAAGTTATTCATGCTAACCACTAGAAATTTAGAGAATTAGCAAACAAGGTTAACTAACAGCTAGTCGTTAAATCACGGGCATCTGATGCTAACTGCTCGAGCTTCTGGCGAATTCATGAACTCATGACATGTGTCACCGGCATCGAGTCAGCACCTAATTCTCCCGCATCGCTGACCTGGGTACCACCTCACTGGCCGACTGCCATGTGTCACCCTGGTGCATGATCACAAGGGCTAAACTTGGCCCATGCAATCATGCAACCACCACTGATGGTCCCACATGGCATTCTTCTTTGAACCTTGGCAGAAAACCCTTAACTCCACAACGGTGATATCCAAACCGTTGTCGCATGATTGCATGGGCCAGAATCAGCCCTTACGATCATGCGACCATTGTCAGATGGTCGCACAAATCCTGAGGTCAAAGTCACTTCACTGAGTTTCCATCCAAAATATTGGGGCCCACAGTGCACTGCAGTCTTCCAGCAAGGCGGACCTGCCAAGAGCCTACGTGGTGCTTTGTTTACATTACTTGGGAGTGTTGTTGGTTATGAACATTACAAATTTCATATCCTGAATGAATGTGGGATATACTTGTCATAGAGGAAAAACAAAGAACACACCCTCCTACTGCTCGCGGGCCTCCATTCTCCCACACTTGGGCAAGTCACCCTGGCTTTGATATGTATAGACATCTATTTGGAGTGCACCCATCATACACCCCTTTTCAATTTTCATGAAGTCTTCAACATTGTGTAAGATCTTATCCTCACATGTAGCCTCCTCACTGCCTTGTCGCATGATCGCAAGATAGTATTGCTTATCTTGCGATCATGTGACTAGCCTTCTCGCCACCACATCGAGCTGCCATGTGCAAGCTTGTCGCATGTTCACAAGGACTGAAGTTGGCCCTTGTGATCATGTGACCACTTGACATGTGGCCATCTTTGAAACCTTCTCTCTACTCTACAAAATTTCTTTCCTGGGCACGGGCATGAAAACCAAGGTGAGTGGCTGGAGGTTGCATGGGCAGAGCCTCCACTGCTTCAACTTACTTTCACTAGGTGTTGATTTGATTATATCCATCAAATTCTCCCCATTCCAAATGAATGTGGGATATATAGTTTGAATATTTTTAAAACCTCCTATGCATTTTCGGTCAAAATATGGGGCCCACCAATAGGTCACAGCTGCGCAGATAGGAAACACCGATAAAAAGGAAAAAGTGCGAGGTTGAAAACACATAGGGTTTTCAGTGAGAGATCAAAAATATCTACGGTTTTCGACATTGACACAAAGGTAAACAAAGGATGTGAAAACATCAAGGGTTTTCAATGTAGACCAAAAGTAGCAAGGAGACCAAAAACATCATGGGAAGCCATAAACATTGTGGGTTTTCGACACTTAGGCAAATTCTGAGATTATTCCCTACAGACCTTAAAACTTGAATATCTCCTTGGGTTTTGTGATTTAGGAGATGCGATCTAAACTAGAGCAAGGTGACAACATGAAGAACACAGGGCTAAGAGCGCACACCATGAAACATTATGGATTTTTTTCGCACATTAAAACAAGCTTGCAGCAGGGCAGGACAACTTCAAAATTAGCAAGGTAGAGGCCATTTTCATAGGATTTTGCATTGACTAGAAAATGGACTAATAGAACCAAGCTCTAATGGTTCAGAATGCCTCCCAAGCTCAATCAGAGGCTCCATCCAGTGGGTCAGTTCCTCAACAAGAATCATAAGAGAATGAGACTACTCTCTTTAATTGGGAGGAGCCTGACTTCAATGGACTCAATGATGAAGTTGCCTTCATTGCCTATACAAGAGCAAAGAGAAGAGCTCAAGACATGGAGAGAGTAGATTCTAATGCCAAAGCCACTCCATCCCTAGAGCCACTACAACAAGCTACTCCCATCACACCTAAGGAGGTTCCTATCATTATAAGCAAAGAGGGACAAATTCCAAAAAAGGAGGAGCCCATTATGGTGAAGGCACAACAAAGAATGCACACAGTGACACCTTTCAATATTGTAGACAACATGAAGAAGGTAAATGTCACCATGTCTATGTGGGACTCTTTGGCTCTTCCAGAACAACCTGAAATTTTGAAGAAGGCCATGACTAAAGTAACAACTCCTCAACCTACAAAAGAAGCTGCAAAGCCAATGTTGGTTAATACTGATGAAGAAAAGGAGGCTCCGAGTAGCAACTCCAAGGCCAATGCCACACAAGGTAGGAACTCAAAGCCACCTCCCTTTTATGTATCTCTAATTATTGGAAAATCTTTAGTGCATAATTGTATGGTAGATAGTGGAGCTACTAACACTATAATGCCTAAGAAGGTAGCTAACCAATTATGACTTAAATATGAGCCCTTCCAAAAGAAGGTTGCACAACTTGATGGATCCTTAGTCAATACTATAGGTGTGGCTAAGGATACCAGTCTGATCCTTCATGCTAGTCCTAATTTTTCCATCCTCCTTGATATATATCATAGATCTCCCAGCATTATTTTCCATATGTTTGTCAAGGGAGTTTACAGTCAAGATAGGAGGCTATCTATCTTCGGACTAGTCTCACATGTTATTTCATACAAGATATGGGACCAAGGTCACCATTAAGTGAGAACCATTGGCAACACACCATATAGAGCCATATGTATCTAATGCCATCAATGTAAACTGCCCTATATTTGATAACAGTGACTTCCAAACCATTAGTGAAGTAGACACAAAGATAGAAAGTATCCTTGATATTTTTCTAGATGAGAGAGCTTTAGAGGCCCAAGAAAACCTTGTTTGGGATTTTGGTTTGGGAAGTTATTTGATACAAGAAGGTGGATCCATAGAGCCAAGCCTCTTCAAAGAAGACACTGATTTAGAGGATCAGAGCAATCAGGTTTGGGAACTATTTTTTGATGGAGCTCGAAGTAGACATGGTTCTGGTGGTGGTGCTATACTAGTGTCCCCAAGAGGAGAAAGGTATTATACTACCTTTAGATTCAGTTTCTCCTACACTAGCAACATTATAGAGTATGAAAGTCTATTCAATGGACTAGAGTGGGCTATAAAAAGAGAGCTTAAGGCCTTAAAAGTTTATGGTGATAGTGAGTTAGTTGTCAGCCAAGTAAGAGGGATAAGTGCAACCAAAAATGACACTTTGAAGGCATACAAGCATAGAGTTTGGGATGCAATCGAAGATTTTTGTGCTTTCAACATTGTTGCTATCCCTAGGAAGCTAAATCAAAATGCAGATAGGTTAGCTATTGTTGGATCTCAGTATGACATTCCAAATAGCATTTCAAAAAGAAATGGATCAACAGCATATTAAAGTGATTTTCAGACCCTCAATTCCTGATAATGGTGTCAATTGGCAAGTGTTTGATAATGATGAAAAAATTCTGCAATTCTTGTTTGAAGAAGATGTTTTTTCAGAGCATAATCATGATAGGCTATCACAAAACTATGGTGATCAAGTGATACAACTTAAATCTAATAAGATGCCGACAGGTCTTGTTACATTAGAGACTATCTTCAACAAGGATGATGAAGTCAAGAAGAATAAAGTTATCCTAGTAGTTCAACAAGAACATTGTGTTGAATTAGAGTTGGAACCAGGTAAGAGCTTACAATTTGGGAAGGTAAACACTGAATTGGAAAAGCAAGCTTACACTCAATTATTCAAAGAATTTAGTGATGTTTTTGCATGGCAATATGAAGACCTCAAGGGTTTTGATCCTACTCTTGCTCAACACACTATTGAATTAGAGCCTAATGCCAAGCCAGTGAGGCAAAAGCAAAGGCCTATTAATCCCAAGCTTGAGCCACTTATGCATAAGGAAGTGCTCAAATTGATAGAAAGTGGTATCATCTACCCCATTAAGCATACTAGTTGAGTTTCCAACCTTGTTCTTGTTAGGAAGAAGAATGGGGAGTTGAGATTATGTTTTGACTTCAGGGATCTTAACAGGGCTTCTTTAAAAGACCACCATCCATTACCCTCCATGGAGAAAATCTTACAATGTGTCTATGGGTCTGAGAGATTTTCATTATTGGATGGCTATTCAGGATACAATCAGATCCTAGTTAGTGAAGAGGATCAATACAAGACTGCATTTACAACCAAGTGGGGAACCATGGCTTATCAAAAGATGCCCTTTGGTTTGTCAAATGAAGGTGCTACTTTTCAAAAGGCAATGGATATGGCCTTTAAGAGCCTCATGTACAAATTTGTACTGGTCTACTTAGATGACATAACTATCTATTCAAAGCATGCAGCAAACCATATCAAACATTTGAGGAAGATTTTTGAAAGGTGTAGAGAATTTGGGATATCTCTTAATCCCAAGAAATGTGTGTTTGCAGTTCATGAAGGAAAATTGTTGGGATATGTAGTATCCAACAAAGGAATCATAGTGGATCCTGAAAGAATTGTAGCTATCCTAGAGCTACCCCTACCACATCACAAGAAAAGCCTTCAATCTTTCATAGGAAGGATAAATTTTGTTAGGAGGTTCTTGCCTAATATTATAGATTTACTCAAGCCCTTGACAGCCATGTTAAAGAAGAATTCAGCTTTCAGTTGGACCAAAGAAGGGAAAGTCAATTTCCAAGCTATCAAGGAAGCCTTAATAGAGGATCCTACTCTCTTAAACCCAAATTTCAATAAGGATTTTATCCTTTATGCTTATGGAGGTTAGGATGCCATATCTGCAATGTTGACTCAAGAAAATTTAGGAGGATTGGAGCAACCCATTGCTTTCTTTAGCAAAGGTTTAGAGGAGTATGAACAGGGATACTCTTTTATAGAGAAGCATGTACTTGTTGTGGTAAAGAGCCTCAAAAAGTTTAGATATCTATTGACCCATAGTAGGGTACATTTAAAGGTTACTCATCCAAGTGTCAAAGAATTTTTTCTTTCCAAGGACCTAAATGAGAAAAGAGCTAGTTGGATCACCAAGGTGATGGAATATGACATTGATATTCAAACTACCAAGCTCGTTAGAGGAAGAGGTCTTTGTGAACATTTAGTAGAGGATGAAAGTTCAAAGAAATTAGAGCAAACAGATGCATCTCTAGTGGTGCATTCTACAAAAGAACAAGCCAAGGCAACAAGTTGGTTGCCTAACATGGTTCATTTTTTGATGACAGGACAGTGTCCTGCAGGTTTGGATTCAGCAAAAAGAAGGTATTATAGATTACAATCTATTCCTTTTGTGTTGATAGATGAGGTTCTTTTTAGGAAGGATCACAATGGTGTCCTCCTAAGGTGTATTGATTTAGAAAAGATAGGAGATGTCCTATTTGAGTTTCATGATGGACCTGCTATTGGTAATTTTTCTCCTAGAACTACTGCCTTTAAGATCATGAGGGTTGGGTACTATTGGCCATCTATCTTTAAAGATAGTCATGATTATGTCAGAAAATGCTTCAAGTGTACCATGTTTGCAGGAAAATAGAGACTTGCCACTCTTCCCCTCCAACCAACCAGAATAGATCAGCCCTTCATGAAGTGGGGCATAGATTTCATTGGAATGATCAATCCTCCATCTAGTGTAGGCCATAAATGGATAATTATTGCAACTGATTATTTCATTAGATGGACAGAAGAAATTGCATTAAAAGAAGTCAATGAGAGTGTTGTTTTAAGTTTTTATGATGATATAGTTCATAGGTTTGGCACTCTTGACTCCATCATATCAGATAATGCGTTGGCATTTACAGGCCTCAAAGTCTCAGAGTGGGCAGTCAAGAATGGCATCTATCTGAATACTAGTTCAAATTACTACCCCCAAGGCAATGGTTTAGCAGAATCAACAAATAAGAATTTGATTAAGATAATCAAAAAGACTCTGGAAGACAACCAAAGGGATTGGCATACTAAACTAAGGTCTGCATTATGGTTAGATAGGATTACTCCAAAGAAGATTATTGGTAATTCTCCTTACATGCTATTATATGGTAAGGAGGCTAAGTTGTCCATTTCAACTGAATTTCCAGCTCTGGACTTGGCTACTCAATATGTCCTATTTGAAGAAGGAGATCCCTCGTAGATCAGATATGCTCAGTTGATGGAGTTAGAACTCAGAGACAAATCAATGCAGTATATGGAATTCTATTAGATCTAAACAAAGAAACACTTTGATAAAAGAGCCAGGATCAAAAATTTCAAAGTTGGGGATGTAGTCCTCAAATGGGATGAGTTCAAATCAAGGCCTGGCAGACATACAAGATTTGACTCATTTTGGGGTGGACCATTTGTTATAATAGAGTGCAAGGGGTCTAATGCTTTTCAACTATCAACTCTTGAAGGAGATGCCTTGCCAATATCAGTGAATGGTTTCCACTTTAAGCCCTACTTTGAGGTTAATCCCTCTCTATAATTCTTATAGATATGTGTGGTTTTTCTTTGTCCCCATGTTTTCTAGGTTAGTTTCCTACTTTTCAAGAAGTGCCCTGAGCACAACTTTAGTCCTATCTCCCTATGAGAAATTTTTATTTTTGATGACTCCATGCCCAATGAATTATGTCAAGGTCACTGGTTTTCATTGTCTAGCAGGATGACATCTAGCAGAAATCACCAAAATGTTACCCTAATTTTCCTATTCTATACAAATTTGGCTAAAAATCCATCCCAGGGTCTTTGTTTTTACCTTGCCAAGCATCCCTGAAAATTTCATGGCTTTAGGTCTTGTCTCCTAGCTTCTACAAATTTCCTAACTCCCTGGTCTACAGATCAGAAAATTCATAAAGTAGCCATTGGAGAGAGAAACCCTAAAAAATCCTTTTGGCCTATTATATTTTTGCATTGCCTTTTTTGGCCACTTAAGTGATCATATTTCCACATGCTTTAATATTTCCCTAAGTCTAAGTGCCTAGCGCTTTAATTTTTCCTAAGTCCTGATGCCTTTTATTTCTGGGCCCAGGCTCTCTGACACCATCTTAATCTATGATGGGCGTAAGTTCTCATAAGATTTGTTAGATGCATGAGATCTTTTGACAATTGTCAATCTTCTTGCCTGCAGAGTTCATTTGTCAGTGGGTCCTGCCACGTAGTCTGAGTTGTGTATTTGTGATTGGTTAGGGTTGGTGATATGGTGCCATGTTAGCATGGGCCAAGTGAGTTGTTAGTCGACGATGATCTAACGATTGGAACATGGTCTGAAAGATTTTTTCTGACACATGCGACCATGCGATAGTCATTGATCTTACTTTATCTTCGGGCTCTGTCAAGTGGGTCCTCAGTCTTTGACATGCTCATTCTTGATTGGTCAGTCAGATGATAGCTAGACTATATTGGTAGGACCATGTCAGAGTATTTGCAAGGATGTCAGTAGATTGAAGATCTACAGTTGTCACTTGATTGCAAGGGATCTTCCAAGCCCTTGTGATCTTGTGACAATCATTCGATGTGATCTTAGTCTATGGGTCATGTTGTTAGAAGGGTCTACAACATGTCTCATTTGGCAGCTTGTGATTGGCTGGTTGGTATGCTACGTGGTGGTTGTCAGTGGGTCCATGGGGTTAGGGATTTCTAAAGAGCTTAATGTCTGGTTTGATCTGGTGGTTGTCGTTATACCAAGGATCCAAGATGCTTGACTTTTAGCATCACAATATAGCGAGAACCATCCAATTCTCTTTCTGTAGGTCATGGGTCCATGTCTGTCAAATGTGCTGATTTGCTCACATTTCATTGGTTGTTGACTTCTAGGTGGTAGTTGACTTGTCAGAGATGGGTTTTCAAGCTATTTTTAGGTGCATTATAGTTGTTCATCTATCGGGAATGGTTTCTCATTGATGATCATGTTTTAAAATGACTGGCTAGCCATTATAATTCAAATTCAAATATCTTTATAGAGGGTTTTCTGCCAGCGATTGATTCAAACAAGCTACGGCTGCAAAGGTAGCTAGAAAATTTATGTCTTTAGGACAATTATGGTTGAAGGGATGATGATGATGGATGATTTGATCATCGGTGATGTAGATTTTATAGAGGTACCATGTCATGTTGAGGGTGCCAAATGGATTTGTGCCACCTTTTACCAGTGTTATTATTAAAAATACAAATATCTTCAAGATCAAATTTTGGAGCTTTCATGGAAAGGCTGAGTTACAGGAGAGGTAGATGAGTCCAGGTTGCTTGTCTGTAGGCTGATTGTAAGTACAGGGTGGGGCACTCAAAGAAAAATCTGATCGGCTATGATTTTGCAGAGATATATTTATGGTCAGACTTGACAGAACTAGGGTTTGTCCTTATTCTAATGCAAAATTATTTAACCCTAGTTAGATTTTTGACTTTTTCCTGTGTGCAAAGGAAGATGTATATATTGTATTTTTAGAGCTTTTGAAGCTCAGAGTTAGACAATTGTAAAAAGAGACCTTTTCTTTTGGAAGTTATCTAAGGCATTCTTTTGGCCCTCTAACTTCAGCAATTGTAGAATTTTCATTGATAGTTTGGATATTGTAGAGGCATTGTGTGACATCTTCTCTGTCCCCATGTTTCCTTGTTTGAATTATCTCTCATCGAATATGATATGTTGGCTTTGATTACATAAATCTCAGAGTTCCAAAACCCTTCTTTCTTTTAGCTTATATGGGCATTATTGTGTTTGATCTGATTTGAATGAGTTTGTGGGTATACTTCAGCCCCCTGTCATCCTGTCTCATCCCTATGCCCTTCTACTGAAGAGAACATTTTCTTGCATGTCATAGTTTGTGTCTTATGCTCAAGCCTCTCTATGAAATACTTATGCAAGGCTGTTTAGAAGGATTGTGTTCTACTAGATCTAAGGTTTTTCATGCTAATTTGGTTAATATATTGTGTTCATTTCAATTTGGTGTATCACCTAGTAGGTAATTTGCTTTCAGTTATTTCCCTCTCCAAGCATTCCTTCTATCCCTTTCCCTCAAAGAATTTTACTTTTCATGTCAAGAGCAAATTAAGGTGATTATCCAAGAGGAACCAGCCTAGAATTTGGAGGTCTCATCTTAGTTAGCATAGGTCCCACACCTGGAGATGATTCCCATGTTATACTAGGTTATCAAGACTATGAGAGCTTGAGACAAGGGTGCAAACTTAGTGTATAACAGTTATGGCCACATTTTTAAAATTTTGTATGACTTAGCCAATTTTATCATATGTTGCCACCAATGGAAAAGGGGGAGTTTGTTCTAAATTTGGCTGAGTTAGATATCTATATGTTGACATTATGGAAACATATGATCTATATGAAGGACCACATATGATAGAGAGTAGTTATGAAAGAGTGTAAAATAAAATTTTCTAAGCATAAGAAATATTTTCTGAGTCTAACCAGAGATAATTTTGATTGGTGATGTCGATAGAAGTAAGCTCAGTACTTGTGCACTTTAACATAGATACTTTGATTCATATTGAAGAATCACCTAAGAGTGCAAATATGTACGACATGTATGAAATATGTTATTGCAGTATTACAGAGACAAAGTTGAAGCCAATCGGATAAAGAGAGAAGACAAAATAAGTAAATAGTTAAGGGATTATTTTGTTTATCAAAATAATAACTTAATCATATAAAGGGATGATATCCTAGATGTTAACCCTTGGGCATAATGAGTTAATATGTATTTTTTAATTGAAGTTATTTATGTTTTGTAAAGCCGATTGTAACAGTTATTATTCTTAATAATTTGTATAAATGTAAGACATATGTGATGCGAAAAAAACTGTGTAATATATGTATGCAAAAGATATTGATGTGAAGTTGTAAGTTGTGAAAGTCAAGCAAGAAGACTGTGTATATGCAAGAGAAGCTGTAAAAGGTTATATACCTATTGGTAAATAGATTGTTCTTCTTTTCAAACTCCTTTTATTTTCCCAATTTATATCAAAGAACAATTTTACTCAATAGTTGGGAAACTGTTTCTAAGAATATCTAGTTTCCCTCTGAATTTACGTACAGCTCCCTATATGAAAAATCTTCAATGAATTATGTTTAAAATCTTATCCCTACTACAAATAAGTTCTTAACCAGAGAACAATAGAGGAAAACTAAGTTCCACCCAGGCAAGTGAAATCTCAGGCAGGATTTAAATGCAAAGATGCTATGCTGTGACCTTCACAATCTTATGAATTTCTCAACAAAGCAATTATGAAAAATGCAAATTATGAGATGCAATGGAAAAATGATTATGCAAATTATGAAATGCAAATGAAGTAGCTGATGCAATTCCACAACCAGTTATAATTCTCTGATTATCCTGCTGATTGGCTCAACTAAAAACAATAGAACAAAACTCTATTTATTTATCATTCCCAATTCAACACAATGAAATAACACTAGATACAGTTGGACAGAAAATAAATGGCACTGGACTTGATTGTCTCTGCAACTCGCTTCACACCAAAAATTTTGCCGACCTTTTATTAACTCCTTTTACAGTATATATAGAATTTTACAATACATAGCATTCATGGGAATACAAAGTGTTTCAAATTCTAGAATTTGAAAACACTGAAGACAGGTGTTTTGACATCACAACAAGGAGGAACTGATAAGACTTTGTCCTTTCATCAGATTTGGCTTCAGAAAGTCTGCAAATCATAACTAGCAAAAAAAACCCTGCAGAAATGTTCAAATTTGGGCCCCAATGGTTACCAGCTCTTCATTTAAAACATGACCATTGATCCCATCCTTCCCAGCAAATCAGATGATCTAGATCATCCCCAAAATAGTCGCAAGCCCCTATGAAAAGTCAAAGTCCACATCGCTAGTCAAAAGCCAATCGGAAGCAAGCATACCAACATGTCAGCACATTCAGACCCACCTCGAGCCTTACTACAAATTTAACTCTAAATTAACCCTGGGTTCATCTCCTCTTAGTCATCGAGTCCCATGATCCTTTCCTTAACCCTGATTTTGTCCAGCGACTATGTGAAATCCCTTAATTGCGTAGCCGCGCATCCACTTTAACAACCCCAGGTCCACCTTGACTGAGATTCAGATCTAACGACAGGCACAAGATCTCATGGGGTCAAAAGATTCCATGAGATCTTACGACCACCGTAGATCTCCTAACCACCACCACCTCACTGAAAGTTCAGGCCCCATTGCTAATGTATTACCCTACCGGACAATGAAAACTAGACGAGTCACCACCCAAGGACCCACCACCACGTGTCTCAATCCTGCTATGCTGCAAAGAAAGGCTACCATATGAACCGGGCCCACATCTACTGAGAAGTCCACGTGGCTGCATCTCGCATGATCGCAAGACCAGTTTCTCAGTCATGTGATCTTACGGGGACCGTAGATCTGGAGACTGTAGGGCTTCCACCATCTGGTCGCATGATTGCATGGTAATAATTTTATTTATGTGATCATGCGATCGTTCCATGATTGGTCAATTTCCATAAGCATGATCACAACTGTGCTGTTAGCATAGGTGGGTCCCAGCAGGCTTCGTTGTCGCATGATCACATGGTATTATTTTAATTCATGTGATCATGCGACCGCTCTACCATTGGCACACATGGATTCCAGCGGGGGTCATTGATGAAGAATGTTGATTATTACATTCCCGTTAGCATGTAACTTTGTCATTTTTTAACCAAATCACTTGCCGTTTTGTTTGCAGTGAGCTCATGATGACTTAGGAAATCATGATATGCATCTTAATAATGCAAAGTATTAACCATTAATCAACTGCAAAAGATATATGAATGAATATGAACTTGGCTCTATTACACCATGAGCTATCATTTCTTCGAAACATACACAGTCGATAATCATGACACTTATCCACATGCCCCTTAACATTATAAAGTTTAGTTTCATTACTAGAATGAGAATCAATTCCATTTTTTGACCATCTTCATTTCCTCTGAATTTTGTTCTATCTTGCATCTGTTCTATTGTATTTGACATGGGTTCGAGGACATAAAAGTGTAGAATACATACCTAGGATGTTGTATAGATTGCCTTATAACACAATGACCGAGTCCCAAATACATTATACAGACCATTGATATAATCAAATGATGTCAACTTCACTATTCAAATGATCGCTAGTAATAGAATGAACTCACCATATACCTTGAACATTAATTCCATCAAAGGAGGCTAATCATTATTTAATCTTCATTTATCCCAAATTCTGCTAATAACATCTTTCAGAGAAATGCAATGCTATTAACAATGAGATAAATAATCATGTCCTTCTATAGTGACTACTGTAATCAATTGGCAATAAGAAGTTCTTAGAGAATTGGAAATGAATGATAGGCTTCTTTCCAAAGTACCATAATGAAACCTTGCCCAAAAGATTTCAAATGATCTTTAATGCAATCTATTCCATGACTGTCCACACTCTACTACATTAGGTAAGTTTGCAATTGTAATATCATCCATACTTTGTAGTGTACACACTGTTATATAAAGTAAATTTTGAATCATTCAATACTGATTCTATCATAACATCCATCACATGAAGAGTCTTCTCCTGATTCCTTTGAATGTCTGAAACTCAACCATCATCCTTCTTGTTGAAAAGATCATCAATAGAGCACCATTTTTCTTTGCCAAATTGGGGTCTATAACCTACCCAATGTAAAAAGACCTTGAAAACATCCCACCTGGCTTAAAACAAGATGGCAAATGAAGGGAAAACTGGCAAAGAAAGCCTACCTAAGAAAGACTTAGACCTAGACATTACATGACTGTGACACCAAAATTTTCCACTTGACAGCATAGCCATAGGATGAAAAGTGGGCCAACAGCTGGCTCTGACTGGGGACTTGAACATTCCCATGTTTAAGTAATGAATCTTGAATCTCTAGTTTCGCACATGAATGAAAGGGTGGCAACACAACAAAACTAAACAAGGGAAACAAAGCAGCAAGGAAGCTAACGCACACAAAAGAAAAAGGGAAAACTAAACTAGGAAACACACACTAGAAAAAAACTATAGTACAGAACAGGGGATACCTATTTTCAATTAACCATTTGATATAGCTTTAGATCTTGACCATTATAGGTCAAGGGAAGTACCTCTCCATTTGGATATGCCAGCTTGAAAGAATTATTTTCAAAGTCCTGGTGAATAGTATAGGGACCCTTCCATAATGTTTCAAACATCCCATGCATCCCTTTGGGAGCTCTCCTCTTATCCCATAGCAAAAAAGGATCTCCAACCATGAATTTATGGGGTCTATCTTTCTTATCAAACAAGTTCTTCACCTTCATTTGATGTTGAGTAATGTGATCCACCATTCTTTCCCTTTCTTCTTATAGCTTGCTCAAATACATGATTCTTTTCTCCAAACCATCCTTGTAAATATCATCCTCTATGACTGTCCTCAACTTACATGTTGCCAAATCTAGTGGTAATGGAAGGCTTGCCTCAACTCCATACACTAACTCAAATGGAGATACCCCGATTGCTCTCTTTGGAGTCACTCTATCAGCCCATAGTGCTTCATGTATCTTTTTGTGCCAATTTTTATGATTGTCTAACACCAATTTCTTAACAATATTGATCAAATTCTTATTACTTGACTCTTCTTGACCATTTCCTTGTGGGAAATAATCAGATGAATGGCTGACTGAGATACCATACTCAAAAGAAAATTCAGTAATTTCAATAGATGAAAAGTAACCAGCATTATCCATTACCAATTTATGAGGAACTCCAAACCTTACCATAATATTCTCCTTTATGAATTCACACACTACCTCAGAAGTGGTCTTCTTGGTTGCTTTAGCTTCAACCCACTTCGTGAAGTAATCAGTAGCTATAATTATATAAGAATGCCCTACACTAGATGCTGGATTTATTGGACCAATGAAGTCAAGGCCCCACTACTAAAATGGACCATCTATGATAACTGGTTTTAATGGAAGTGTTGCTAACTGTGGTTTTCTGAAAAACATTTTACACTTTTCACATTTAGCCACCCAATGATATGCATCTCTAAACATGCCAGGCCAGTAATAACATTGCCTCAAAATTTTAAAAGCTATGACTAAAGAAGAAAAATGTCCTCCACAAGCCTCATCATGAAAGTTTTCAGCAACTGCTCCTATTGTTTCTTATCAACACATCTTAAAAATGTGCCATCAATTGATCTCTTGTAGAGCTTATCTTCTCAAATCACATATTTAGCAGCTTTTAATTTTAAATCCCTCCTCTGTTTGGCTGTCAATCCTTCCAGACATTCTCCATAAGTTAAAAAGTATGCAATATTTTCAAACCAAGGATCTTGGAGACTTACATTTAAAACCAGTTGATTTGCTGCTCGTTCTTCTTCTTCCAAATTCTCTACTATGGCTTTACATAATGCATTTCCTCTGACTAATTTTGTAGGCTTAATCTCAATATCATATTCTTGAGTTTTGGCAATCCATGAACCTCTATTATTGCAGCCAACATCTTGTTGTGTTAAAATATTTTTCACAGCAATATCAGGCACAAAAATTAAAGAATGTGAATGTAAAATATAGAAATGGAAATTCTTCAATGCTTTCACTACAACATATGCATGTTTCTCTAATTGTGAGTACTTCAATTCATGCTCCTTCAAAGGTATACTCATGAATTCTATAGGTGCCTGAATTTCTTCTTTATTTTCTTGTATCAAAATTGTAGACAATGTGTGTTTTGAAGCATAGAAGTATATAATAAAATCTTTTTTATAATCCAGATGACTTAGGACTGGTGCATTAGAAATTGCTTCCTTAATTTCATTGAAAGCTTGTTTTCCCTACTCATTCCATTTGAAAATAGCATTACCTTTCATCATATCTACAATACATTTGGTAATCTCTGAAAAATCAGGAACAAATCTTCTAAGAAAATTAACTTGGCCAAAGAAAGATTTAACAACAGTCTTATTTGAAGGCAAGCTTAATCTTTGAATAGCTTTCACACATTCTGGATCAATCCTTATTCCTTCATGTGACACAATATGGCCCAATAGTTTTCCTTCCGTCACACAGAATACTGACTTCCTTGGGTTTAGAGATATACCATGCTCCCTGAATCGATGTAGCACTTTCTTCAAATCATCTATGTGATCCTTCCTCTTCTTAGAAAACACTGTTAAGTCATCAAGGTAAATCACAATTATTTTGTTCTTCATATCAGCAAAAGAAGCATGCATACCTCGCTGAAAAGTAGCACCAGCATTAATCAAACCAAATGGCATTCTTTGATATGCAAAGGTACCCCAAGGAGTTGTAAAAGCTATTTTGTGTTGATCCTTCTTTTCCACTTCAATTTGATTGTATCCGAAAAAGCCATCCAGCATAGACATCATCTCGGCTCCGGCCACTGTCTGTAGTAAATGATCCATATTTGGCAATGCATAATTATCTTTCAAAGAAGCTTGGTTTAAATTCCAAAAGTCAACACATATTCTAATTTCAACATTTTTCTTTCTTACAGGCACAATGTTTGCAACCCATGTAGAATGATGTATTGGATAAATAATTCTAGCTTTCAACATTTTATCAATTTCCCTATAAATGGAATCTTCTACCTTTGGATTATAACATCTCTATTTTTGCCAAAAAGGTATAGCATCTGGTTTCAGAGGAATCATGTGTTTGAAGTTTCCACTCATGAAACTCATTAAATCTTCATAGCTCCAGGCGAAGATGTCTTGATATTCTTGAAACAATTCCTTTGCCTTCTCCTTTTCCTCCAGTGTACAACATTTACCAATATTTATCATTTTGGGATTGACATCTGTCCCAATATTTATATTTTCAAACTCTCTTGTAATTGGCCCCTTCTCTGGTCTTTTCTTCTTTACATACATGTCATGCCGATTGAAGAGCTTTTCTAGAGACACAAAATAAGGTGGAATTGTATTACTTTTCAGTTGTGTAATCCTTGAATTTTCCTATTTTTCTTTCTCTATAGAATCATCCAAACAATTACTTTCATCTTCAAGACCTTCAGTGTTCTCCAAAAATAGCTGCAGACCTTTATCATCATTGAAAATCTACCAATCTTCTATATTGTCTGGTATTGATGGCCTGTAGATGACTTCAATCTGGTATTTCTTATCTTTAAAATCTGGATGAGGAAGCAATAAGGATGCTGATACAGCCAAAGAGTCCGCCTTCATATTCATTTCTCTAGGGACATAATTTATAGAAAATGCATCTAATGTTTCAATTTCATCCCAAACTTTGTTCCAGTAATTTTTCAACTTATGATTTTTCACTGAATACTGACCTCTCACTTGTTTTACAACCAACTCTACATCACCTTGGGCTTTTAGAATTTTAATTCCTCTTTCCTTAGCTACTATGATGCCAAGAAATAATGCCTCATATTCAACACTATTATTGGTGTTATTAAATTTTAATTTAAATGCTAGAGGCTCTAATTCACCAGTTGGAGAAATTAAAACAATACTAGCACCGGAACCGGATGATGAGCAGCTACCATCAAATTCTAGTGTCCAGATTTGTGTTTCTTTTCCAAAATTTTTAGATTCTGATTTTTCTAATTCATTTTCCATAGCATCATCCTCTATATACAGCATGTAATTACCAAACTCCAACTCTTGATATAAAATTTGGGCCTTAGGATTGTCTGATTTTTGAACTGTGAATTTAGATTTCTCCTCTGGTTCTAATTTCACTCTTTTGTTACCAACAGGAATTGTTGCTTGATACCAATCTAATTTAATCTCTCCACCTAAATCCCTACAAAAACTTTTGCTCAACAATAAACCATAACTAACAGGAATGTCTACAACTAGAATGGTTAGAAGTATTCTGTTTTTGGGATATGTCACCAATGCAACCTGTATGTCTTTGATTTGACCCACCAGACTCACTTATTTGGCATCCATTGCGTAACATCTGCCATTGGCCTTAGTAAGTGTTAAGCCTAGAGCTTTAGCCACTGTGTAAGGCATCACATTATCCGAAGCCCCAGAATCAATAATATAATTGCTTAACTTCCACCCATTGATAAATAATGAAACATAGAATGGTTCTAGTTTTTGCCCAGGAAAAGCAGCTAGGACAAAATTCTCAACTTCATTGAAAAGGTTTTTAGTCAATGTTTCATCCTCTAATCCAGAAGTTGCATCATGATTTAATTCTATATTTTCATCTCTACAATACTCAATAAATCTTTTCAACTCACTGGGATGCGATTTAAGAAAATCAATGGCAGAAATCTGAATTTTAGAATCTTTGCAAAACTAAATAAAGTCAAAGGAATTGCACTCCTTACCAGATTATAAATTCTCCACCACTTTATTAGTACCTTGTGTTTTAGATGCTGGTTGACTTTGCTTTGCTGGAACATCTTTTGAATCAGCAGCCACCTTTGCCTTTTGTCCTCTAGTGATTACATTATAAGTATGTCCATTAATGGTGGCATAACATTCTCCCTGCTTCTCTGAGTCTGATACATACTCTAAAAATAAATTTTCGGAGTCACCATTTGAGCATGTTTTAGTCTCATCACTGGATAGGGGAGAAATGGGCTCATTGATAGTCAAAAATTGCATTCTACTGATCACATCCGGACAACTTTCACTATCATGATTAGTGGTCAAGTGAAGTACACATCCATTCACTTTCTTATGTGGAGCTTCTGTTGCTAACCTCTGCTATAATCCAGGAAATTGTAAAGGTTTGTTATTATTATCACCAGTTTGCCCTGAAAAGTTTCTTTGATATGAATTATTGAATTTTGGAAGCTGCCTCTTTAATGTAATAATCTCATTAGATAACTTCTGAATGATTTCTTTTGATGAAGTGGTTCCACTAGTACTAGCTCTATTCTGAATTTCATGCTTCCACCTTCCTGCTAAAATAATGTCATCTTCTAACTCTACAGCAGTCCTCTGAACTACCTCTAAATTTGTAGGTCTAGATCTTCTTAATTTGAAATTAATTTCAAGAGGCATAGCACTGATAAAGACTATTTTTAGATTACCCACTGTGGGTCTATCTGCTATTGGAATTCTATTGGTAAACTTGTTGAAGCTGGCAACAAAATCTCTCATGCTCATAGAAGGAAGTTTCTTTACTGATGTTAATTGAGCCAACAAAGCATGTTCATCTTGAGCAGTTTTAAAACAACTTTCAAAAGTTGTCCTCATGGCATTCCAACTTGTGATAGTTCCATCAGTTAAGTGATAAAACCAATCTACAACCATTTCAGTAAGGGTTTCAACAAATAATCAGACTGCAACATCTTCATGATTAACTCCCAAAATATTTATAGCTGCAAAGAATGCTTTTATATGTTCATCGGTATTAACTTTCCCATCTCCTGCAAATTTAGGTATGCTCTTCCAGGAACTAGCAAGAAGAGGATGATATACTGTGAAATTGAGTGGCCTAGTAGCAACTGCCCAAGGTGTAGCCATATTCGGTTGATTTTGCAGAGGATACTGTGGAAAATTGATAACTTGTGGAGGAACAACCCCGTGCAAAGTCAATACTTGGAAAGTTGTAGAAAATGTACTTACTACTTTTGGTGATGATGAAGGCCTACTTCTAGATTGACACCCACCTTTCCGATGAGGTACTTCTAACAAGGGAAATCCAAGTGCTTCTAAATTCTGGAAAGTTGGATCCTCCTCACCTTTTTCCCTATCACTCCTTAAGTATCTTGATTTCTCCAGAGTGACTGATTACCAATGTTGTTTGTAACTCACTCCCTGACCTTCTTTCAAGCTCTGTGTATATTTTCAAATACTTTCTGATCACGCGACTATTTTTTTCCTTCCCCAGCAGAGTCGCCAAAAATCTGTTGGTAAACAGATTGTTCTTCTTTTCAAACTCCTTTTATTTGCCCAATTTATATCAAAGAACAATTTTACTCAATAGTTGGGAAACTGTTTCTGAGAATATCTAGTTTCCCTCTGAATTTAGGTACAGCTCCCTATATGAAAAATCTTCAATGAATTATGTTTCAAATCTTATCCCTACTGCAAATAAGTTCTTAACTAGAGAACAATAGAGGAAAATTGAGTTCCACCCAAGCAAGTGAAATCTCAGGCGGGATTTAAATGCAAAGATGCTATGCTGTGAACTTCACAATCTTATGAATTTCCCAACAAAGCATTTATGAAAAATGCAAATTATGAGATGCAATGGAAAAATGATTATGCAAATTATGAAATGCAAATGAAGTAGTTGATGCAATTCCACAACCAGTTATAATTCTCTGATTATCCTACTGATTGGCTAAACTGAAAACAATAGAACAAAACTCTGTTTATTTATCATTTCCAATTCAACACAATGAAATAACACCAGATACAGTTGGATAGAAAATAAATGGCACTGGACTTGATTGTCTCTGCAACTCGCTTCACACCAGAAATTTTGCCGACCTTTTATTAACTCCTTTTACAGTATATATAGAATTTTACAATACATAGCATTCATGGGAATAAAAAGTGTTTCAAATTCTAGAATTTGAAAAGACTAAAGATAGGTGTTTCGACATCACAACAAGGAGAAATTGATAAGACTTTGTCCTTTCATCAGATTTGGCTTGAGCAAGTCTACAAATCACAACTGGCAAAAAAACCCTGCAAAAATGTTCAAATTCAGGACCCAACGGTTACCAGCTCTTCGTTTAAAACATGGCCATTGATCCCATCCTTCCCAACAAATTGGATGATCTGGATCATCCCCAAAATAGTCGCAAGCCCCTATGAAAATTCAAAGTCCACATTGCCAATCAAAATCTAATCAGAAGCGAGCATACCAACATGTCAGCACATTCAGACCCACCTCGAGCCTTACTAAAAACTTAACTCTAAATTAACCTTGGGTTCATCTCCTCTTAGTCACCGAGTTGCATGATCCTTTCCTTAATCATGGTTTTATCCAGTGACTATGCAAAATCCCTTAACTGCGTAGCTGCGCATCCACTTTACCAACCCCAGGCCCACCTTGACTGAGATTTAGATCTAACAGTGGGTGCAAGATCTCATGGGGTCTGAAGATTCCATGAGATCTTACGACCACTATAGATCTCCTAACCACTGCCAGCTCACTAAAATTTTAGGCCCCACTTCAAATGTATTACCCCACCGGCCAATGAAAACTGGACCAGTCACTATCGAAGGACCCACCACCATGTGTCTCAATCCCACTATGCCACAAAGAAAGGCTACCATATGAACCGGGCCCACATCTACTGAGAATTCCACGTGGTTGTATCTCGCATGATCGCAAGACCGATTTCTCAGTCATGTGATCTTGCGGTGACCATAGATTTGGAGACTGCAGGGCTTCCACTGTCTGGTTGCATGATTGCATGGTAATAATTTTATTTATGTGATCATACGACCATTTCATGATTGGTCAATTTCCATAAGCATGATCGCAACTGCACTGTTAGCATAGGTGGGTCCCAGAAAGCTTCCTTGTCACATGATCGGATGGTATTATTTTAATTCATGTGATCATGCGACTGCTCTACCATTGGCACACATGGATTCTAGTGGGGGTCATTGATGAAGAATCTTGATTATTACATTCCCACTAGCATGTAACTTTGTCATTTTTGAACCAAATCACTTGCCATTTTGTTTGTAGTGAGCTCGTGATGACTTAGGAAATCATGATATGCATCTTAATAATGCAAAGTATTAACCATTAATCAACTACAAAATATATATGAATGAATATGAACTCGGCTTTGTTACACCATGAGCTATCATTTCTTTGAAACATACATAGTCGATAATCATGACACTTATCCACATGCCCCTTAACATTATAAAGTTCAGTTTCATTACTAGAATGAGAATCAATTCCATTTTTTGACCATCTTCATTTTTCTAAATTTTGTTCTATCTTGCATCTGTTCTATTGTATTTGACATGAGTTCAAGGACATAAAAGTGTAGAATACATACCTAGCATGTTGTATAGATTGCCTTATAACACAATGACCAAGTCCCAAATACATTATACAGAACATTGATATAATCAAATGATGTCAAATTCACTATTTAAATGATCACTAATAATAGAATGAACTCACCATATACCTCGAACATTAATTCCATCAAAGGAGGCTAATCATTATTTAATCTTCATTTATCCCAAATTTTTCTAATAACATCTTTCAGAGAAATGCAATGCTATTAACAATGAGATAAATAATCATGTCCTTCTATAGTGATTACTGTAATCAACTGGCAATAAGAAGTTCTCAAAGAATTGGAAATGAATGATAGGCTTCTTTCCAAAGTACCATAATGAAACCTTTCCCAAAAGATTTCAAATGATCTTTAATGCAATCTATTCCATGATTGTCCACACTCTGCTACATTAGGCGAGTCTACAATTGTAATATCATCCATACTTTGTAGTGTACACACTGTTATATAAAGTAAAATTTGAATGATTCAATACTGATTCTATCATAACATCCATCACATGAAGAGTCTTCTCCTGATTCCTTTGAATGTCTGAAACTCAACCATCATCCTTCTTGTTGAAAAGATCATCAATAGAGCACCATTTTTCTTTGCCAGATTGGGGTCTATAACCTACCCAATGTAAAAAGACCTTGAAAACATCCCACCCAGCTTAAAACAAGATGGAAAATGAAGTGAAAACTGGCAAAGAAAGCCTACCTAAGAAAGACTTAGACCTAGACATTACATGACTGTGACACCAAAATTTTCCACTTGATAGCATAGCCATAGGATGAAAAGTGGGGCAACAATACCTTGCCCTTTTGTAATCAGAAATTATTGTATATTACTTGTTTGGGTAGTGGGCTCATATTGTAATCATTTCAATTTGTACTACCAACTCTTAGCAGGGTGGAGACTTCTAACAAGGCCTAGAGTCCCTTAATCAGGACTGAGGTACTATATGTATGTAACAAGCTCCTTACAGGGTTAACATCCTTTACTAGATAGTTTTGATTAGTGGATTTTTGTGGGTATCATCCCCACTGGGGTTTTCCCTTGGATAGGGTTTCCTTGAGAACAAATAATGTGTTATGAGTTCATTTTCTTTATTGCTATGCATGCTATTTAGTTTACTTTGTTTTACAAGCATCAAGTTAATTTGTTATATCCATAATTAGGCAAAAGTAAAAGTTTGTAGAATATTGATTCACCGCCCCTCTTAGTATTCCATATTTCTAATAGATATATATAGTAAGCTTTGAGTATATGTATCATGGACATGTTATTAGCATGATATCATGGACGTAGAGGTTAATTGTTAGTACAGACAATTACGTAGCAACTTGTATCAGCAGTGTTCCTAATAGAGTTACAGGCAGTGTTCTTTGAATAATTGGCCTTGTGCATTTGGATATATGATATAGACATATTAGTATTGTTACATTCATGGACCTAGAGTCTGATGTGCATTAGAAGTGAATTTATGTAGTCACTAGTCATTAGTTCCAGTTTCCTGTGTTATCCAAAAGAGCCGACAAAGATTATATTGGTACACGAGTTGTGACCATCACCACGGTATGTGTGCTTGGATTAGTGATGAGAGAAGAGTTAAGAATGTTTGGTTAAGAGTGCATAATGTAATTTAGATTAAGGAGGAAGTATCAGTTAATTTGGGAAAGCCGACAGTGTGTAGCATGTGTCTACACTCATTAATTTAGATAGGTCCCAGTTTATGTTTTGTGCCTTGTAGAGCCATTTGAGATGTTATTAAAGAGTGTTATTATTTCTCTAATATTATTTCAAGGTGGCTCTAATAGGCTGACTTGATTATATCATTTGGATGAAAGATACTTATATCTGGTCATTTTGTGATCGCTAGGAGGAGAGAATAAGATGAGAGATTGGAGCAGAATAGTGAATGCCAATTTTTTGTGTCATTAAGAAGAGGTCTATGTGATAGAGAAGATAAAATGTGCTATTCATTGGAACTGATCAAGACAACAAGTGTACCTCTTAGTTCACCAAGATCTAGATATAGAGTATATCTATTATTCAGAAGGTTGTAGCCTTCACCCCTTTGAGTAGTGAGCTCTCAGATAGTGAATTATCACCCCTAATAGGGTTAATCATAAAATACTCCTAATAGGGTCTGACCTTTGACCAAGTCACTGTACTTATTGCATTGTAAGGATGAACTCTTAATAGGGTTGTAAGATCCTCTAACAAGGATCATTATACACCAGTGTAGTTTATTAGTGGGTGTTAATTCCCATCAAGGTTTTTACCTATTTGGGTTTCCCCATAACCAAAATATTGGTGTTGTATTCAATTTTTCTTTTATTTTGTTTATTCTTAAAGTTTAAGTATACTTAATTAGATAAAGAATTGAAACTTGTAAGATAATTGATTCACCCCCCCTCTCAGTTATCTCTAGGGACTATTCCTAACAATTGGTATCAGAGCCAATTACCTTGGAGAGAAATTTTAACAACTTGAGGTTGATCAGATGACATTCTTTAGAAAAGACAATCCTAAGTTTGATGGAGAGAACTATCTTGATTGGAAGAAAAAAAGGTGACACATTTGCAGTGTATTACTTTTGAAGTTTTTGAAGTGACTATCAAAGAAGTTAAGATCCCCTCTCTTACAGATCTTGCAAAGGATGATGCTACTAGAAAACAAAAGGAGTTGTTCCATCATAATGTAATAGCCAAAGAAGCCCTTATCAGTGCCTTATCTGACAGTGAGTTCTCAGAGATAAAGAAAGTAGACATAGCATACAAAATATGGAAGCACCTAGAAGACATGTTTGAAGGAGATACACAAGCAAAGAATGTGTGTAGAAAGACATCAAAGAAAAGATACAATGCATTAGAGATGCTACCTAAAGAAGACATCAGAGCTTAAATCCAAAGTATTAATGAAGCAGTTGCTGGAATCAGGAACAATGGTGGATAGATCTTAGAGGAAGACATTATGGATAAGTTGATGACTACTCTTACATCAAAATATGAAAAAAATATCAACATCCTTGATGATACCATGCAACTTACATAAAATTTCAAGAGAGAGACCTTGATCAAAAAAATTTCATCTTTTGAGATTTCAAGATTGAAGACAAAGCCTAAAAGTGAGACAACCTTCAAAGCATCAGTCCATGGTAAGAAATCCGTAAACACTTCTAGTAATTTTGATGATGATGATGAAGAGAAAGAACTACATGATTTCATTGCTCTGATTGATAAAAGAGAAAAGAAAGGAAAAGGAAAATATGAAGGTCAATTTCCAGTCAAATGCATTTCATGTAATAAGATTGGTCACTTTGCATCTAAGTGTCCTACAATAGTTAAGAAGTTCAAGAATAACTACAAGCCTCAGTATACAAAAGAATGTTACTATGCTGGAGATGGAGTATTAGATGATGATTTAGTTGAAGATGAAATTGTATTTATTTCTCTTATGGAGAAGATGTATGATGAGATGGATCACAAAGATGAGAAAAAGGAACAAGAGCTAGCATTAATTTCTCAAGCAGACATAAGAACTGATTGGATTATACATTGTGGTTGTTCACATCATATGATAGGAGATAAAGACAAATTTGTTCATCTAGACAAATACAAAGGTGGCTGTTAGTTATAGTCCCAAGAAATAATTGAGAGGGGACGGGGGGGGGTGAATTAGTTATCTACAAGAATCAATTCTTTATCCAATTAAGTATACTTAAACATAAGAATAAACACAATGAAAGAACACTTGAACACAACACCAATATTTTTGTTACAGGGAAACCCAAATAGGTAAAAACCCTAGTAGGAATTGTCACCCACTAATATTATGTACTATTGTATTATGATCCTTTCTAGAAGATCCTTAACCATATTAGGATTTTCTTTACAATATATTTAGTATAGTAGACTTGGTCAACGGTCAGACCCTGTTAGGAGTCTTTTACAATAGTCCCTGTTAGGGGAGAGGACGCACTATCCAAGAGCACACTCCTCAAGGGGTTGAAGGCTACAACCTTCTATTTAATAGATACACACTATATCTGGATCTTGGTGAACTGTGCTTTGACCTACTATCTAGATCAGTTCCAATGTATGGCACGAATACTTTACTTGGTCACATAGACCTTCTCTTGATGGTTCAACACTTTGCACACTCTGCTCTTCTCTTTACAATCACAAATGAATGCCTATAAATATCTTTCCTCTAAATGATATAATCAATTTAGCCTATTAGAACCACCTTGAAATCATAAAAGAGAAGCCATAACAAACTCTAATAATAATTCAGTTGGTTGTACTAATCATGCAACACATTTTGGGACCTGACCAATAAGATAATTATAGACACACACTACACACTATCGGCTCTACTAAAACAAATCAATCTTTCTCCTCAAGCTCAATTACTTTATGCACTCTTAACCAAACATTACTAACTCTTCTCTAAGCTCTAATCCAAGGGTACATATCAAAATGATAGGTGCAAGTCTAGAACCAATATAATCTCTATCGATTCTTCTGAACAAACATAGGAAACTACTATTGGTGAATAGAGATTGCATAACTTCACTTCTACTAATCATCACACTCTGTGTTCATGAATGTAACATCAATAAAATGTATCCATCACATAGCTGAAGGTGCAAGGCTTCATGACAACTGTATGGGTAACCATACATAGAACACTGCCTATTACTCTATTAGGAACACTGCTGACACAAGCTTCTATATAACTGTCTATACTAACAGTTAACCTTTGTGTCCATGATATCATGCTGATAACATGTCCATGCTACATATACTTAAAGCTTACTACATAAGTCTTCCACATAGGCTACTTACCAAATGTTGTCATCAATGACAAACATACACTCAACACTGGTCTACTGACAAATCTCCAATGACAAATCTCCAACAATATCCCCCTTTGGCATTGATGGAAACATATGGAATGAAAAACTCCACCAATCCAAATGAACATTTCTTTTATGAAATTCTCCATTTCCTCTTCAAAGTTCCCCCAAAGATGAATCCTCTATTTGCTCTAATATTCTTCAATATTCTCCATTTCCTCAACTGAACTACTTCCATTATTGAATACTACTCCCCCTTAGTATATTGCTCCTTTTAGTTCTATTTTTGATGACTATATATTTCTCCCCCTTTGACATCAATGGAAAAGGGTACCAATCAGTTAAAGCATTGGTACTATTCCTGAGGTAGAGTAGTCAACCTTCCATCAATCCCTAAGGACTGATGCCTTTTCTTCTTTCATCTAAACAAAATCAAGGAAGGGAATTACTCCTAGCTTCTCTTTGAGATACTCAAAAGTATCCTTTGGCAAAGGATTTGTCAATATGTCTGCCAACTGATCTTTAGTACTCACATAGTCCAACTTAACTTCTTTCTCTACTACTTTTTCTCTTAGAAAATGATACTTGATCTCAATGTGTTTTATCTTTTCATGCATCACAGGGTTCTTTGACATGTTAATAGTGCTAGTGTTATCACAGTGAATAACAATAGGATAATCAATCTAAATTCCAAAATCCTTTATCATCGGCTTGATCTACACAATTGTAGAACAATTCAAGGCTACTGCTACATACTCCGCTTCTTCTGTTGATAGAGAAATACAATTCTATTTCTTGCTTGTCCAAGTGACAAGTTTGTCATCAAGAAACACTACTCCACCTAATGTACTTTTCCTATCATCAACACATCTGGGCCAATCTACATAAGTATACACATGAAGCTCAACATTTTCTGAATTAGGATACCATAGACCATAGTCTATAGTACCTTGCAAGTATCTGAATATCTAGTTTACTGCCATGAGGTGACTTTGTTTAGGATTTGTTGCAAATCTTCTAACTATTCCAACTGCATTGGAAATATTAGGTCTAGTTTGAGTAAGACATATGACTTTACCAATCATAGACTTGTATAATTTTATATCTACTGGTGGTGAGTCATCTTCTTTTGTCATCTTGCATCCAATAATCATAGGTGTCCCTACTAGCTTGCAATCATCCATCTTGAATTTATTCAATATTTATTTCATATACTTGGAGTGATTAATGAAAATACCTTTCTCTATCTGCTACACATTTAGTCCCAAAAAGTATTTGATAGGACCAATCATGCTCATCTCAAACTTACTCTGCATTTCTTTAGCAAATTTTGTACTTAGTTTGTCATTACCCCCAAAGATAATGTCATCAACAAATATAGCCACAAGTAGTAGTCCTTCAGATGTCTCTCTTACAAATAGATTACAATCTAATGCTCCTTTCTTGAATCCAATCTTTGTTAGATATCCATCAAGTCTCTCATACTAGGCTCTAGGGGCTTGCTTAAGTCCATTGAGGGCTTTCTTCAATCTGCATACCATATCAGGTCTATCTGATAGGGTAAATCCTTCTGGCTACTCAATGTATGCTTCTTCTTTTAGTTCTCCATTCAATAATGTTGACTTAACATCCATTTGATAAACTTTTAAGTTTTTGAATGTTGCAAAAGCTAGAAACACCTGATTACTGGTGCAAGTGTGTCTGAGTAGTCAATACCTTCTCTTTGTGCATATCCCTTACATACTAATCTTTCTTTGTTCCTCACTACTATACCATATCCATTCATCTTACTTCTGAATATCCACTTTGTTCCAATCAAATTCTTATCACTAGGTCTTGGGACTAGTTCCCAAGTATCATTCTTGATAATCTGGTCTAGTTCTTCTTTCATAGCATCATGCCAATCTAAATCATTGCATGCATCTTCAACACTTAAAGGTTCAATCTGAGATACTAAACATACCACTTCATTGTTTTCTTGATTCTTTACTTTTGATCTTGTTGTGAGTTTACTTCTCTAATCTCCAATGATGTCATCCTTAGAATGATATCTAGAAGTAAAATTTGGAACTTTAGGTGATGCAGACTCATCAGCCATTGGAGTTTCTACTTCACCTACCTCAGGGTCATTAAATACAAAATCAAAACTATCAAATATTTCTTCAACAATTGTCTCACTACTAGAAGGTCTAGGTTCATCTTCAATCTTAGGTGAGTAATCATGATATCTTTCTTGAACCATAAACTTTTCATCAATCTTAACATGAGCACTTTCAATGATCTTCTTTAACCTTAAATTGTAACATCTATAAGATTTTCTTTTAGTAGAGTAACCAAGAAAAATACCTTCATCACTTCTTGCATCAAAATTGCCTACTGCTTCATCCCTCTTGATGTAGCACTTGCTTCCAAAGATTCTAAAGTATCTTACTGTGGGAAAATTACCAAACCATAGCTCATGTGGTGTTTTTTCCACACTAGAACTTAATTGAATTCTATTGATGGTATAGACTATTGTATTGACCACATCTCTCCAATAGGTGTGTGTAAATTTCCCTTCAATCATGATGGTGCATGTTGTATCAAGGATGATCCTATTCATTTCTACAATTCCATTCTGTTGAGGGGTTCTAGGTGCACTGGACTGTGTCTTTATGCCATGTTCTTCATAGTACTCATAGAATCTATCAGAGGTGAATTCTCCTCCTCTATCCGATCTAAAACATTTTATCTTTAGTCCAGATTCATTCTCAACCTTAGCTTTGAATATTTTGAACTTTGCAAATGCTTCCGATTTATCTTTCAAGAACGCAACCCACATCATTCTGGTATAGTCATCAAAAAACAAAATGAAATACCTCTCACCATAGTATGATCTTGTTTGAGTTGGACCACATAGATTTGTATGAATCAAATCCAACTTGTTCTCTACTAAATTATGCTTTCTCCTGAATGAGTTTCTTACATGCTTTCTCATCACACATTCCCTGCATATAGTATCAACTAGCTTTTCTATGCTAGGTAGATCTCTTACTATCTCTACATTTCTTATCTTTACTATGTTATCAAAATTGATATGACATAGTCTTTTTATGCCACAAGCAACTGTCATCAACTTTAGAAAAAAAACAACTTGATTCGGAATTGAGTTGGAAAACATTACCTTTATTCTTTGAACCTGATGTGATCATAACACCATGCTTGTTGTTAATGATGCATTTTTTGTCTTTGAACTCCAACTGATAACCTTTTTCAAGTAACTACGCAACACTAAGAAGGTTATGTCTCAAACCATCTACATAGAGAACATCATCAGTATTGTTCTTTCTATCTAATGTGATAGCTCCTCTACCAATGATAGGTTTAGGAGTGTTATCTCCAAATCTAACCATGCCACCATTGTATTTATCCATATGAAAAAATCTATCTTTATCACCTATCATGTGATGAGAATAACCACTATCTATAATCCAGTCTATCCTTATGTCAGTTTGTGAAATCAATGCTAGTTCTTGTTCTACTTTATCATCTTCATGATCTGTCTTATTATTTATTTTCTTTGTAATAGAAATGAATCCAATTTTTTCTTCAACTGAATCATCATCCGATACTCCATCTCTAGCATAGTAATATTCTTTTGAGTATTTAGGTTTGTAATCATTTTTGAATTTTCTAGCTCTTGTAGGACACTTAGATGCAAAGTGACCAATCTTATTACATGACAAACATTTGAATGGAAATTGACCTTCATATTTTCCCTTTCCTTTATTTTCTCTTTTGGAAATCATAGAAATCAAATCATCTAATGTTTTCTCTTCATTATCATCATCAAAATTACCATAAGTGTTTACAGATTTCTTACCATCAACTGTTGCTTTTCTTAAAAAAATGGTCAGTGCTCCCCTAGGGATTTGTGACATGGTTTAATCACCTCCTGTGTCTTCTATAATTCTAGTGGTTGTATCAAGCATTAATAGGTTGATCATTTGGTGCAACAACAACTACTACTGGTAACAAGTGGTATCAGATCTTGGTCATAGGTTCGAATCCCCTCGGGTAACACTTAGAGGGAGATTGTTGGAAAAATGGTCAGTGCTACCCTCAAGATTTTTAACATGGTTTAATAGCTTCATGTGTTTTATATAAGTCTATTGGTTGTATTAGGCATTAATAGGTTGATCTTGTGGTGTAATGAAAACCACTACTTGTAATAGCTTTGAAGGTTGTCTCACTTTTAGGTTCCATCTTCAATCTTGAAATTTCAAAAGCTAAGATTTTGCTGATCAAAGTCTCTCTCTTGAAATTTGATGTAAGATGCATGGTTTCATCAAGAATTTTGATCTTATTGTCATAGTCAGGAGTGAGAGTAGTCATCAATTTGTCCATAATGTCTTCCTCTGAGATTTCTCCACCATTGTTCCTGATTCCAGCAACTGCTTCATTGATCCTTTGATTGTAAGCTCTGATTTTTTCTTTAGGGAGCATCTCTAATGCATTGTATATTTTCTTCCATGTCTTTTTGAATGCATCCTTTTCTTGTTTATCTCCTTCAAACATGTCTTCTAGGTGCTTCCATATCTTGTGGGCGGTGTCTACTTTCTTTATCTCTGAAAATTCACTATCAGAGAGGGAGTTGATAAGAGCTTCTTTGGAAATTTCATTCTAATGGAATAAATCCTTCTACTTACTTGTAGCATCATCCTTGGAAAGATCTTCTAGAGAAGGGATCTGAACTTCTTTGATAGCTACTTCAAAAACTTCAAAAGCAATGCACTATAAATGTGTCATCATCTTGTTCTTCCAATCAGGATAATTCTCTCCATCAAACTTAAGACTATCTTTTCTAAAGAACACCATCTAATCAACCTCAAGCTGTTAAAATTTCTCTCTGACACACTTGGAACTGATACCAATTGTTAGGAATAGTCCCAAGAGATTAAAAAGAGGGGGGGAGTGAATTAGTTATCTACAAGATTCAATTCTTTATTCAATTAAGTATACTTAAACATAACCATAAACATAATGAAAGAACACTTGAATATAACACCAATATTTTAGTTATGGGGAAACCCAAATAGGTAAAAACCCTGGTGGGAATTGTCACCCACTAATATTATGTACTAGTGTATTACAATCCTTGCTAGGAGATCCTTAACCCTGTTAGGAATTTCTTTACAATATATTTAGTATAGTAGACCTAGTCAAGGGTTGGACCCTGTTAGGAGTCTTTTATAATAGTCCCTGTTAGGGGAGAGGATGCACTATCCAAGAGCACACTACTCAAAGGGTTGAAGGATACAATCTTTTGTTTAACAAATACACACTATATCTAGATCTTGGTAAACTGCACTTTGACCTACTATCTAGATCTATTCCAATGTATAGGACAAATACTTTACTTGGTCACATAGACCTTCTCTTGATGGCTCAACACTTCGCACACTTTGCTCTACTCTTCACAATCAACTATGAACCACACTCAAGCAATCACAAATGACTAACTATAAATATCTTTCCTCTAAATGATATAATCAAGTCAGCCTATTAGAACCACCTCAAAATCATAAAAGAGAAGCCACAAAAAACTAGAAATAATAATTCATTCAGCTCTACTAAGCACGTAACACATTTTGGGACCTGACCAATAAGATAATTGTAGACGCACGCTACACGCTATCGGCTCTACCAAAAAAAATCAATCTTTCTCCTCAAGGTGAATTACTTTATGCACTCTTAGCTAAACATTACTAACTCTTCTTCAAGTTCTAATCCAAGGGTGCATACCAAAATGATAGGCACAACTCCAGAACCAATATAATTTATGTCAGCTCTTCTGAACAAATATAGGAAACTCCTACTCATGAATAGCGACTACATAAATTCACTTCTACTGATCATCAGACTCTATGTTCATGAATGTAACATCACTAACATGTCTCCATCACATATCAAAAGGTGAAAGGCTTCAGGATAGCTATACGAACAACCATACACAGAACATTACCTATTACTTTGTAAGGAACACTACTTGCACAAGATGTTATATAACTATCTGTACTAATAGTTAACCTTTGCATCCATGATGTCATACTGATAACATGTCCATGCTACATATACTTAAAGCTTAGGGAATAAGTCTTCCATGCATGCTACTTACCATAGGTTGTCATCAATGACAAACATACAATCAGCACTGGCCTACTGGTAAATCTCCAACAGTGGCATGGTTAGATTTTGAGATAACACTCCTAAACCTATCATTGGTAGGGGAGCTATCACATTGGATGGAAAGAACAACACTAATGATGTTCTCTATGTAGATGGTCTGCAACATAACCTTCTTAGTATTGGGTAGTTTCTTGAAAAAGGTTATCAGTTAGATTTCAAAGACAACAAGTGCATCATTAACAACAAGGATGGTGTTATGATTGCATCAAGTTCAAAGACTAAAGGTAATGTTTTTCACCTTAATTCAGAAGCAAGTTGTTTTGTTTCTAAAGTTGATGATAGTTTTCTATGGCATAAAAGACTATGTCCTATTAATTTTGATAACATAGTAGAGATAAGCAATGTGAAGGCAGTAAGAGATCTACCTAGCATAGGAAAGATAGTTGATACTATTTGTAGGGAATGTGTGATGGGAAAGCATGTAAGGAATTCATTGAGAAGAAACAATAATTCTGCAGAGAAAAAGTTGTATCTCATTCATACAGAGCTATGTGGACCAACTAAAACAAGATCATACTATGGTGAAAGGTATTTCATTTTGTTTGTAGATGATTATTCTAGAATGATGTGGGTTGCATTCTTAAAAGATAAGTTAGAAGCATTTGAGAAGCTCAAAATATTCAAAGCTAAGGTTGAGAATAAATCTAGAATAAAGATAAAATGTCTAAGGTTGGATAGAGGAGGATAATTCTTCTCTGATAGATTCTATGAGTACTACAAAAAACATGGCATAAAGAGACAATTGAGTGCACCTAGAATCCCTCAGCAAAATGAGATTGTAGAGAGAAGGAATAGGATCATCCTTGATATGGCATGGACTATCATGATTGAAGGAAAAGTTGCAAATACCTATTGGAGAGATGCAATTAATACAATAGTCTATACCATCAATAGAATACAATTGAGGCCTGGCATAGACAAGATACCTTATGAGCTATGGTTTGGTAATTTTCCCATAGTGAAATACTTTAGAATCTTTGGAAGCAAGTGCTACATCAAGAGGGATGAAGAAATAGGCAAGTTTGATGCAAGAAGTGATGAAGGTATTTTCCTTGGTTACTCTACTAAAAGAAAAGATGATAGATTTTTTAATTTGAGATTGAAGAAGATCATTGAAAGTGCTCATGTTAAGATTGATGAAAATTTTATGGTTCAAGAAAGATATCATGATTATGCACCTATGATTGAAGAAGAACCTAGTCATTCCACCAGTGAGACAGTTGTTGAGGAGATGTTTGACATCATTGATGTATTATTCAATAACCCTAAAATAAGTGAAAAAGAAACTTAGAAGGAAGATGAGGAAGTATGACCCAAAGTTCCAAAGTTTACATCTAGATATCCCTCTAAGGATGATATCATTGGAGATTAGAGCAGAAAAGTCACAACAAGATCAAAAGCAAAGAGTTTAGAAAGAAATGAGATGGTATGTTTACTATCTCAGATTGAACCTTTAAGTGTTGAAGATGCATGTAATGAATTAGATTGACATGATGCTATGAAAGAAGAACTACATCAGATTATCAAGAATGATACTTAGGAACTAGTCCCAATACCTACAAAAAAGAATGTGATTGGAACAAAGTGGATATTTAGAAACAAGATGAATGAAGATGGTATAGTAGTAAGGAATAAATAAAGGTTTGTATGTAAGGGATGTGCACAAAGAGAAGGTATTTCTTATTCAAACACATTTGCACCAATGAGAAAACTAGAAGCCATTAAGTTGTTTCTAGCTTATGCAACATTCAAAAATTTTAGAGTTTATCAGATGGATGTTAAGTCAGTATTCTTGAATGGAGAGCTAAAGGAAGAAGTATACATTGAGCAACCAAAAGGATTCACCTTGTCAGACAAACCTGATATGGTATGAAGATTGAATAAATCCCTCTATGGACTTAAACAAGTCCCTAGAGCATGGTATGAAATACTTGATGGATATCTAACAAAAATTGGATTCAAGAAAGGAACCACAGATTGTAATCTATTCATAAGAGAGACATCTGAAGTTTTACTACTTGTAGCTATATTTATTGATGACATTATCTTTGGAGGTAATGACAAACTTAGTGAAAAATTTGCTAAGGAGATGCAGAGAGAGTTTGAGATGAGCATGATTAGATCTATCAAACACTTTTTGGGATTAAATGTGTAGTAGACAGATAAAGGTATTTTCATTAATTAGTCCAAGTATGTGAAAGAGATATTGAAGAAATTCAAGATGGATGATTGCAAGCTAGTGGGTACACCTATGATAATAGGATGCGAGCTTACAAAAGAAGATGATTTTCCAGTAGTAGATATAACATTGTGCAAGTCTATGATTGGTAAACTCATATATCTTACTCAAACAAGACTAGACATTTCCAATGCAGTTGATATTGTTGGAAGATTTGTAGCAAAGCCTAAATAAAGTCACCTCATGGTAGTAAAGAGAGTTTTCAGATATCTGAAGGGCACTATTGATTATGGTCAATGGTATCCTAACTTAGAGAATGTTGAGCTTTATGTATATACAGATGCATATTGGGCAGGATTTATTGATTATAGAAAGAGTACATCAGGAGGAGCAGTGTTTGTTGGTGATAGACTTGTCACTTGGACAAGCAATAAGCATAATTGTATTTCTCAGTCAATGGCATAAGCAGACTATGTTGCAATAGCTTTGAATTATTCTACAATTGTTTGGATCAAGTAGATGATAAAGGATTTTGGAATTCAGATTGATTATCCATTTGTTATTTATTATGATAATACTAGCACTATCAACATGTCAAAGAATCTTGTGATGCATGCAAAGATAAAACCCATAGAGATTAAGTATCACTTCCTTAGAGAGAAAGTGGTAGAGAAAAAAGTCAAATTGGATTAGGTGAGTACAAAGGAATAGCTAGAAGATATATTCACAAAGCCTTTACCAAAGGATAGTTTTGAGTATCTCAGGGAGAAGCTGGGAGTAATTCCCTTCTTGATTCTTCTTAGAGAAAGTGGAAAAGCGCATCAATCCTTAGTGACTGATGGATGGTTGACTACTCTACTTCAAGAGTAGTAACAGAGCTTAAATGTTTGGCACCCTTTTCCTTAAATGGTTGACTACTCTACTTCAGGAGTAGTATTCAGTCATAGAAGCAGTTTAGTTAAGGAAATGGAGAATATTGAAGAATATTGCAGCAGATGAAGGATTCATCCTTGGGGGAGTTTTGATGAGTAAATGGAGAATGTTATAAAAGAATTGTTCATTTGGATTGGTGGTGTTTTTGATGTAGGAGCGTCTTGCATCACAAAATAAAAGGGGCATGATAAAAAAAAAATGGAGAGAGAAAGTGACAAAAAAAGAGAAAAAAAAAAGAGAGAAGAAAAAAGAAAAAAAAGTTATTTTGTTTACCAAGGTGCATTGGTGGGAAAGAAAAATAAAAATAAAAATAAAATAAAATAAAAAAATCATTTCATTTATCGAGGTGTGTAGATGGCATTTTAGAAATTTATAGAAAGTTTTTACATTTAATATTTGTAGCTAGGTAGTTACATGTTTCTATTTTCTTATTGGCCCACAAAGGCAATGTAATTTTGTAATTGGCCCACATGGTGGTGCTTAGTATTAATTGGGTGGGAATTTAATATTTGTATCAAGGTAGTTGTATCTATCTTTTATCCCACATTGGTTGTGTTGTAATATCTTGGGTGGTAAATGTAATACCCCAAAAATGGGTTATAGGTTCATTAACCTCCTACATCTTCAATTCGAATGAAATTGACACAAAAGTCCTAACCTAAGGCACATCTTCACATCGAAATCCTAATTGATTTTATCCTAAATTCTGCATCGAGGAATATTCCTAGAAATATTCATAATTTATCCTAATTATCTTTAATTTAATAATTATTTGGCGATGAATCTTATTTATCCTAAAGTTTGATTAATTGAATATTCTGAATATTTAATTAATTAGATTTAATACTGCCACTTAATTATTTAATTACATTTAATTATATTTATTCCTAAATTATATTATTAAATTCTGACAATAAATTAAAAATCTCATGATTAATTAATTAAATTATTATTTAATTAATTAATGTCACTTGTCAAATTTAATGATATAGTTTGTGAATAAAAGTTTGATTTAATAATTGATTAACCCATAAATCAATTGTTTTAATTCAAAAAAAATTAGTTAAGTGGAAAATAAATCACTTTATTTATTAAATTAATTCATATTAAATCATGCACAATCAGAAAAGCAGGCAACTAGAAATTAACAATCAATTTTAAATTTGAAACTCAACATCTAATGATGAGTTGAAAAAGAGAACTAAAGCTCTATTTTTAGATAAAAACTGCTTTTGCATGATTTTATGAGTTTATTTATTCTCAATTTCTTGTTAACTCAAAAATTAACCTGAGTTTATCAAGAGTGATTTATGGCTTTTCTCAATGCATCCTCAAGACCTGGATTTCTATAAAATGAAGGCTTAGCTCTTCATAATACATCTCTCATATCTCTTGAATTTGCACAATTACTCTTGTGAAAATTTGCATATGAAGAATCAAGCTTTTGTGACAGGCAATTTTGTGAGATCATTTCATAGTTTTTCATAGCTTTTTGCATAGTTTTTCATATCATTTAGCATATCATATCAATTTCATATAAGTTCATCTAGATTAATTTCATACAGTTTTTCATCCTATTGCATAGAAAAAACAAAAATATAGATTAAATTTGCATTCATATTTCATTGCTTTCATCATTTTAAATCCTTCATTTAGGTGTTGCATTGTCATAGATCTCGGTCTAATCTGAGAATACCATACTCACACCTACTAGAAGATAGTAAATCACCTGGTTAGCATAGTTTCAATTACTTGCAGATTTCAATTTTTGCTAACCTCTAATGTTTTACCGAAGTGTTGTGTCTACAGCTAGGTACAAAATTCACACACACATTTTTGGTACCCACCATGAGGCAACCCACCTTTACATGCTAGTTTTGGTTTTTTTTTTGGAGCTAACCCCCTTGTGCAGATTTACTTAGAGACTAAAACCCTAAATTTTCAAAGATTTAATTTTATCTCCCGAACAGATAGGAGTTTTGGTCTAAATTTTTTTTTGCAACTTGGAGACATATCAGGGAAGCTTTGATAAAAAATTCATAATTTTTTGAGATGTTTCAAATTTTTAATAAATTTTTTTGAATTTTTCATAAAAATTATTTTTTGGCACAAATCAGCATATTTTTTTAAAAAATTTACATTTTTGGAAATATCTTTAAATTATATAGGGGGTCCATTGTTTGTATTTTAAATTTGGATGCAATATAATAGCTCATATAGTCGATTTACAAAAACTAGTTTGTTTTGGTAAAAGGGGTCTCTAGGGCACAAATGAAGAGATTTTTCTAAAAATTTTACATTTTTAGAAATCTCTCTATTTTTTAGTAGGGGTATCTATTTTTTATTTCTATTTTTATGGCCGAAATCATATAAAAAAAATTAGATCTTGTTGACTAGGTCAAATGCAAAAGAAATAACAATTTTGTCATGGGTATGCACTTATTTTCATTGATCAATGTATGCTATGAGTTGTCATTTGGATTATTTTCTGGTTATTATTTCTCTTAAAAATTGATTTTCAGATCTAACCCTATGGTTTTTATAAGTTGAATATACGTTGCATATCTTGTTTTCTTGTTTTCTTGTCGGAGAGTTTGTGGCTTGCTTGCGCAGGATTGCTCAACAAAGCTAAAAATCAGGTAAAATCTACTAAGCGCATTGTGAAGAACTCAGGTATTCTTCTTGGTCTGATAACACTTCGATTTGGACATAAAATGAACTCTCACATGTCAAGCTTGTGTGACTTTTTCTGCTTTCATAACACAGACTTCATTTTGGGCTCTAAAACGAACATAGATTTTCTTTTTGCATATCTGTTACACATAGTAATTAGGCCCTATGAACACTATTTGTGGATGATCTTGAGAGAGTGAGCTTCTTTCACTTCATGCATGTGAAGCTCTTCTTGATGAAAAATCCCCTTGTAGGTAGGGAGGTTACTAAGATTGTCTCACGTTCTACTAGATTTGTGTGTCTTCAACTTTTGATTGATACATTCTCTCTCCGGAGGGGTTGATAGATCATAAGCGGTTGATGTCATAGATCTTTGTGAGATAATCTTAGTCTTAGCATGTCGAATTAATCTATTTTCTTTGTTTTGGTTAAAAGTGAAAAGGCTAGGGGATTATGCTCTACTTCCTTTTTGGAAAGTACCAGAAACCCAGATCCTTGAATCCAATCTAGTCCCCATGTGGTATATTTTGTGAGTCACCTTTAGAGAGGGTTAACCATAGTGGACATTCCCTTAATTGGGTCAACCACATGGATGGAACCTCAAGCGGTAATAGCCATTTTTGCCATGGTAGTGACAACCGCTATGTAAATGTCCTTGTGGAGGAAATCTTCATAGGTGTGATCTCTTGTTGGGTTGTCAGATCTCCCTAGAAGCTCCTGATGTATTAAATTCTTAGACTGTGTCAAAACCCCGGTGCACTTGGATTGGAGTTTTCTCTCTTGAGATCACAAAAGTTACAGAGTCAAACCATTACTACAAACATTAGTGAGGCCAAATTTTTCATTTTTTAGGACTATGTGTGTTATTGAAAATTTTTTGAGAACATACACAATTAGTATATCTAGGGATTAGCACAATAAGTCACTATTGCTTGTTCATGCACAAGGTTGTTTTTGCCCTTGTTCATTGTTTTCAGATGATTGCTTGCTTCCCTTGCTTGTTGTTTTTCATGTTGGATATCTTCTTGGTTACTTGAAACAAACTTTTACATAGATCTTCAAAAATTGGATAGAAAAATTTGCAAACAAACTGATACTGAAAAACTAAAAAATTGCAAATCTAAAGCAAAAATCCTTTTTGGTGTCAAAAGTCATCCTGAAATTTCAAAACTCATATCAAAGCTAATGTTAAAGTTGTCAAAAACTTTCCAAATCTGTCAGAAATCCAATTATTATAGCCAACTCCCAAATTTTGCAAAATAGCAAACTGGTTCTTGTCATTTCTAGTCATCCTTTGTCGGTCTGGGTCAAATCTTAGGTGTTATGACATGTTGCTCTACATCCAAATGAACTTAAATGGTATCAATTTGCACAAAAGGACTCTTGGTCTTCTTTCTTCCACATCTCTCATGTCTTCCTAGTCTCCCATTTCCATCCTTTCTCTTATTCCTAAACTCCACATCTTCTTGATTCTTCTCCTCTTTTTATCTAGTCTATTTTCTTCTATTCATCTCTTCTATCACTTCCATCCTTGATTCCTCCTCCTCCATCAATTCAAGGAGTCAATCAACAAACTTTGCATCAATCTATTCCAGGGAGTCCTAAAACTCCTAACATGTCTCAAAGAATCAATACACATGAGGAAGAAACTCTAATCACCACTATGATGAAACAGATGCACACTATGCAAGTCAAGCTTAACAAACCTGAGAAAGAAAATGAACCTAAAAAATTCTCCATGGAAGCTCTATGCCCTTTTCCATTTGATAAAGATTTGTACATGTCACCATGCCCTCAGACAGAATGTGAGCAACTTGACAACCCTTATGATACCTCTTCCATGAAGAGTGACACATCCATCTTTGGAGATTATGATGACTATGATGATGGACAATATAATGATACCTATGACACCTTTGTTCCTAAGAGTCCTCCTCATCGTGTGCTTGTGCTTACTGGAAATGGGATGTCACATTGGATTGATCATGATGGTTATCCATATGATTCTAATTTTGAAAGAGACTTTGATGATTTCTGTAAACAATACCTAGATGATACATCTACTTCTATTGAGGAATATAAAATGTACTGCACTGATTTGAAATGTAAATATTATAAGAATCCTTCCTCTAAGAACTCTCATGCTAAAAATAAAGATTACATTCTCAAGAAAGATCATGTTAATGCTGAACCTTTGTCTTCTGATGGTTCCCTTCCATCCCCTACTTCCTCCAATACACATACATTTCCTAAAGCTTCCAAGCCTATTGAATCTTTCACAAATCCTTCATCCAACAAAGATCCAAATACTTTTCATGCGGTTCCCTATAGTTATCCTCAAGGGCTACCTCTTAAAGAAACTCAGGCTAACCTTCACTTGGCTGCAAATACTTTCAATAATGTTAAACCTAAAGAGCCTAAGCCTTTATACACTATAATGCCTACTCTAGCTAGTCCTTCATCATCTCTTCCAAAGTCTTCCATATAATTCCAACATGTTCACTTGTCCTTATAAGTGGCTCCATGTCAAGAGCACTCCAAAAATGATAAAGAAAAGAATATAAAGAAAGATCAAGATCAAGAATCCTCCATGTCATCCAATCCTTTTCATGATGTCTCTCATCTATTTCATGGTTCTTTTGATCCTCTACGCCATTTCTCATTCATTCCACCATGTCTTAAGTCTTCTCCTAAGCAAGATCAAGCTACTACTTACACTATTGAGCTTATTTACAATCAAAATAACCTTACTACACTTGCGCTTTCCAAAAATGATACTTCCAGTGTTAAGCCTATTGAAAATCAAGAGAAAAATTATGTGCTTATGCTATCCAAAGATCCTTGTCAAGATCAAAGTCTTCCATCTTCTTATTCTACCACTCCATGTTCGTTTCCACTTTCTACTCTTCCTAAGTCTTTGCAAGCTCTGAACAATTCTATCAAAGAAGGTGCTCATATTCAAGATGTCCATGATTCTATTGAAAATCCTAAGGCTCACTCTAAAGATGTTGATGTCCTTGGTTGCCATATAAAGGTAGACGAACTTGTTGATTATCCTTTTGCGTCTTCCACTTCCATCCTTGGACCTCCTCCACCAAAACTAAGGGCTTCACATCTTCCTTCCATCTTGGGTCCTTATGTCCCTTCACTTTCCCCTCCTAACTCTCCTAATTCACCATCCATCTTGGGTCCTTAAATCCCTCCATCTCCTATCTTTACTCAAGATCAACATAGATTCATGCCTTTGAATCCTTTTCATCCACCCACCCATCTAAACCAGTCATATCCTCCTTCTTCTTCCACAAGTCCCAAGTCTTTTGGAAGTAATTTGAATGTTCAATACAAGAAAAAAAAGCAATACAAGAATCCATCAAAAAAAGAAGATCACCATGTCTCCTCTAATCAACATGGAGGCATAAAGTCAAAGAGATATCTAAGAAAAAAACTACAAGACAAGTATGGGTTTCAAAATCTATTATTAAAGATATTCTCTCTAGATTATCAAAAAGAAATGAAAAGCCTATGGCTATATGGATTCTAGAGTCCCTCTTGAGGTGGTATGATGTTGAGAAACAAGTAAAGTTGACATTCAAGCTTCCAAAAACTTCCACTTCATCTTCTTCCAAAAACATTCTTCCATTCCATGTGCCTAAACTGCAACCTCTGCTATCCATTCATCATATTCCTTCATGTATTCTTTCATTCACATTTCCTCCATCCTCTTGCCACCCTTAAAGGTATGTGTTGATGTTGATCTTGCCTTCCTTTCCATCTACCCTTTCACAATCCTTCCATTCATTATCATTTTGCCTTCTATCCTTTTTTCTAATTTGTCTATTCCTCCTATCTTCCAACCTCACTTGCTTTACATAAAACCTTATCCTCCATTTTTCTCTTCTATCTCCCTTTCCCTATCAGCATCTATGAGCATATCATTTTTAATCCTTGGCATATCATGATTTATCCTTTCAAGGAGCATTATCTAAAGGGCTTGCCTTCTTCCCAAAAAAAGAAAAAAGAAAAAAGGAAAAAAAAGAAATGAATTGTTTTTTTGAAAATGTGCCTTGGTGGAAACCTGGAAATAGGCACCTTGGTAGAAAAATTAAAGAGAAATAAATTCATCCTATGGTGAAAACCACTCCCTTATGGCACCTTGGATAAGTACCATGATGAAAACCTGGCAATCAGGCATCATGTATAGATCTTCTACATATTTCATCCATTCCATCTTCTCTCTTTGATCTTGACAATGTTGACCTATACACGAACATTTGGCTATCTTGTGAGCTATCTTACGATGATATTGATTTCATTCCTTTCATGTTTATCCTTCATGTCTATTTTCCTCCATTCATTCTAGTCTTTCGCTATCCTTTTCCCCTTTGGTCTTGTTCTAAGAAAAGAAAGAGTAGAACACGATGCTTTGAAACCTCTTGACATGTCTACTCCTTTGGAATACATCCTTTCCTTCTTTGAGATTATTCTTTTGTGACTTATCCTATGCTAGCCTTTCATTACTTTTCCAAATGTGCTTTACAGGACAATTTTTCCCTAGCTTGGGTACTCTTGAGGAGTTTTCCCTTGAGGATTTCTTCCATTCATTCTTCTTCATTCTCTTGTCTTCCATCTCTTCCACCAACTTGCTAATCCCTCTTGTTCTCCACCTTGCTAGACATTGGGACTACATGGTATGATCTTGCTTGGGAGTTTACAATGGAAAAAGAAACTATCAAGTTTGCTAAGAACTATCAAAAGTGTCAAGTACATGGTAATTTGATTCACACACCAGGGAGAGATCTAATTCCCTTTACAACACAATGGTCTTTTTAGAAATGGGCTTTTGATCTTATAGGTGCTATCTATCCACACTCTTCTAATGGACATACCCATATAATAACAGCTACAGACTATTTTACAAAATGGGTAGAAGCAGTCCCCTTAACACAAGCAACCGGCAAGCAAATTTCTATGTTCATCCTAAACTACATCATATGTCGGTATGGTATTCCCCATTCTATAGTCACAGATAATGGTGGACAATTCAAGAACAAAGACCTAGATGATTTATGTGCCAAATTCAAGATTACACAACATTGGTCATCTATCTATTATGCTCAAGGGAATGGACAAGCAGAGGCTTCTAACAAGAATCTATTTAAAATCTTGCACCGTACAGTTAATAAGACAAGAAGAGACTAGCATCTCATGATCAATCCAACTCTTTGGGCCTACAGAATAAGCACTAGTACAAAAATAGCAATATATGACCAAATAAACTACCAAAAATTGTAGATAAATACTAAATTTGGTCACGTGACCACTGGTAGTTTATTGTTGGTCATTTATCTCATGACCAAATTTATGACTAAACTATTTTAGTCATTTATTTGGTCATATATTTAGTCATTTATTTGGTCATTTGGTAGTTTATTTGGTCATCAATTTAGTCATTAATTTGGTCATTGATTTGGTCATTGATTTGGTCAATAATTTAGTCATTGATTTGGTCATTAATTTAGTCATTTATTTAGTCATATATTTGGTCATGTATTTGGTCATATATTTGGTTGTATATTTGGTTAATTTAGTCATTAATTTAGTAGTTTATTTAGTCATTTATTTGGTCATATATTTGGTTAATCAAATCATTTATTTAGTCGTATATTTGGTCATATATTTGGTTAATTTAGTCATTTATTTAGTTGATTATTTAGTCATTTATTTGGTCATACATTTGGTTGTATATTTGGTCATATATTTGGTCATTAATTTAGTCGTATATTTAGTCATTTATTTAGTCATTTATTAAGTCATATATTTAGTCATATATTTGGTCATTAATTTAGTCATAAAATGAAAAGTATTTTAAATAACATAAATTTTATAATGTCAAAAAAACATCATATTAAACTTGAACTAATGCAAAAAAAACATCATATTAAATTTTATAATGCCAAAAAAACATCATATTCAAAGTATGTAGTGTCAAAATATATATGTAAGATGTCGAATTTATCTAAAGAGTATATATGTAAATATAATAAAAAATATCAAAGTTGTCTCAAATATAAAACACTGAGCCAAGATGTCTAACAACTAGTACATGATAAACATGTTAATCAACTATGTCATTTTTTGCAAATATTTTAGTGGCCACCATGTGAAGGTTCCCTCTTTCTCTTTCAGATGAACAACTACATCTATTTTGTCTTCATAAGCAAGGGGTACGTTACTTGTGACCTTTAAAATGTTTACATTTACATCTTTTGTTCCTTTCAAGTTGATTCCATGTAAAATAGATAGGGAGTGAATACACCCAATGCCCACAACATCACCATCATATGGATCCAACACCTTAACTTTATCCCCTTCTTTGAGTTTATCAACGCATTTCTGCAAAAATAAAAAAAATAACACATTATATTACATAGGTAATGAAAGGCCATAAATATAATATAATCATAAGAATCTAAATAAGAAAGACCAAAATTATTGTTCATTACTATTGCACTTCTCTTTTTTATGTTCAGGACTAAAGGTGACAACTTTAGAATTGCAAAAAATAAAGAAGCATTTATAGTTCATTTAAAGACTAAAATAGTATAGATCATCCAAATAAGAGATGCTTTAATCTCTTATTGCATAATAAATAGAAAAAATGTTCTTTATATCTAAAACTTGAAGAGAATTAGAAATTTTGACTAGCAAATATAAACAATGAAATAAATAATAAATACATAGTGATTTTGAAACATACTGAAGAGAGAATGTTTGATGAAGTTTAGGGACAACCCAAACCTTGGAGCCGTTCCCCAAACCTTGCACTACTGAGTTGGGTCTAGAGGAATCATTCACCCAAGGATTACCTATATACTTGCTTTCAAATGGGAATAAAGAACATGCGATTCTCTCAGGATTTCAACTATCAGTATAAGAACTTGCACTTTCTTATGTTAGAATAATTTATATATAGATGCTAGACACAACCATTTTGTCCCATACATTAGCATTAATAATTCCTAACCTCAATGGATAGTTTCTCTAAAGAAACTAGGGACTAACTTAATGAAGGAAGATCATAAAGATGGTGAAGACTCGATAGATATGATTCCACCCAATTAATCAGTTCGACGGGCTAAGATGACACATTACTGAGAACAAGATTCCTAAACTACCTTTAAAGTTAACATACAATGGTCCTAATTGTCTACCATCTAGGTAGGCTTATCAATAGGAACAAGGTTCTACCATGGACCAAGCCTTTAATCTTATTACTAGGGACACACAATTTCAATCCTCCCACAATCTATGGTTATAAGTGAATAGTACTTGTAGAAATGTTCTTGGTTTATGGATTCCTTGACTATAGGTTCATAACATAAATAAGCTAGTCCCCAGACCAAAATTTATTAATAAGATCTATATTTCACCATTTATCAAATTTAACTCTTAAACCTGAATGTATTTAGTAGTGGGGTCATTATGCCAAACAATTGAATATAAGATATTACCAAGTCAATACATTTTCCTTTAGCAATCATCCTCCTTGCAATGTTGTAGCAATAGTTAACATGCGTAAGCAGCATAGATGTAGTAAGCATTTTATAAGCATTTTTCAAATAAAAGCCAAGTTCTCATATTAATGTAGTAAGCATTTTATGCATTCAGAAAAACCTTTCACCTAAGGCCATTGGCTTCCTAATTTTTGAACCAAACTTTCAGCATAGCCTAAGTAAGGCAAGAAGAGAATGCCAAAAATCATGCATGAACAACTTTTCAAAGTCAACGAATGGTAGGTTACATGCGTAAGTAGCAGAGATTCAAGGGTTAACAACAGTCTTTGAGGAATGAATAGAAAAATCAAGCACATAACAACAATGCATTCAATGTAAAAGCTACAGATCTCAAGTTACAACAACAAGTTCTTGATTCAAATAGGTAGTGCACGGAGAAAGGACATATTAGAGTTATTAACAATGACAGAGATAAAGGTTCAAGGAATCATTTTAAAAACATGAAGATACAACATCTAAATGTAATGATAAGATATAATAATAGTGAATGCATGGTAGAGCATCTACCTTTGGCATTTAGATTGCAAGAAGAGAATGCCAAAAATCATGCATGAACAGCTTTTCAAAGTCAACGAATGGTAGATTACATGTGTAAGTAGCAGAGATTCAAGGGTTAACAATAGTCTTTGAGGAATGAACAGAAGATTCAAGGGTTAACCCATGTCTCCCATTAACTATAGGTTTCATACACGAGATTGGTGTCTTGTTTTTATTTTATAAAATTACATAAAATAGAATGCTACCATCAATCCTGGAGATGGAGGTAGGTCATCCAGCTTGACCCCCCAACCTTTTCCACTAAAAGCCCCTACTAATCTCAGTAATACTGACATCGCCAATGTCCACGACCATGAGTTGGAGATTCATGGTGGGAGCTGGGGGAATCCAGATAGTAATACAAGGAGATTTTTGCAAATCCCAATAAGAGTTTGGAGGTACTAAACCTGCGGACACACCTTTTTAAAATTTTAATGGTTCAACCTAGATCTATAACATAACATTAGAGATTTCCATTTCTTTGTTTGCCTCAGGAAATTAAGAATCTATATAGCTTTGACTGAGAATAGCGTTGACTACATATTTTCTTCAATGTTGTTCTACTACACAACACTGATAAGGAGGGATCAGTTAAATCTCATGATAATATATTTTAAATGATGTTCTTGTAGCTTCTTTGACTTTGTAAAGCTGATAACCTGATCATTTTACTATTAATTTGTTTTAAAATCTATTCAAATAAAACTCATTTGTTGTACCAGCTCTTATGTTTCTATTTTTTGTTAAGAACAATGGACAATGTGTAGTGATAATCACCTTGATTTCAAAGGTCAAACAGAATTTTAATTCTAGTTTTAAAGTGCTAAACTAAGTTTCATTTATAGAAGCCAGCCCTAGGCACATGTTGAACACCATAATCAAGATTATAGTGTAGCATTTTAGTGTTCATAATTTATAAGGTCTCTGCTGAAGGATAAAATAGTTCTGTGTATAATAGGAGGTGTTGTTCTATGTATAATAGGTATGTACTTATTCAACAATAAAGGAAATAATTTGAGTATTGAAATTATAACTTAAAACTAGGACTCCAAGAGTTAATTAAAATTTGCTTTTTGTATCTTATTGAAACTAGGTGTTGAGGCTATGTTTGCTGACTTGGGCCACTTTAATAAGAGATCCATCCAGGTATTCCACTTATTATAAAATAAATGTCTAACTCAACTATAAATAACTTGTTACAAATGATTAAAGTTCCATTGATATGGAAATTTTGGATTTTGAATTGTAGATTGCTTACTCTACCTTGGTATACGCTGCTCTGATTATCACATACATTGGGGAAACAACTTATCTGATCAAGCATCCAGGAGACATGAAGAATGCTTTCTACATCTCATTTCCTACTCTAGTGTATTGGCCAATGTTTATTATTGCCACTCTAGCAACCATTGTTGTTAGTAAAGCATTGATCTCAACTAGTTTCTCAATTATAAAATAATCCATGGCACTTGGCTATTTCCCTCAAATGAAGTTGGTGCATACCTCACAAAATAAGGAAGGTTGAATCTACTCCCCAGAAGTCAACTATCTTCTCATGGTTATATGCATTTCTATCATTGTAGGGTTTAAGGGGGGGGCAGAAATTGGAAATGCCTATGGTAAGGATTATTTTTCAGATTCTACTCTACTTTTATTGAGTTTGAGTGACATACAAAGTTATTTTCATTTGTCTGAGTAAAGAATGAAGAGATATATCTTAAACACTAGGCTCTTGCTATTATTTCATTATTCTAGTATATAACATGGCTAGTGTGCTTCGATTTCTCTCTATTTATTGAGATACAATGCTTTGGATATTCGATATGTAGGAGGTACTATTATTTGAGTCATGTTCATTAAAATGTGCCTAGTGAGCTTGGTGATGCTACTTGTTTGGAACATGCACTTTCTACTTATATTGCTATTCCTTATTATTTTTGGTCTCATTGAAGGAGTCTATCTCTTGGTCGTGCTTGACAAAGTTCCACGGGGAGGTTGGGTTCCTTTTATAATTGCAGCATTTTTTGTGGTTATAATGTTCTCTTGGAACTATGGCAGGAAGATCAAGTATAAATATCTAACAAAGAGAAAAATAAGCTCATAAGACCTTCCTACACTCATTGCTGATGTGGGAACTCAAGTTCTAGGAGTGTGTTTCTTGTGAAGTGACCTTATGTATGGATTGCCACCTAGCCTGAGGCATTATGTGAGGAATGGGGGTGCTCTTCTTGAAATTCTCATTATTTTGACCATAAGAGTTGTTCCAGTAACAACAGTATTGTTAGAGGAGAGATTTATAGTAGGAAAACTTGGGCCTAAGGGTGTATATAGATGCCTTGCTTAGTATAGTTACAGGGATATCACCCCAAACATGGAAGGACATGAATTTCTGAACCAAGTTATTGAAAGCATAAGTGAGTGCATTAAAAATGAAGAAGTTGGGGATGGCTCGGATAATTATGAAAGAAATTCAGCTGTAGAAAATAGCTACTCTGCTGCTACACAGGAGGAATTGCAACAACTAGAGAGGGAGAGAAATGTAAGGGTTGTGTATGTTTTGGGGAAAACCACATTGAGAACTTCTAAAAGCAGGGGTTTTCTTAAAGGACAGATCATTGATTAGTATGAATTTTTGCAAACAAATTGTAGATCAGCCATTCCTACAATGCGAGTACCACCTGAACAGCTGCTTCAAGTTGGAATGTTATATGAACTTTAGACTTAATAAGACACAAATGATAAAAATAAAATGGTTTTTCCAAGGCCAAGAAGAGAGATTGTGGTGATAAATAGGCAATTGGTCTGTATAGTTGCAATTATGTTGAGTTTGCTTGTTAACATTTTATGGTTTAGCTGTATATTTGCATTTTCAGCTGATAGATGAAGTTTTTTGGTAACTCCCAAAATTTTGGTTTTCCTTTGTCATCCAAAAACTAAAATGCATTTCTTTTCCCAAATATTATTGAAATGTTATATTGGCTTTAAAATTATTCGCAAACAGGGATAATCAATTTGAGTCATGGACAATTTTTATCATTTTTAAATCATAATTGACATGTCTCATATTTTATCCCCTATGAAGTCACAAAAAAACATTCTAGGGCCCTCCTTGTAGCTATTACAACAGACACAACAGAAAGTGGAATAAAAATATTATATTGTGTCAATTTTGACACCGAAAATAGAGTGCTTTTATCAAGATAGAAATGGGGAGAAAATAGAGAAGATGGGGGTTAAACTAAATGTGGGACCCACGGGGGAAGGATGTTGAAATTAAAGCTTCTAGTGTGCCCATTAAGCCATTCAAAATAGAGAATTGTACATGGAATCAGTCATTTTAATTTATGAAACTATATTGTTGTACATATATTCATCAATGTCTTAGTTTTTTGTACAACTAATAGTTTAAATTAACAATTAACAATCAAATCCTAATTAGGTAAAAGTAAAGTTTATAGCACTCACCTCGAGTTTATCATTGCTAGTACTATAAATATCATGCACATCCTGTTTGAAATCAACATAATCACCATCATCATTGTCTTCTACTTTTCATTTTGCTTTCATATGTTTTCTTTGCATGTGGGTTTAATCATGAAAGGTTAACATAAGTCAAGTAAAGAATGCAAAAGCTATAAATTTTTTTTCATAATAACTATTATATTACCTCAACTTCAATTGAACTATGATTGAGCTGCACATTCTTGTCCACTAGTTCATCATGATCACTATCGATATTGGCAACTTTGTTGCCATCAAGGTGTTTTTGTTTTTGTGTTGCTTTGGTAAAATTGTTCTGCATGTAGTTAAAATTGATAAACTCTTGGTAGAGAGGAAAGGTCATAAAATAATGGTGTGAAAATGCAATATCAACAATGCTATGTGTATGAGAATCAATGCTTAAGGATAGTGTTTTGTATATAAAAATTCATAAAGACATTGATCAAAATGATTCTCTCAACAATGCAAAGCTACATTACTATGAACCAAACTTAACTCATCAATATAGCCTCTTACCGTATATGAATTCATAAAATTATGATCATTCCATGAAGAAACTATAGGTTGAACTGAGGAAGTCAACTGTGCAACTTTCTCAGTGAGACTATGTAAGTGCATCAATATATGTTCATACACTTCATTTGAGTTGACATGATTTGCAAAGGCACTTACTAGGAGTTCCACAAATGGCTGTGAAGTCGATGTTGATGAACTAGACTTCCACTTCATACTATTCTTAGATTTATTAGGATCTAGTTCTGCCATATAATTGACAATATCTTCTGCACTTGCTTCTCTATTATTGTTTTCCACCTAAACTACAATGTTAATTTTAACACAGTCAGTTCAATAAAAAAATAAAAATAAATAACATAATTTAAATTCAACCAAAAATCCATACACTTACTCCAAATTTGTTTATTTTGGCCTCCAATCCGCCTCGACCAAATGTATATTCAACCTTCACACTCTCTCTTGCTCTCTTTCCTTTATTACTCTTTGTCAAATATTCTTCAGAATGCATACTTTCTTTCAATTTTTCCCACTTTTTGGGAGATAGAGTGTTGTCTAAACTCTCTTTTCCCTCCATGATTTCTTTTCTACACATGTATCTAAAATTATTCATTAGAAGTCTCATCTTGTGCTTGTAATATTTTCTCAAGATTTGTCCACCAATAGTGTCAAAGACATTTTTCATTTTTTGTATAACACTCTCCACATGGTGTGGATCTTTCTCTACAAAATTTGATTTGCAAATATCCAAATGGGCCCTACATCTTACACCCAATTTAGAGGCCCACCTTGCATCATTTTTCCCAATGGGTTCACCATCTCTTGACACCTCAACCAAGAATGGCTTCTTCCCTTCTAGTATCCTTTCTTTTGAATTCCTCTCTGTAGATCTATATAAATCTTGACTCAATTTCTTTCTTTTAACAAAAGAGGACACATCTTATGTTGAACCACTTCCAACAGGTTCACTCTAAGGCACATCAAATGCAAGCGGACTCTCTTCATGACTTTCATTAGGTTGTACATCACCATGTGCTATATCAGGTTCCACATCATCACAATTACCTTTTTCACCAACTACATTTGTTGGATCAAAAAAGTGTTGGCTTTTACGAATTGGCAACTTTGTAGCTTTATTTGCTACTTGTTCTTTCTCTTCTTTTTCTTTGCACTCTTTTTCTTTCCTATAAAACCAAAAACAAATATCGTATCAAGTCTTATATACATAAATATTTTGCATATAAATTTCATTAAATAGTATTAAACAAATAATATACTATTTAGTAAATGTACAACTTGCCTATTTGTCAAACCAAGACGTGCAAAACATTCATTATTCTTCGCCACACATTCTTCATGAAAGTGCTCATAATCTGTTATTGGAATTTCAACATTATGATCACTCATCTAATTTGTGCCTTGAATTCTTTCTCCTCATTCCCTGATGTCCAAGAAAACAATAATGTATAAATTCTTGAAATAAGAAGTGATAAGTAGTAGTAGTGGTTATAACAAAGAGGCTCTAGAAACAAGAAAAAAACACACAACTATAAAAGTGGTACATAAAAACTACAACAGTGAAATAACAGCCAAATTAGAGAAAAAGTTACATCAGATTGTTAAAGAAGGTATGCATTACTAATTTTCTTTAGTTTACTACTTGAGATTCATTGGCCATGCAAGTTATAGAAGAGATTCTATAGGCAATAATATAATTGTTCAGCCTGACCCCATAAGACCTTGAAATTTCTCCTATGAACAAGTTTTGGATCCTGATTGGCCCAATGTTTGTCAATTTTGACTAGACTGGACTGGCCCACAACTTTCTATTGTTGTTAGTAGCAGTAGGCTTGAAATTAAGCCTCTTTTACAACTAACTATATAAGAAGATATGTTGAGCTATATGAAACTAGCTATTGAGATTACCTAGCTCTAATGAACATGAAAACTCAACTGTCAATTGTCTTGGATATCTCTTCTTAACGGGGAGATTCAACCTTAACATGTGTATGAAATAAAACGTGAGTCCATGGTTGACTTAAGTTACTAAATATGAGATATTGACATTGGTAGAAACCTCTTATAAAGGAGATTTAGGTGCAGGAGCAATTACAACATTCATATTTCCTATTCCATGTATCACACACCTGCATATTTTTTAAAAAATGTTTTTCCAAACAATGTACGCTCACCAAAGATGAGCATTATTGCTGATAAAGACTGATTATATGTTTTATTCATTTGAGAAGCATGTTACATGGTCTTGGAATAGAATTAAATTATCCCAAACTTGCTACAACCAAATATAATGATATAACAAATGCATGACAGTCATAAAGCACACAAATTACCTCAGATTAGCAACCAAAGATGATGTTATAGATTCTTTACCTATGTGCATACTACAGACATCATCAGTAACTTTTAATGGCTTCTAGTGATAGAAATTAGATATCTAGGAGGCTGTGATGGCACCAAGAACACCTTAGATAAGATATTATCACTATTTTCAGTGAGAATGGTCCACTCCAAGATCTGGAAATCACTCAGAACTTCTATAGCAGGAGACTGTTGAAGAGGTGTTTTGAAGAATAAAGGGATAGGTAGGAATAGAAGATTCTTTCACGTTCAGCTCACACAAAACTTCTGGTCAAGATAGCTACATGGATTATCTTAATATTTACAGTGAAGCAAGAAAATAGTAAACTCAATCCTAGCTCGACTAACCTTAAAAAAATAAAACTTGCATTTTGAAATACAAAGGTGCATAATGAGACTATAGAAGTGAAGTTTAACACACATAAGTCCTTTCCAGGACCCTTCTTTGATGGACTCAACTGCAGACATGACTTGGGTAGAGTCCTAATGGAAGATGAGAGATACAGTTGATCTCATCTTGAACAAACTGAGAATTACCATTTGTATCCTCTTTTAGAGCAAGTTCATTGGCATTCCATCAAGAACACTTCTTTGACATGATAAAACTTAGTGCATAGTTGTGATGGAATATGAGAGATTGAGTTGAATCCATCATGGACAGACTCAGAATTACCATTGTATCTACATTTTTTCTACACTTTTTGTCTGAGAAGGATATGGTCACAATTTAAGGGAAATATGTTCCTCAAAATCTGAAGATGTGGTGATCCTTTTAACTTCTCAATTTCTTGTGCTGCATGCACGGATTTGGATAAAATCTATTCTTGCTAGTTGATTAATATTCTCTTGTTTTATCTTTTTGTGAACCATTGGTGGGGGATCGAGTCTATAGGTTGCTACGATTAGGATTTTACAGCCTATAAATGTGAAGTAAGTCTATTTGCACAATTAAGGAAATTCATCTCTTTTATGTTGAGTTAATCAGGCTTTAAAATTGAAACTTGCTTTAATGTGAAACTGAGAACTGCTTTATTAGAGCTTTTTGTGAGTTAGATTCAGACATAAAGAACATTGTTTACCTAATATTGTGATTAATGTTTATTTATTAATATCTCATACTAACAGACAATTGATAATTTTAGGGAAAACATCATTGGGGGTTTTTGAGGATCCACCAAAAGCCAAGGAGAAAATGTATTCAAATGCTAAAGATGGTGTAACATTCCTTACAACTATTGAACCTTGTTGTGCAGATCATCTACGATTCTCCAAGTTCAACAGTACTATGGTATTTCCTTTGGATACTTCTAATGGCTAATTTTAGACATCAAGTTCTTTTTGTATGAAACTACTACATTTGTAATCTATAGTTTTAAACTTTTAGCTTATAAATATTCATCAACTTTAGTTTGTATGCTGCTATTTCAAGTATGATTAATGAAGTTACCTTTATCACAAGATGAAAGTGAGTAGTTAGCATACTGGTACAAAGCTAGCAGCATTGATATCCCAACATCTCATTCATTTTATGATATTCCAGATGTTGACAAAAATTGTAGCACTGAACAATTTGATTCAGACTGGGAAGTTCTATAAGATATTAAATTATATAAACTTGGATGATTGGAACCTATGTGTGTAAAGAAAGTGTCTTATATAAATGAGTATAATCATCAAGCTTGATTTGGTTTGACAGGCAGGTTTCTTTGATTTCCTTGTTACAGAATGGGTACATTTGATTAGTCAGTGGATTTAGTTCAGGATAGTTATTCTAGGTTTATCTGTCTAGCAAGTACTCTTCAGGAATCCATTATAGATAGGAATTGCAACAATTCCTAGTATTTATAGTTACTCGACACCCTTCTTTCATGTTTGAGGGTAGTCTTTATAAAATACTTAAAAGGAGTAGGCTAGAAACTTGTTTCTAGCATCAAATGAAAAAATGTGTAAACCTATTTATACCTCATCATTGAAAGTTATCTTCATATTTAGGTCCCATCTAAACCTGTATGGAAGTTGTTTAATATTTATTTGCACACAACGTGTTTGTGAAAACCTCCACAAAATTGTGATTACATGTACATTTATCAATCGAGTTTGCATTTTTACACTTGGGAGTGATTTGCCTGTTTTAGTGTTCTTGTCTATAGATTTTTGAATTCTCCTTCTGGTTTATTTTTTTCCTTTTCTATTGCAAGTTTAAGGTCATGGTCCATTTTTTTCATTTCTTTCTTTTATAGGTTGCATCACTAGTGTGCTTTATGTTTGTGTCTTGAATTTTATTAATGGGATTTTCTTTGATATTTTTTGATGCAGTGTAATTTCATCCACTGACAAGTAATTATTCTAAGCGGTATTTATCAATCCAGTTTTAGTGTTGTGATTTGCCTGATTTAGTGATCTTATCTATATATTTTCAAATTCTCATGGTGTATTTCTTCCCTTTATCTATTGCAAGTTTAGGTTATGTTCCATTTTTTTCATTGCTTCTTTTTACTAGTGTGCTTTCATGTTTGTCTTTAATTCATAGAGTTTTCTTTGATATTTTTTTCATGTAGTTTAATTTTATTCACTGAAAAGTCATTAATCTAATTGGTATACCATTTTGTTCTAAAAGCCATAATGAGGCCATTTGTGGAACATGTTATAGCATTTACATCTAGTGTTACTTGGGATTTTATAAAGCTTGCTGATGGACTCACCAAGAATCAATGTTTTACATAGATAAGGTTATAACTTAATTTTTCCAGCTTGCTCTCATTATTATATAATGAATTTAGCATTATAATGTCCATGAAAATGTCTCTATCAAGGTTTAACAATGAAAATGGATTACTGTTACTTTGGCCATCATCAGAAATCATTGGTCCTATCTATTGGGTAAAAAGTGAGGACTGTTCATCACTTTTTGGTACGATTTATGATGCAACTAGTAGCTTCAATTGGCAGGAAAAGACATTCTACAAATAACTGTTATTCCAATCAAGTTTTTTGACATCCTAGCATTATTGATAAGCATTGTAGGAATAGTTTAATTTATAGATAACCATAGAATAAAAGAAACAATAATTTCTAGAAAACATCAACAATAATTTCCAAATAACCACATAAAACTTTGTTCAACATTAAATCCCTTGCATTCATATAGCAACTTTGTTCAACATTAAAGCCCTAAAACAAGTATCGGTCTGAAGGTCCATGTCCTTAAAACATAGAATAGTCTAGAAACAACATAAAATTCTTAAATAAAAGATCATAAAATTGGCCTCATCAATAATCATCTGCATTTCCAACAAGATCATAATCCTAATCACTTGTAACTGCATCTACTTGATTTTCTTCCTCATCCTCATTTGTGACCTGCAATACATTTCCTCTCTCAATTTCTTCATTAGTAATCAAAATATCTTCTTCAAATAATCCCTCATAATTGTCTTCATCCACTTCTTCAAATGTTTCTTGTAAATTAACAAATTGTCCATCAGGCATTACATTGACAACTTCCATAAACTTTCATCTCCAACAAGACTTTGTTTGAATGACATATGACCAACCTGGGCTTCTTATATCATCAATTAAAAATGACTGATTAATTTGAAGAGGGGAAACATATGGCTCATCTATCTCTAATAAAAATTGTCGTGTATTTGCATGTATAAATCCATACTCATCAAATTGTACTACAGATGGTCGAATCCATTTACATTTTAATAATATAGGACTATTTTCACCAAAATCCACTTGAATAATTTCTTGGATGAATCCAACATAAAATTTCTTCTCAATTTCATGAAGAAATTCAGCACTAACAACACAATCACAATTTGTCTTTCCTTTGTCCTTTTCTTCCACTCTTAAATGACTGCCATAGGCCCACATCCCACTAAAACATATAGCCCATATATGTGGAGATTTTAAAAGCTCACTTTCCTCTGTTGTTATATATTCACCTTCTTCTTTTGTATCATTGATTGCATTAAAAATCCATTCTTCAAATTTTGGAAAAGAATCGCCTCCAATAAAATTATGATGTCTGCGCTTTTGAGGTTGATGTTGCATCCAAATTTGATTCTCTTCTTCATATTTTCTACATAAAATAATGACATACAAATATTAAGATTAATAATATGAATGTGTAAATGCAATTAAGTAAAAAAATTAGTGTAATTTTTTTTACCTGCACCACTTATCAAATGAAGATGTGTTTTGAAGAATAAAGGCATGTATTGCACTTCTTTCTTGATATGAGAGCTTGAAGTGACTTCCATTGCCTTCTAATAGTTCACCTACAACTCTCTCATCTTCTTCATCATCCCATACATGCCGATTGACATTTTTAAAATCCTTCATATATTTTGTGCAAAACCCCATGGCCTCTTGCATTGAATATCCCTCAGACATGTTGCCTTCTAGTTTTTCCCTACTACGGACAATTTTTTTCAAAACTTTCATATATAGTTCTATAGGATACATCCATCTCGTTCTTATTGGACCACAATACTCTAGTTCATATTCTAGATGTATCAAAAGATGCATAGAAATGTTAAAAATTGTTGGTGGAAATTCTAGCTCCAATAGACAAAGGACTTCAACAACCTCCTCTCTCAAACTATCAAAGTTTGAAGGATCTAATACATGTAAACTCATTCTCTTTAATATTAGCCCCAACCTTATATTTGCCAATCTTGGCCCCTTTTCCAAACCTAATATATTTACTACAATAGGTTAAATATTCTCGATTATGACATGATAGTCATGGGTCTTGAGGCCTCTTAATCCATTAATGTCAGTTTGGCTAACTGTGTTGCTACTCACATATCCAGTGTGAAAGCGGGTCTGAGACATCAACTGTAAGAATTGTGCACATTGTTCCTTTGTCCAGACATAAGGAGCACTAGGTTTTCTATATTTTTCATTATCTTATTTTTAACCCAAAGATTTTGACGAATCTTTATTTCTTGAAAGTCTTCATGAGATGAAATAGTATCAAAAGAGCCAAAAAGAGTTTCTATAATAGCATAAGCTATATTTTTCTCAGTATGCATTAAGTCAACAGTATGCCTGATGGCTATATCCTTAAAGTATGACAACTTATACAGTATGCACAATTTTTTTACACCACTTTCATTACATGGATCATATCTACTTCCAACAATCCCAACATTTTCAATAAATGACATTCTTTTTAGTCCATTCTCAACAATGTAATCACCTGTTATTAGCAATGGCACTTCACAATTTTCTTCTTGACCATTGAAACATGTTTTTTGTCAACGATATGGATGATCCATTTTAAGGTAAGCATGATGTCCACAATAAATACACTGACACAAACTTCTTGAGTGCCTCACAAAATCCTTAAAGTTGCGAGCAAGACATCCATGGTATCCATGAATAGAGAGACCAGACAATGTGCCATATGCAGGAAGATCATGAATTGTAAACAATAAGGAAGCTTTTAAAGTGAATTTGATTAAATGATCATCCCTTAAATGCCGAAATGCTTCAATTCCATTCCACAATTCCATTAGCTCATCATATAATGGATCTAGATGAGCATCTATTGTATCTGAAGTCACACTTTTCTTTCCTGGTATAATCAATGATAACATTAAGAAAAATGGTTTAGTTGCTAACCATGGAGGTAAGTTATAATTTATTAGAAACACTGGCCAAGTTGACCATTTGGTACTCTGATCTGAGAATGGGTTCACCCCATCTAGAGCCAAACCCAACCTTATATTATGAGGATCTTGAGAAAAATCAGGCCATTTTTTATCAAATTCCATCCATGTCTTAGAGTTTGGAACATGTCGTTGTTTTCCATCAGTGCTCTTATTTTGGGCATGCCACTGCATAAGTTTAGAAATGTCTCTACACCTATACATTCAGAGTAATCACAGGATTATTGGAAAGTGACGAAGAACCTTTCTAGGAACCACAACTGATTTCAACCCTTGTCTATACCTCGCTTCATGACATTTCAGACATTCACTCTCATTTGCAAGATTTTTATGAAATAATACACAACCATTCACACATGTATGGATATTTTCATACCCGAAGCCATGCTTACTGATTTGATTTTTACATTGACTTTGTTGCTTTGGAAATGTAGATTCAACTGGTAATAATGAACTTAATAATGTCAATAATTGATCTACACTCTTATTTGTCCAACCATGCACCACTTGTAAGTTAAGAATTTGAAGAATTGTTGTCAAATGGCTTAACTTGCAATTAGCATAAACAGGCTTTAAAGCATCCTCCATTGACTTGGCCCAATCATCATTTAGACCCTCATTTAGCATTCTATCAACTTCAAACCCTTCATCAAACATTTATGTCTCTTCATTTATGTTTGTTTCCCCTTCATCTCTCATTGTCTGCAATTCTATCATATCTTCATAGCAATTGTAAGCCCAAGGGCTAATACCACTGTGCCCATATCTTATCATATGTTGATAAATCACATTTCTCTTTTTCACCTTTCCACCAAGACAATTTTTACATGGACATGGATATTTGTCAATGTCCCCCTCATCAGCTACTCTCTCATCATATGCATGATATTGATCCATATTCAACCTATGATGTTCATCCATCTGTAATATTCTACATTCCAATAATAATTTAGTTTCTAAATTAAAGAAAAAACTTCAATTTGAAAATAGAGATGCTGAAACATTGTTTAAAGTAGTCACTTTTAGTAGAGACCATAAAAGAAAGAAGAGGATATAATGATTCATTATTCTAACATCTATCTTACATTCATTTGAAGTTTACCTAGTGAGAATGGAATATTTCTGTGTTTTAGGTTTCAAATTACCTTTGAATTTTCTGCAGAGGGCCTTGCTAACTTCAAATTTGTTACAGAAAACTCTAAATTCCTTGCCAACCTTTTCAAAAGTCTCAAATTCCTATCTGAACAAGATTTATCACCCATGCAAGTGCTTCAATACCTGTCGATGAGAATAAAAATTGTTAACAACTATGATAAGCGTGTATTAACAACTTATGAATGAAATTAAAGATGAGTGGAAAATCATTGTAAAAATTATATCTTAATCATAATATATGGGCCTACGTTGATATACAATAAAAGATTGAGCATGTTATCATCATCAATGAAATTATGGAGACAAAAAATAAAATTCAACAATATGTATTAAGAGGTGCAAAAATATTGGGCATGATGACTATTGTAGCAGCAAGGTTATGGTAATGATATTAGAGGAGGCAATAGAAGTCTTGGAAGGTTAGTTGTTAACTTGCCTAAATCCTCACATTGAGCATTTGATTCTCATAGGAAATTAATTGCAACTCTAACATTTTGTTGCTTCTTCACAACTTTCCCTTGAGTAAAACTTCAACATTTATTTGTTTGAAAGATTGGTGACTAGTGGAATAGAATATAAAACACTAAAGTACAAAGGAGAATGAGGCATTCAATTTCTTATCTTCTCTCAGATTTTTATCCCACCATTGGAGATCATAGATGTGTTAAAACCTTAAACAATGTTAGAGGGGTTATGAGATGTGTTATAAAAAAAACCCCAATCCACAATCCCAGTAGTTTGAACCATTAAGCATAAATAGGAAATCTTTATTGCTTCTTGATGAAATCAACCCAAAAAAAAATTCTCTCATCAGATACAATATTTAGAATATTTTTCAGTAAAGACCAAATTTATTTTTTGCAATTGCTACTAATTCTTCTCTAAAACTACAACTATCTCATTCTTTATGAAATGCCTTTGAAACACCTCCAAATTTGCCTGATATCCTCTCTTAGAATGCCATGACCTGCAGCTAGATGAAAGGATACTTCAATTGAAATTGTAATTAATTCAATTTTGCACAATGATGATCTTGTGTGAAATTCTATAAAGAATTATATTTGGAGGCACCTTCACCTCATAGAACAAGATCCTTATATTATTTCTTCTAAAGCTCAACTTTATTTCACATTAACAAAAAGCATGTATTAATTAATGTACTATAGTATTACGTTGCTCAATGCTAATACATTGCAATTAACAAAAGAGATAATAGCTTTGCTAAAAATATCAGGAAAGAAAATACAAATTATAAGTTGAAATAACTCAATAAATGGACTTATTGATACTAAGGGAAGGTGTTAGGGTTAGGGTTAGGATTTCTTATGTTTTTCTTTTTGCACTAGGTTCATCCAGGGCCCTGCTCCAGGCCTCTGGATTCTGCCCTACTTCAGGCCCCTGGATTCCTATACAAGAGATCTCTAGCCTCAATCCAAGTACATCTAAACTAAGGCCAAATCTAGAGACACAGGACAAAAACTTGGGCAAACCCAGATCTAGATCAAAACCTGATCCAGATTGGGTTCAACCAAGTTTCCTACAAAACCCAGTAAGATAGAATTTTATGGTCAGGACTAATGGTCATAGATTATTTTTAGTGCTATTTCATAAATAGTCAAAGCCATTCAACAAATGTTTAGTGCTCTACTACATGTAAGGTGCATATGAAGAAGTGACACTCGCTAGATATCCATTGTTACCACCACGATCTAATAAATGTGATTTAAGTCCTGGAAGATAAAGTGATTAATGCAGTGTTTAGAACATTAGAAACATCAACTATATCCTACTTTGAGAAGATGAGTAAAGGTATATTTGTTTGGTATAAAAATTACTATCACTAGAGTATGTAGATTGGAGGATGTGGGTAGTGGAACAAAAGATAGAGCCCCTTAATTATATCAAATTCTCCTAGTTTTTCAATGTTATCCTCACAATTTTGGTCTTTAATCTTCTATAAATCTGAGCCATTCTATAATAGTGTTATACTAATAAAGAAGCTGCCTATGATGTTGAAATGTCTGAGAAGAATACATTTGGTAAGACATGGAATTGTGGGATGTTGTTTTGGTAAATGATGATTTGATGAGTTTATGATTAATACTTGGTTGTAATATTCGTTACATGTGATTAATCACTAATCGTATTGTTATTGTATAAACATGGCGGCTTGTGATAACTGACCTAATCACATTTTGTTTACCATTAATTATGATGGTAAGAATTAACAAGGGTGGTAGTAGTTCATCGTGCCCCTTTAGCAGTTACAAATAACCAAAGCTGATCAGCTATGAGAGATGTGTATGAGAATTGATCTTATATAACAAAGTCCCCTGTGGATATTGCTCAAGCAAAGAAAATAGTTGCTAGCACAACCTTCAATAATGTCCAAGCATTATTATTGTTATGCATCAGAAAAGATACCAGACAAGAGCATATAACACTATCACTATATCAGGGATGGCTCCGAGATAGTAGATTGCATGATTAATATCAAGAATATCAGAGATGGCACTCAGTTCCATTCTTGTTATTTGTTCCTTTGGGGAAGATTTGTGTTGCTTCTCCAAAGTAGGAATGTCCACCCAGCTTTGGAAGGCTTCCAATAGATACATACACACTTGGTCTCATAGCTGCAAGTGACTACATGCCAGGTGATTTATTCTCCTTCATTTAAAATAATTTTGTATGACATCTACACAAAATATTTATTTTGATATACAACTAGTATTATGTTAAAATATAATCTGTGAAGGAGTAAATATTGTTTACATTTTGTCTTAGGAAAAAATAGATATGGAACTATTACTGATTCATTAGCATACAAGATACCATTTTTATTTGTTCGCAAAGATTATTTCATTGAGGAACCTTTCTTGAGAAACATGCTTGATGTAAAGCATGCACTGATATTGCCTAGAGTATCTACATTGTTAATTTATTTTCTAACTACTCACACTAATTCTCTTTTAGGCTTATCTAATATTGACTGGATTATTAGTACCTTCAACCCTTGAGTGAGCTTTGGAATGTAACCTCCACCATGCATTTGTTTTGTAACAACACCTTGAAAGAATTTGGAACCACTATCCAATTAGGTTTACTAATGCAATCAGATCATCAAGAATTTGAATATACTCAAACTAATCATCCTTTAACATGGACCCCCAATAGGTATTTAATCAGTTAAGGAAACCATGATGTATTGATTTTGCATTCAAGAAAAGATACTTGAGGGTTTAAAAATGTTGGGCAACTTCAATGCAATCAGATTTGCTATTTTACCATGATAATAGTCCTAAGAATTCATGCCAAAACCAAACATTAGCATGTGCACCCTTTTGACAAGGTTCCTCCACAAACCACCTTTGATCTAGGACAACCTACATAGACTGTAGCGGAGGATTACAACTAGGAAATAACTTGCAATTAAAAGAAGGGAACATTTGAATTATGACTGTCACTATCTGATAGTTTTAAATAGTGACTTGGGTCAACAAACATATATTTAGTTTGGGATCTCTGATCAAGGAGCAAGAGAGGATATTTTTGACAATGATCACAATATTTTTGAAAAGAATGCCAAACTTTTAAACAACATTAATCTATGAAGAAACATTTAGGATTGTGACTGTCACAGACTTAGGATAGTTTTAGACTATGAGTATAGAATCAGATTTTAAAAAAACCATATAAACTCACTTATTAATCATATGGAAAGAAACCTTTGAACTCCCTACAATCTCATATTTCTTTTGTGTTCCTTTAGAAGTCATGAAAAGTATCTCAAATTAAAATAACACATTAAATTTCACAAACACTAAAAATTTCCAAAGTAATCCTGCTAGGGCATAAATTTTATCCATGAAGACACAACCAATCAATTTGATCAACAAGTTTTACAGGAAATTGGCATTTAAAATCAATGTTTTATTAAAACTCCTCCTTTAAACTCACATCTCTATCTACTCTTGACCCAAAGAGGGGTTTTAGACACATTACAACTAGTTACAACTAGATCTAACCAATTCCTAAGTTGACTGATTGGTTGATCTCTCAATTAACATTATTTTGCAAATGTTGTAAAAGTTGTTAAGCAACTTTTGCAACCTTTTGACAACTTGGTATTTTAACCATACAATACACCTTATCATTTCATGATTATGACAAACATGGCCTTAAAGACTCAAAAACATCATTCTAATATTATTCTACCACATTTGACCACTTTGACCAGATGTGATCTACTGGTTGTGATTGGTCTTACAATGACAACTTGGCTTATTAGTCTTACAAAATGACTCAAGAAGATTACACTTGACATCAAAATGGTCTAATAAACATTATTACATGTTTTCATACAAAACAAATCATCAAAATCTTCATAGGTCTTCTTTGATCTATAGGTGCTCCTGCACCACTATCCCCGATACATTCTCACATTCCTCAATGCACTCTTCCTCTTGCAAGAATCACCTTCTTAGTCTACTCCCTCTCCTAGCTGAATGTCTCTACTTCAGTGCTTCAATTTCATGACCATTGGAATTCAAAGTAGCTAGATAATTTGATGCCCCTCCTTGGGCTTACGTACTATCATATTTGATCCCAATATGACTCATATTTCTATAAGATATTGTATCCTCATGTGCCCACACTTATTTTGTAGTTTTAGAAGCATATACGAATTGTGATATTACTATCACCCAATTCACCATTGTAGTTTTTGAGTCAAACTCATTGACCTCTATTTCATGAGTAGTGGCTATTCATATTTATCTTGTATACTAAATCCCTGTAATTCAACAGTTTTTCCTTAAGTTAGTTGGCTGTTCATATTTATCTTGTATCGTGCTTTCAATTTTTTAGTTATATCGATATTTTTTCTTCAAAACAATCATCCAAAACATTGAACAAAACTATGAAGAAAAAATTGACCTTTCACATCAAGTGTTTGTTGAAATTCCCTTGAGACAAAACTGAAAAATTGAAGGCAGATTTGGAAGGGGTTCTTACAAAGCCATCTCCATGCTTCTGCAATTCTCAATCTCAATATTCATGTTTAGGGTCCTTAATTTGATCATGGGGAAACCCCAATCCAATGGGATCATATGAGTTCCTTCTCAACACCAATAGAACTAGTATCAAACTATGCCCAGAAGTCATGCCACTTCTTGCCTAAACAAAACTAATGAACAATGGTAGTCTCATTCTCAATCCTATCAAAAGTTTGAGGCCACCATATAAGGCATAGCTAGGGAAATAATGGGGAATGAAATTAATAATCTTATCATTCTTAACTATCATGTTCCTTTTTGTTGCTATGAATGAGTTATTGGTTGCCAGTGACCAATATTAGCACTATACAACTATCATGAGGTTGTTTTCTGCAAAGACACTATCACAAAATATGAAAAGTTGTCATAACACAATTTTGCATAATTAGAAAGATAATTGGTCATATGGTTCAAAAATAACTTGAAGTTGGTTGTAACTAAGGTAAAAGGATGTAAAAAGACCTTGAAAGGTTGAATGGAGGGTTGTTGATGTGGGGAGAACATTGTAAAAAAGATAAATGAATGAAATATAGACTATTTTTCAAAAATTTCCTATCCTTTTGTTGTTGCAGCAAATTGTGTGAATTTTTTTGATCTTATTTTGTCCTACACTCATTAGTAGAAACTATATTATTGAGTCATATCTCATTTGGAACTGATCTCATTAGTTTAGTTTGGGAAGCACTAAGTGCACTTGGGGTAGCCTGGAAGGTAAATCCTTGAGGAGACATTGGAGTGAGGAGTTGTTGCAAAATGAAATAGATATGCTATCTAACATAATCAAGAAGAATACCACACACCACCTCTACATTAAGAAGATTGTCTTAATCCTCTTACAGATGGAGATTTCATACCATATGATTGTGGTACTCTTGCGATGCTTGAGTTGATTGTAGATCTTACATGCTCGAATGAATCAGAGACTTGTATCTTAGTTCTCACTCCTCACATTGAGACACCATCTCAATATTCATCTTTTGTTGTTTGTGATCAGATTTGTATATAAGTTTTAGATTTTCATGTTGTAGTTATAGAGATATGAGATGAAATGCTTACCAAACTTATCATGCAAAATATGTAAAACATAAGCAGATATGCATCCGCATAATTATAGTTTTCTGAGCATTAGTATTGCAGTAATGAATATTAATAAAAGATATACAATCTGAATTGCTTTGATACCAGGAAATTATATTTACATTCAAATCCTTCCATACTTAAGTAAGATACAGAGTTATAGACTAAACATAGGATAGAAACCTGGGCAAACCTAGATCTAGATCATAACCTGATCCAGATTGGGTTCAGCCAGGTTTCCTACAAAACCTAGTAACATAGAATTTTATGGTCAGCACATAAAATTAAAATAAAAATGGCACAGGTTTATTATCATTGATTGGATTTTTTGCAAGATGTAGTATTAATTGTTTAGGCTTCAAAGGATTGTGTGGAAAAGACCTTGAAAAGGTTAGAGGAGAAACTTCATGGAAGAGTATTGAACCACTTACTCTATTTGATGTGCGTATCTGAAAAAAAATGTTCAAAGATGTGTTGCCTTGGCCCTTGCTCATCTATGTTCACCCGATTATCAGAGGATGATTTTTGTTGATAAAAATGGTTTGGAAGTACTTCTAGGTCTTCTGTCACCAAGTGCAATCTCAAAACAACAGCATGATGGTGTTGTTGCATTGCATACTCTAGCAAAGAGGGTTGTTGCATAGTCTCCAATAGATGCAACTCTTCCACCTCCAACACCTTAGGTGTACTTGGTGGAGAAATATGTAAACAGTAACACATTCTCAGATGTTACCTTTCTAGTGGAGGGTAGGTGGTTCTATGCTCATAGGATTGCACTACTGGCATCATCAGATACATTTCGTGCCATGTTTGATGGAGGCTACAGGGAGAAAGAGGCACAGGACATTGAAATTCCAAATATAAGCTAGGGAGTTTTTGAACTAATGATGAGATTTATTTACATAGGCACGATTGATGTTATGATAGATGTAGCACAAGATCTTCTTAGGGCTTCTGATCAATCTCTTAGAAGGACTTAAAATTTTATGTGAATGCGCAATTGCACAAGTTTGACTGGCAAAAGTTTTGTAAAATCCTGGAAATGTGAAATGTTCTGTAGAAATAAATTGTATAGTTGATAGAAACATGAACAATACCATTAGAAAAGAATCTAAAGCATGCTTTCACGCCTCAAACTATTATAGCAGAGTGCTTCACTATAAATTGTAGGGAGTTTGTTTGGGATTCTCATTTCTATTCTTATTTATATCAATTAGAACAAAGTCCCTAGTTTAATGGAAAATCAATTTTTGTTGCAGTCTCTTGTAAATAAGTGATGCGAAATGATTTTGGTAAAGCAAATAGGATTAACAAAGGACCAAAAGATAACAATCAGTAGAAGTTAGTTTGCCGATTTGAGAAAGAGGATAGGCATTCTAAGAATTGAACTCGGGACCCCTCGCACCCTAAGCGAGAATAATACCACTAGACCAAATGCCCTCATGTGCATAAAGTTTTTCAAATGTTGAAATTTCTAAGTTTACAATAACTTATGAAATTTTCTACAATAGAATCGCTTTGAGAACACAAGACTATGTATGGGTTTTATTACAAGTTTTTGTATAGTTTAGGCACATTTGAATTGGAGTAGTACTTGGATGGGTGATCTCTAAGAAAGTTCTGGTGCTTCACATTATCACCTAGATGTAATGAGTGCTAAGTGTTACATTCATTCTAATGAGAGATGGGTTCTTGTGAATCACTACTCATGAATCATAGGTCAATGACTTTGACTCAAAAACTACACACTCAATTGGTTAGAGCATGTGGCTATTAACCATAATGTCAGAGGTTCAAGCCCTCCTTCTAGTGTTTAATTATGTTGTTTTCCATTACAAAAGCAATTTTGGAAAACGTGAGTAGTGAATATTTGAAGAGTGTATAGTTTTAACGCCCAAAGTTGTGTTGCCTCCATAGAATAGAGGTAGTTGTGATTTCTTCATAAGTGAAAGGTCACGAGATTGATCCTCACTGGGTGATCTTTCTTCCACGTTAACTCCCTCCCTCACTAGATTAGATGAGAATCAGCCAAAAGATCAACTTCTTTTCTCTAAAAGATTTGAACGATTTTGTTAGTGGTAAGATTTTATTTCTCATGCCCAAATGATAAATTAAGTTTGTATTGATGAAAAATATGAAAACTATGAAGCCCATCTTTTTGACTTTTGGTTTCATGAACTCATGAACCAAAGTTCAAAGAGTGCAATGCTAGAAGCCTCTGCTTCTCAAGGTTACCTAGCACCTGAACTCCTGAAGCTGAAGAAGCCAAACACAAAATCAGATACATACAGTTTCGGTATCATTTTACTTGAAATTCTCCATGCGTGCCACACTTAATAGACCCCATCACCATCATGTAGGGATGAGAACATGAGAAAATAAGGATCAATACAATGTAGATGAAACTCTTGGTTACTTCTTTTCCATGTATCCTCTGTCACCCATTCTTTAACTTCTCATCAAATTGTATATAGTTCGGTTGAAAAAAAATAATGCTAAATTCCTTCTTTTCTTATTATAGTTACCTATGAAATTATAAATAGGAACTTCTTGAGCATCTTAGAATGCCAATGGGAAGAAGATAGAAAAACATGATGATATGAAGAAATGAGTGTGTACCAGGAGCTGCAGGATTCATCGGATCTTGTCTAATAAAAAATTTACTAAAATTTATATTTAGTTTTTCAAGCATCCTATAGAAAACCCAGCTAAAAAAAGTCATTCGCTAATCCCTTTTGAGAGCCAAAAAAAGGCTCAATCTGTTCAAAGTGTATCTTTTGCAACATCATAGGCAAAAAACCCTATACACCATAAGCTAGAAATTAAACCATGGAAACAATAATAAATATTAAAACAACCACCATTAAAATTGGTTTTACTTAGGGTTTATCTTTTAATTAGTTTTCCAACTAAACTTATACAATTTGAAAATAAAATCTCATTAGGGCTTTTGATATCATATGTAACTTTGCATGAATTCCTTAATAACAGTAAACCTTGTCTTCAAATGCATCAATCTATTGTTTCAATTTTACAGTCTTGAATGGGCATACATTTAAGGAATGCATTGGGTACCCACCTCAGTGCCATGACAAGAACCTATTGGTGCAATTCTTTGAACTAGTCGCCCTTGTCCACTACATCCAACAGCTCATAGAAATTGTGTGTCCTTCAAAAAGAAAATGGGATCCAATACAGAAGTTGCATGCAACTGAATGAGGCCAACAATGTTTTGCAAATTCTAAAAACAATTTGCATTGCTATTCCTCTACCGTGCCTAAAATGCATGTCTTTTTTGGTTCTCTAGTAAACGAAAATGCATGTCTTTTTTGTCTTAAATTTTAATTTAAGACATTTAAAACAATTTTAATTTTTAATTTAAAATATTAAAATAATAATTTAATTACTTAAGACAAAATGTTAATTTCATCTTAAAATAATGTCTTAAAATGCCATCCTATGTAGTAGTGCTAGGCCCCTAACGTTCCCAACACAACTTTATATGACATTAAAATTTGGATATTATTTCATTTATTAATATTTTTATTTTATAATATGTTTAATATTTATTAAATAATGATATCTATTATTTAATATATATGAAATATGTTATTATTAATAAATTATATAATAAAATAAAAAATTTCATGATGTATATATTGTAATCAACTTTCATTAAGTGATGGAGTTATAAATCGCTTAATTAAAGTTGAAATCTTATATGAAAATTGGTTGACCTTGAGCATTTAGAGTTCACTTTTGCATGGTAGGAAATAATTTTTAGACTTTGAGTCTAATACACCTTGAAGGGGCGCATGTTTGGCTCATTTTTTAAACAACTTATGTTTTTAAGACTTTTCATAACAAGACATAAATGATGAAAATATTTATTTTCATTATTTGAATAAGTCAAAATATTATCCAAAACTAGTAAAGTGGATTTATTTTTAAGGCTTTGATCACCTTGGTCATCAATTTCATGTATGTGGTTGGAACTTTAGTGAAAGCCAATGTCACTACTTCAAACTCCTACTATCCATAATATACTTGAAGGTTGTTTTGGAACATCATCGTCAAAAACCCTTATTGGATTATGACTTCACCTACGATCAAGCTTAGAAAATATTGTTAAGCCCTTCATTCGGTCAAAGATATTTAAAGGAGTAATAATCATTCATTTAGCTAGTTTTGGTTGGGTGACTAATTATTTAGTCATTTTTGTTTTGATGGCTAATTATTAGTGATTAATTATTTAGTCATTTTAGTTGTGATTTTACCCAATGACCAAATTGGTCATTTATTTAGTCATTTATATTTGTAGAACATGAATAGTTTTAGTCACGTGACTAAAAAAATGGTAGAACATGATCAGTTTTAGTCACGTGACTAAAAGTTTTAGTCACCTGGTCATTTATTGCCCAAATTCTACTAGTGAAGTATTAGAATGCCCACTGGGGCTACTCCTTTCACTTTAGTTTATGGGTTTGAAGTTGTACTACCTATTGAGGTTGAAATCCCATCACTACGAATTAGAATGCATGGTCTAGTGACTGATGATGACTACAGAGTATCTAGTTTGCAAGAACTTGAACTACTAGATGAGCGCAGACAAGAAACCTATGATCATCTCAGAGTATATCAGAAAAGAATGTCTAGAGGCTACAACAAAAAAGTTAGACACAAAAAATTTCAGGTTGGCGATCTAGTCTTGAGAGAGAATCCTAAAAATCAATCACATAGAGAGTGCAAGGGGAAGTTTGAACCCAACTAGCTATGTCCCTTTGTAATCACTGCTACTTTTTGCTCTGAAGCCTATCAACTCTCAATGACTAAAGGAGAATAGCTCTAAGAACCAATCAACATTCTCCATCTGAAGAAATTCTATGCCTAAGGCATTCAGTGTATGGTAAAATATCCTGAAAAAATCTTAAAAATTTGAAAAAGTCCTAAAAAAATGAACATCTTGGTGAAAACCTAGCAATAGGCACCTTGATGACTCACAAAAAAATTTAAAAATATAAAAAATATAAAAAAAATGGAAAAATGAAAAATACAAAAAAAATGAATAAATGAAAAATACAAAAAAAATGAGAAAAAAAAAAATAGTGCCTTGGTGAAAACTTGGAAACAGGCACCTTGGTAGAAAAATTAGAATCTCTGCAAAGATGGTGAAAACCCAGCAAACGGGAGCCACTTGTTCAAATTACTCCATCTATCATCACAATCTTGGGCTTTCCCAGCTTTCAGTCTGCTTTAGTCTGTATATATCCTTGTTTCAATAAGTTAGTTTGTACACCAATCAACAAAAATGTATGTATCCTATCAATTCTTAACACTTGGGGGCAATCAATGTCATATCCTATGGTCTCTAGTACATCTTAGATGAGTCATATCCAGTCAAGGTCCTTTGAAGCTTTATCTGAGTCAATCTATTTGTCTCCCCTCCAGAAAGGATTTTGCATCTATAACGATGTAATTAAACAATAACACAAACTGAAAACAATCTATGCTTCTTCATGCTTTTATCTCCTTGTATGCTTACTGATTCACATTGAGATTTTTGCATATTATGTTCCCTCGAGCTCTTCGATGATGTCCTTTATAAGATTTAGAGAGTGATGACTAGGGGCATAATCTTTTCTTTGTTTTCTGCTTGGAGTGAAAATCGAACTACTTTGGAAATTTTGGATTGAAATGGTGTCTGTCTATAAGAGCCTCTATCTCGAATTGGATGGCCATGAGTACCTCGACCATTGATACCCAAAAAATTCAAGGAAGTTTGATCTAACTATTGTCTTTTTGAGTGAATTATCTCTCCTACTGTGAAACACAATCTTGCCTAAGGATGTGAATGATAAAGGGTCACTACGGATAATTCACATTGGATTTAGAATGATGTCTTGACTATTTGATGTGTTTGTTTCGTAAGGCATATTCAAGTCATCACAATATTTATGTTCTGATGCTTATAGAAATTGCTATATCAAAATGGACATGATATTCAAGTCATCCTGCCGTTTGTACCTTGGTACTTATATCTAATTTGACATTCTGAAAACAAAATCAATATTCATATGTCCATGGTTTTCTAGTCAGTGGGTGTTGTATTGATTCTTGAGCATACAAATTGATATTCATATATCTATAGTTTTATAACTAGTGGGCATTGTATTGATTTATCTGGTTACCTAAAAATTCAATGATGAGAATGATCGACACATGATCAATGACTAGGTCCTAGGTCCTAGGTTGGCATTTCATTTTGCATATCTCCTTGCATTCTATATGTTTGCATGGTCTCACAGATTGCTTGAACACTTAAAACAATTTTTTTTTAGACACATCTTCGAATCTAAAAAGAGCTGAATCCTACAAGAAGGTCTATCTAATGAAACAACAAGTACAATCCATTTTCGGGATCAAAATCAAAATTTGAGATCATTCATATTATTAACTACTTGCATAATCGACCTTCAATCATCATAGAAATCCATAATTCACCTTAACTGATTATCTTACATCAAACTATCAAAATTTCAACTGGGTCACCCATGGTCAACTCATGGTCAAACCTAGTCAAGCTTGGTCTCCAAGACCTCCAAATGATGTAGAACATGTTCTTGAACGTGTATAACCACTTCAATAAATTAACATGCTTCTAAACTATAACGCTGACTTTTCTTGTCGGATTTCAATTTTAATCCCGAAGGGGGCATGGTATTGCACATCATTCAAGTCTGTAAATTCAAATCTGTAAATCAAATCTTCTTTCAGTGATCAAGACAACAACCACGTCTAGTTGCTGACTCATCAAATCCCTTGGGGCAAATCTATCATCGCTTGAGGCATATCAAATTCATTGAGATCCATATCAATCTAGTATCCTAATCTATCTTGTAAACTTTATCAGCTTTTCGTAACCATTGGTTCATTAGTGTTATTTGCTTGGTTCTTCGTAACTGATGGGTTTAGGATGTGATACCAATATGATTCATACAAGGACATTCAGGTGTAGAATCAGTCACTCACTTCTTTGCAATCATAAGGTTTAGAATCAGGCATTTTTGGCACTTTTTCATAATCACCGGTTCATTGTTGATATAGCTAGCATCATCTTGATTCCTGGTCATCCTGGACCTAGGTCGACATCTTTTTTCAAATCTTTCAATCGGTTTCTGTCTCAGAATCGATTCATCTATCAAATTAATCTCAACATCTTTATCATACATAGACTATTCTTTGAACCACTGCGCTTCACACAGTAATTCAAAGACGGGCAAAATGTAATACCCCAAAAATGGGCTATAGGTTCATTAACCTCCTACATCTTCAATTCGAATGAAATTGATACAAAAGTCCTAACCTAAGACACATCTTCACATCAAAATCTTAATTGATTTTATCCTAAATTCTAGATCGGGGAATATTCCTAATTTATCCTAATTATCTTTAATTTAATAATTATTTGGCGATGAATCTTATTTATCCTAAAGTTTGATTAATTGAATATTTTGAATATTTAATTAATCAGATTTAATACTTCCACTTAATTATTTAATTACATTTAATTATATTTATTCCTAAATTATATTATTTAATTCTGACAATAAATCAAACATCTCATGATTAATTGATTAAATTCTTATTTAATTAATTAATGTTACTTGTCAAACTTAATGATATAGTTTTTGAATAAAAGTTTGATTTAATAATTGATTAACCCATAAATCAATTGTTTTAATTCAAAAAAATCAGTTAAGTGGAAAATAAATCACTTTATTTATTAAATTAATTCATATTAAATCATGCACAATCAGAAAAGCAGGCAACTAGAAATTAACAATCAATTTTAAAATTGAAACTCAACATCTAATGATGAGTTGAATAAGAGAACTAAAGCTCTATTTTTAGATTAAAACTACTTTTGCATGATTTTATGAGTTTATTTATTCTTAATTTCTTGTTAACTCAGAAATTAACCTGAGTTTATCAAGAGTGATTTATGGCTTTTCTCAATGCATCCTCAAGCCCTGGATTTCTATAAAATCAAGGCTCAGCTCTTCATAATACATCTCTCATATCTCTCAAATTTGCATACGAAGGATCAGGCTTTTGCAACAGGCAATTTTGTGAGATCATTTCATAGTTTTTCATAGCTTTTTGCATAGTTTTTCATATCATTTAGTATATCATCATTAGATCAATTTATCATATCATATAAATTTCATATAAGTTCATCTAGATTAATTTCATAGAGTTTTTCATCCTATTGCATAGAAAATACAAAAATATAGATTAAATTTGCATTCATATTTCATTGCTTTCATCATTTTAAATCTTTCATTTAGGTGTTGCATTGTCACTGATCTCTGTCTAATCTGAGAATACCATACTCACACCTACTAGAAGGCAATAAATCACTTGGTTATCATAGTTTCAATTACTTGCAAATTTTGATTTTTGCTAACCTCTAATGTTTTACTGAAGTGTTGTGTCTATAGCTAGGTACAAAATTCACACACACAGTAAATGCCTATATAAAAAAGGCATAGGAGCATTCATAAACAAGCTCTCAAGTTGTAAGCTCTTGGAGTTCAAGCTCTCTCATTACAAGCTCTCAAGTGGTAGAAGCTCTTGGATTGTAAGATTGGAGGATGTAAGATCTCTCATATTGTAGATCTCATATTTGGAGGAAGCTCTCATGTTGTAAGATCTCTCAAGTTGTAATGATTTTCAAGTATTAATGTATGCTTTGTAAAGAATTGTCTTCTCTTTGTCTCCACGTTGTTATGTCTTTGGTTATGAGTTGGTAAGGGTGGTGTGGCCCTTCAACAGTGGTATCAGAGCCAGGTTTTCTTGAGTGTGTAGATAGATCACCGAGTGTGAGGAAGTTTACACCAGGACCTTGGGTTGGGTGAAGTTTTCCTTAAGAGGATGTGAGTATGGAGAAAAGAAAGAAGAAGATGACTTTTGTGATTGGATGGATTCTTATAATTCTTAGACTTAAGAAAATTAGAGAGAGATATCAAGAAGAGACAAGAGTTGCAATACTAGATTTGAATAAGCAAGTGGTTGAATTAGAAGTGGAGTTAAAAAAGAGAAGAGTGATTCATCAGAAAAGAAATGATGTCAATTCTTTAGATGAAGGAAATAAAGAAGATAAAGCATCTGAGTATCATGAAAGTGGTAGAAAAGAATATGGAGAGGATGAAGATGGAAAGATTCATGAACCTACAATTGAAGAAGATGATTTATTAATGAAGATTGTAGCAGTTGAGGAAGAGTGTAATACCTTGATAGGAGGTCAAAGGAAAGAAGCCATTACATGTCTTGTTCAAGAAATGAAAGTAGAAAACAAAGCTGAAGATATGAAAGAGGTAAATTTTTATGAATCATGGAATGCTAAATTTGAGATGGATTTTGAGGATAAAGATGGTGGTTAATGTCAGGACCTTGTGATTGATGTTCGGTATAGAAGAGAAGATTTGTATTCTATTACAAAGTTTATTATAGATGCATTAGATCCTACAAGATTGGAGAAGAATAAGAGTTACACTTGGATGAAGTTGATTGTAGAGGAGTATTATCAGTGGTAGATACTTGTTCCAGTAAGGTGTTGGAAGAGAAGAAAAAAAAAATTTATCAGCAATGGCTACTTCATTTTGTGAATCCATATTCACAAAAAATTTCCTACCTTGGGTGCCTGATGTAGGAGCATGTTGCATTACAAAATAAAAGGGGCATGATAAAAAAAAATGGAGGAGAGAGAGAAAGTGACAAAAAAAAGAGAAAAAAAAAAGAGAGAAGAAAAAAGAAAAAAAATGTTATTTCATTTACCAAGGTGCATTGGTGGGAAAGAAAAAAAAGAAAAAAAGAAAAAAAAGAAAAAAAAAAGCATTTCATTTATCAAGGTGTGTAGATGGCATTTTTAGAAATTTGTAGAAAGTTTTTACATTTATTATTTGTAGCTAGGTAGTTACACCTTTCTATTTTCTTATTGGCCCACAAAGGCAATGTAATTTTGTAATTGGCCCACATGGTGGTGCTTAATATTAATTGGGTGGGTATTTAATATTTGTATTAAGGTAGTTGTATCTATCTTTTATCCCACATTGGTTGTGTTGTAATATCTTGGGTGGTAAACGCCTATTTAAAGAAGGCATAGGAGCATTCATAAGTAAGCTCTCAAGTTGTAAGCTCTTGGATTTCAAGCTCTCTCATTGCAAGCTCTCAAGTGGTAGAACCTCTTGGATTGTAAGCTTGGAGGATGCAAGATCTCTCATATTGTGGATCTCATATTTGGAGGAAGCTCTCATGTTGTAAGATCTCTCAAGTTGTAATGATTTTCAAGTATTAATGTATGCTTTGTAAAGCATTTTGTCTTCTCTTTGTCTCCATGTTGTTATGTCTTTGGTTATGAGTTGGTAAGGGTGGTGTGGCCCTTCATCAATTTTTTATTCCATATTTTGCCATCAATGCCAAAGGGGGAGATTGTTGGAGATTTGCTAGCAAGCCAGTATTGACTGTATGTTTATCATTGACGATAACATATGGTAAGTAGCACATGTGGAAGATATATGTAGTAAGATTTGAGTATATGTATCATGGACATGTTATCAACATGATATCATGGACGTAGAGGCTAATTGTTAGTACAGACAATTATGTGGCAGCTTGTGTTAGTAGTTTTCTTGCCAGAATTATAGGTAGTGTTCTTTGAATAATTTTTTGTATAGTTATCATGGAGCCTTGTGCATTTGGCTATATGATGGAGACATATTAGTGTTGTTATATTCATGGATGTAGAGTCTAATGTGTAGTATAAGTGAAGTTATGCAGTCAGTAGTCACCATTTCTAATTTCTTGTGTTATCCAGAAGAGCCGACAAAGATTATATTGGTACAGGAGTTGCACCCATCACCACAGTATGCATGCTTGGATTAGTGATGAGAGAAGAGTTAAGAATGTCTAGTTAAGAGAACATAATGTAACTTAGCTTAAGGAGGAAGTATCAGTTAATTTGGTAAAGCAGACAGTTTATAGCATGTGTCTACACTCATTAATTTAGATAGGTCACAGTTTGTGTTGCGTGCCTTGTAGAGCCAACTGAGTTGTTAGTAAAGAGTGTTATTGTTTCTCTAATATGATTTCAAGGTGGTTCTAATAGGCTAACTTGATTATATCATTTGGAGGAAAGATACTTATAGCCAATCATTTTGTGATCACTAGGAGGAGATCATAAGATGAGAGATTAGAGTAGAATAGTGAATGCAAAGTTTTGTGTCATGAAGAAGAGGTCTATGTGATAGAGAAGATAAAGTGTTTTATTCATTCAAACTAATCAAGATAGAAGGTATACCTCTCATTTCACCAAGATCTAGATATAGTGTATATATGTTATTCAAAATGTTGCAACCTTCACCCCTTTGAGCAGTGATCTCTCAGACGCTGCATCCTCACCCCTAACAGGGTTAATCATAAAAGACTCCTAATAAGGTCTGACCTTTGACCAAGTCACTGTACTTATTGCATTGTAAGAATAAACTTGTAATAGGGTTGTAAGATCTTCTAACAAGGATCATTATACACTAGTGCAATTTATTAGTGGGTTTTAATTCCCACTAGGGTTTTTACCTATTTGGGTTTCCTTGTAACCAAAATATTGGTTTTGTGTTAAAGTGTTATTTCATTGTGTTTATTCTTAAAGTTTAAGTATACCTAATTAGATAAAGAATTAAAACTTGTAAGATAACTGATTCACCCTCCCCCCTCTTAGTTATCTCTTGGGACTATTCCTAACACCTTTTCCTCCTTATGTTTCTCAGCTAAGGTAGTTTGATTGTTACCTTTACCCTCCTCATGGTTAGAGAAATTCTTATCCTCTTCCCTATTGGGAGATCCCACCAAGGCATCCTCTTGATCCAATAACTGTTTCATAGCTCCTTTTCCTTTATATTTAGCCAAATGAGAAGAATGACGAGTAGAGTTGGGTTGAGGGTTGGTAGCCATCGTCCATTCTAGGTTAATGAAGATATTTTTACACTTCTTGGGGCGTGGCTGAGAGGAATATTTAGGGGTTATGTCATGCTTGGAGCTAGCCCACGAGCTAGGAGTGGGGTGTCTCTCTAAGCATTTATGGCTGGCAGCAGGGGTGGAGCATGCCATAGAACCTAAGGGCATGGAGAAGGCCTGATTGAGAGAAACTAAGGGTGACGGAGGCTTCTAGGTAGTTTGGGTGACTTCCACAGTGGGAGGAGGGAAGAGGACGTGATGAAAGTTATACAATCTGAGGATTAATCCTTGGTGAAGGTATACAGGTTTTTTCCCCCGCAAGCTAGCCTCATTTACATCAGTAACATTAGACTTGAGTGAGTTTAATAGGTAAAACAATATAGAAATCAATAATTTATGCCTAAAATGGTTTAAGAAGTGAAGGTGGTATTTATATAAAGTACTGTAGCGATCCTCTAGCATGAAGAAATTTATGATCGATTTGCACATTTTCGATTAGAATTTAGGTAGGTTAGAATTGTTGTAAGCCTCATTCTTAGGCACCAAGCTCTCCTCATGTCTAAATAACTAAACAAAGTTAGTTTTGGCCTGGCTTCTAGAGATTGTTTTCCTTTTTCCACCCGAAGTGTGTATTCTAGTAGCTTTTTTGATGATTGATCTCAAAAGTAATCTCATTGATGGTGACCTTCCTTTCATTCTAGGTCTTCACAAAATATAATGAAATTATTTCATCATGGCCCGTAAGGTTTTCAATAAAGGGAAGAATCCCTCCCTCTTTGCAGAAGTACATTACCATGGGGTCAGAGGAAAACTCTTCATTGATTTTATCTAGTTCAATCATATATCGATCACCTCCCATTTTCTAATAGACCAACAAAAAAAACCACACTGAGAATTTAGTTGAGTTGCACATAGCCCAATAATTATAGTCACCCATGAAACCACTAAAACGAGAACGAGAGTAGTCACCCATGAAATCACTAACACCAGAACTAGAGCACAGTTTGAAGGCAAGGAAGCTGTAAAAAATGGTAAAGTGATAGTCATAGCTTAGTCTTAAGGTCTTTTCATCATGGGCACCATAATTAGGATAGAAATTACCCTTTTCCTCATAAATCACCACCAGAGATGCCACCAGGGTCAACACATGTGAACAACATTGTAAAATGAAAAAGGAATCATTAAAATCTATCCCAAATCCATTGTGATCATCCTTAATTCACACTTGGCCTATAAAAGGTAACACTATATGGCTAGGCCAGGTAAACCCCCTGTTTGGAATTTAGAGCCCTTTGATAAAATCCACATGGCATTCCAGAGAGAAACCAACGCTAGTGGTAGAATTGTATGAGCACCAGGGCCCACCCATTAGAGCCCAAACCAAGAGCCAATTTTTAAACTTCATAGAGTTCAATGTTGACATCGCTCATTTCCCACCTAAGAAGGTCATGAGTATCCTTTTCTAGTTGACTGACAATCCTCCAACACCATAACCCATCTAGCTACAGACCGACAGTAGCCATGACATCCACCATAGAGTTACCTTCCATGTAAGTTTTCCTAATTTTTTCCTTATGAAGTCCTTCCATTAGATCACGTATGTCAGATATAATGCAGTCAATTTTCCATCCGGCCATAGAGTTTCCTTTTACAACCTCACTGATAACTTTAGTCCCCTTCAATTTTGATGTTGGTACATCCCAGGGTGAGGGAAAAATGTAGACCCCAAAGGAGGGCCATACCCTCAACCTAGTTAATAGTATGGTTTTGAAGGGGACCAAAAAAAGAAGCCACAATCTCCCCCTGTGATCACGAAGGATACCTCATTCCACCTGGAGCCCTCCACAGACAAAACCATCAAAATTAAGTTTGACTCATGAGAGATGGGGTGGGGACCAAATAGTATCCTTTCTAGTTATGAGTTTGGTGTTGTCATATCTGGCGAACCCCTTGCAAATTCTCCAAATATTAGTAGTTCTATAGTCACAATCAAAGGGGGGATGGCTAGGACTCTTCCAATGGGTCACCAACAAATTATCTTGTAATAGTTTGAGTCCTAGGTGAAAGACCTCAGTTGTGGTGAACTCGGTCTCCCTGGAGTTCCTGTTATTATGCTCCTTCCATAGGATCCAATAGAAGATAGGAGGGATTTGGTTCCATAAGAGTTTTATCAGGGTGTGCTTGTAAGGGGAGTACTATTCATGAAAGTTGTCTTGGATATCCCTAGTAGAAACCCACATGAGGTTGAGGAAGGAGAGGATATGTTGAAAGACCTCAGTAGAAAAATCACAATGTAACAAGATGTTATTTATACTTTCCTCTTACTTTTTCCATAAACATCTATTATCAAGGCTAAATTCCCTCCTGAGAAGGTTGTCAAGAGTGAGGATTTTTCCATGTAGCATAGTCTACCAAAATAAAATCACCTTAGGGATTAATTGGAACTACCAGACCTTCTTCTAGCATGTGGTGTTAGAAATTTTAGTAATTAGAAGATTGTAAGCTGCTTTGATAGAGAAACCTCCATCTTGGGTGTGGCATCATAGAAGTATGTCTAGTCAATCCATTAGATGAATGTAAATAGTTTGCAATAGCTTGCTGAGTTTGGTAGTGAGATGGACAAGGTTAGGCCTATCCTGTAGGGTAGGGAGAAGGTCAATCCATTTAGCATTGATAATAAAGCTTGAGACTAGGGGACCAACTCTGAGAGTAAGGATGTTTCTTAGTTGGGAGAATCAAGAGTTAACAAGACTAATATCAGGCAGCCAAGGATCCTCCCAAAATTGGATATCCCTATCATTTCCCAACTACCATATGGCCCCTTTCTCCATAATAATTGTACATATGAGAATGATGTTCCATAATTTGGATCCCCTGGGGTGACCCTATTCCATGAAGAGTTTACAAAAATTATCACCATCTAGGTACTTAGCCTCCATAATTTTGCACTAGTCAGTAGATCTGAGGACCATGGTCCAGGCCACCTTGGACAACTAATCCCTATTAAGGTTGTAAATTTTTATTAGACCTAAACCACCTATTGATTTAGGTAAGAAAAATTTGTCCCAACTAACCAAATGGAGACACTTCTTTTCCTTAGATCTAGATGAAAGGAAGGTCTGTTGTATTCTTTGTAGCTTATCACCCATGAAACTAGAGAGTTTAAAGATAGAAGGAAATACATAGGTATGCCTTGAAGGGAAGCAACAAGGAGTTGAAGCTTACCAGCACTATTGAGGAGCTTTCCTTTCCATCCCATAAGCTTATTTTGGGTTCTTTCTAGTATGGTGTTCAAGAATTCATTCTTCACATCTTGAATAGTCAATAGGAGCCCAAGGTAAGTGGAAGGGAGACTATCAACCTGGTAGCCCATAATCTTCAAGATGTTCCCCTTTATAAAAGGATCAGTGTTGAAAAATAACATTCTTCTTTTGTGATAGTTAATGTGTTGTTCTAAAGCAGTAGCATACATATCATGCATCATTTTCCACATCCTTTCTTCCTTAACTGAAGAGGTTCCAATGATGAAGGGGTCATCCATGAGCTACTAAAAAATTGATGGGGGAAGGCTAGTTATCAGTTTAATTCCCTCAATTCCTATGGATTGGACCAACTGCATCATGTTATGCCATAGGACCTGAGAAAGAAGGATAAGAGGTAGGGAAAAAGGGTGTCCCCTTGGAGAAGTCCCTTACTCGGGAAAATTTGGTACCCATTTTTCCATTGAACAATACTGAGAATATAACGGTTTCTATACAATCCTTGATAAGAATAATTAAATCTTGAGAAAAAACAAAAGTAGTTAAAACCTTATAGAGAAAAGTCCAATTGAATTTTCCATAGGCTTTTGAGATATCAAGTTTGAGAGCCATCCCAACAGCCTTACTGTGATTAGTGGAGTGCAGTTTCTCGCACATTGTTGGTAATGGTTGCATCCATAATTTTCCTTCCAGGGACAAATCCCTTCTAGCTAGGGTTGATGATCTTGTTAAGAAGAGGTTTGATTTGGTTGACCATGATCTTCAAGAAGACTTTATATAGTGTATTAAAAAAACTTATGGGTCTAAAGTCCTTTATAACTCTGGGCTCCACACACTTGAGGACTAGAACAATATAGGTGTCATTAAGTTGCTTGAGGATTTTCTTAGTTCTAAGGAAGTCCCGAGCTGCTCTAGTCACATCAGATCCAATAAAGTCCCAAAATTATTAGAAAAAGGCAAGGGGAGACTATCTAGTCTAGGGGCCTAATAGGGTCCCATAGAGAACACCTTCTAATGAACCTCCTCATTAGTGACCCTGGAAAGGAGGGTATTATTGTCACTATCCATGACAACCCTTGGTAATTGATCTATGAGTTGATTTTGTAGGTTGTCAAGGTTTTGAGTATTCATATCTAGGAAGGATTGGCTAAAATAATTAGTAGTCAGATTGCCAAGAAGAATTGGGTTAGAGATCTCAACTCCTACAAAGTTTTTTAGAGTGTTGATGAAATTTTGTTTCTTGTGTTTATAGGTAGATTGCTAGAAAAAGGTCATGTTGTGATCTCCCTCTTTGAGCCATAAGACCCTAGATCTCTATTTCTAGAAGATCTCTTCATTGGATAGAGTATCCTTCCAACATTTTCTAGTATTTTCTTCTTCAATTTGAAGGTCAGATGACAGGTTAACAACATCCATATTTCCTTGGAGAACTTCCAGATTCTCAAACATAACCTTGTTCATATGAAAATGTCTCCAAAGGTTTTTTTATTCCAATCTTTAACAACACCTCTGATGAGCTCCAATTTAGAAGAAACCCTAAACATTTATGTGCCTTTGATTGGGGTAGACCACCCTAGCATGATCCTTTCATAGAATTTGGGGTGGGAGGCACACATAATTTCATACATGAAAGGTGTAGGGTAGGGTGTCACACGTCCATCCATTTGAGCAGGAGAGGATTGTGAGCATAGGTGGTCCTAGGAAGAGAAACTAGTGAGGATGTCGGCCCTATATCCCATGATGAGGAGGTAAGGACCTGGTCGAGACACACTTGGATGAGGTGGTTCCCTTTAGCTCACCAACATAAAGCCCATTAGGGAAAACAAAGTTGGACAAATCCCCCATGCTATTAGTATAATCCATGATGCCTCCACACTTTTCTTAAGGGTACAATGGGGAGTTAAAATCCCCATCCACCAATAATTTAGACTCCTAAATGTGTAAGAAGGAGGTCGTCAGTTCTTCCCACACCACCCTTCTCCCCTGATGGGTATTGGGAGCATAAATGTTGAGGTAGTGCCAAATAGCCAATGAAGAGGTGAAAGTTACTACCAAGTGGTATTGAGAGAAGCTGAGTGGATCCCCCCAGACCTTGGATGGGTTCCAGAGGGTAGAAATTCCTCCAGAAGCCCCATTTTCCTCAGAGTATAAAAAATTGGCCCCAGGCTAGAGTCTCCCCACCAGAGAAAAAAATTTCATATAAGGCTTTTTAACCACTGCTTAAGTTATTTTATTCCTTATTTATAACAATATAAGCTTAATGATGTATACATATTACTTTAAGGAATTAGTTCTTAATTTAGTGTTGAGCATTTAGAAATAAAAATGGTACTTATTTAGTTTAGGAAGATATTCCTTCCTATATTCAAGACTTTATACTTGTCATATGTAGCTCTAATGTCTTTTTTCTGAAATTTTATAATGTGTTGTCTTATTTAGAGTGTAGAGTCAAAAAGGTATTCAGATCAAATTGTATTATTTATACAAAAATACAATCTTTACGGTTTTCTTTTAATCTAAATATGATTTATAGATTTACTTACATGAGAGATTTGTGATTTATTTGAATACGTTGGTTATTACAATGATAATTTTCATTTAGTTAAAATTTATTTATTATTTAAGATTGTTTTATAAGTATAAAATAGAAATTTAATTTAAATAATCTAAATAAAATATATAAATTAATATATGTTAGAGGGATGACTCAAATCATTCTATTTTATTATTGGTCATATTACACAAAATAATATTTTGATAGTATGAATTTAAGTATTTCTAGAAAGTTTATAAATTGTTGTGAATTAACAGTGTTTCTTTTTCCTTTGTATAAATTTGTGAAAGGAATTTCCATTTGGCTATTATTTTTCTTATAAGATATTATAGAAAAACCCAATATTTCTTCTTATAACTATTTGTATGATCAAAATTCATGTGTAATATTATATTTTATGTCTCCATTGTGTTTACATGTGTTATTGTGGAATTTCTCGGTGTTTATTTCCAAATTTATTTCGCATGGTTTATGCTCAATTGATAAGAAGAAAATCAAAATTATGGCTGGGAAACATGAATTAGAAGAACGTATGTTAGGCTTATGATGCTTAGTTAATTCAAATTATCACAATACCTCTTAAGATTAAGCATTAATATCATTATTAATCTTTTACTATGATAACTATCCCTTGTGTTTGATCATCATTTGTAGTTGTATAAGTTTTCCTACGGCCCTTACTTTAATGATGGATGTGATATCTACTTAGGCATTAGTTTTCTTGTTAGGAAAGTATCCTTGGCTTATAAATTAAGAAATGTGCCTGAAGTAACTACATTTAATTGAATTAAATAGTTTAAATAACTTATTTATTATTTAAAACTAGTAGATTATATAATGAGCAATTTACATTGAGTTTATTTTTCAACTTTTTATCTAGAGAATTAAATATTCAATTTTTTTTCATTGTTAAATGGTGAAATATGCTAATAGATATTTACCAAGTTGTAGTTGAAATATATAGATCCTTTTTAATTTCACTATATGGATGATGTGAGTTAGCTTGATGTGCATGTAGTTGTTAAGCCTGTTTATAAATTTATTGTTAATTCTTGTGGATTGGATGTATCATTTTTAGCATGTTGTGTCAGTTATCAATTTTCTCGTCTGTTTGATGTGGGGATTATTGAGTAGTATTCATTTAATGCTAATTGGGAATCAAGGATTAATCTTAAGTTTGAATTTTTTCTTTAGATGTTTCCTTATACATGGATATTACTATTACTATTACTATTACTATTACTATTACTGTTGTTGTTGAGACTTGAGTTCTTATGTTTTTATGATTGCTATGATGAGATCTCTCATGTGCCACTATTACTTGTTAATTTGAGGCCCAACTATCCAATTGAGGTCACATGAGGCTTATCTCTCATCTTGGATATTTTGTGGTTTTATTCTACAAATTTTATGATGATGTATTATACCAATGATGTTTGGATCCAAAGGGGATGATTGTATGAATTTTGACGTATTTGATTTTTGTTTATAATTTGGAATTTGGGGAGATTCCATGAGATTATTTTGTTAAGAAGTTTATGATTCTTTTTAATGTCCATGTCTCTCATCATAATATAATCCTATTATTGATGTGGTGTGTTGTAATGCTCCAAACTTTTCTTTCAATGCTCTATTGGAAAATATGTATTTTTAAGGATCTCTTTATGGTTATTTTATTATGATATTTTCTTTTCATTTTTAGTTTGGAGCATAGGGGGGTTTACTATAAATATAGCATGGGGAGTGGTTCATAATATGGGTTGGGACCCTAAATTGGCTTCCAGGTGAAACCTATTTTGAATAGATAAATCAGTGATAACTTAACAAAAAATTTGGGTTGGGTTCAAATATTAATCAACATAATTGAGATACCACCCCCCCCCCCCCCCCCCATGGCCTTGAGTGCTCCTATAGAATAAGGATGGGTTGGAGAAGGCATAGCTACCTATATGGCATAATTTTATAATATCAATTCCTTAATATCACAAAAGGTTACCGGTTCCACAGGAGTCCTCACCTAGACGATGGTCTTTGGACATGGAAGGAGAGAGACTGCCAGGAAATCCCAAGATAATAGTGGATATGTGATGACAGTCCTATGTGTATAATTGTATCATCTCTAGTAATTATTAGGTTTCCTCTAGTATAGCTTGAGTAACCTTTGAGCCATGTTGTATATCTTGGATGTCATAATGTTAGTGCTCAGTTTGGATGTTAATTCTTGTCTCTATCTTGTATTTTATATTTTGAGATCCAAGAATTGAACTACTAATAATATGTTCATTATGTAGGAAAGGCCTTCCAATATATGTCCCTCAATCTATAGGTCTCACCCGTAGGACTATTTCTATTATTTTCTATAAATGTTTTAGATTAGATTTCAAGAAAAAATTTATTACCATCACTTATTTGATGGTTAACGACTCTTTTGGCATACATCTAATCATGCAAATAGGTGAGTAAATTGTACTAAATGGATCATGGATAATACAAAGAAAACTGAAGAAGGTGTGAGTCAGGTGTCATCATGATTATAAATCCTATTTAATTTCTTGTTGATAATATTAATAGGGCCAATTGATTTGACATGTATAAATTGAACTAAGTCATAAATATTTGTGTTGTTAATTCATGTTCAAGATGATGCATTAATGAAATTCTATGTTTAAAAAAAAGATTTAAAAAATTGCATAATTGTTGAGTATTTGACCTTTTTGTTGATGGTTCCTTGGGCGGGCATTACATCTGGTATCAGAGCCTGGTTTCTACATTGGGTCTTGTGAGCTTGTTCCACATTCTTAGAATATATTTTAAGTTTTTTTTATCTTCTTTTGTCTCTACTTTAGAATGGCCAACCCTTATGGTGAGTAGTTTCTAAATGTTTCGATACGTCTTAAGTATTGTACAAACTAGTCATTTATGTAACTAAACAAATGGTTCCTCTTCCTCATTGGGTGGATATATTATAGCCACCAAATGATGTAATGTGTCATTTTATGGTTTTTCTTGTTTTTAATCTTTGATTGTGTGGACCAATGACTTATTTATCATTTTCTATGATGGTTTAGCAATAACTTTTGAGATTCATCTTACATTTTCTTTATTATTGTGATTCATTGAATCAAATATAATTTATTTTTTAATTTATGAGCTTTGGTGTCTAAGAAAATTTCTCCTTAGTGTTTTTTGAAGGCTAGTCCAATTTTGTGATGTCTTTCCTTGACAAGAATGTGTAATTCAGACTTGGTGAGTGTATGCAACAAAGATAATTTAGGGAATAATGAGTCCTATGGCATGTCACTCTAAATACTTGTGATATATGATCCTAATGTTGTGATGTAGGAGAATCTTGGGTTTATCAAAATCTTGCGTCAACCAAAAATAGTCATTTGCATTTTTTTTCTTCTTTACCAGTTGGAGAGATTATGTTGGTCGATCATCATTTATTTGATATAGCGCATGTGATCATTAAGTCTTATTCTATACATATATAGGATCATCTTCCTATTATCAAACCTCTTGTTGTTTATGGTTGTTCAATATATGATCTATTTTATGTTTGCGGGTAATGTGTTCATCACTTACTTGGACCTTCTTAGAGATTCAAAGTGCAGTAATTGATCTTTGATTTTTTATTGTTGCGATTGTAGCATGTGGTTTGTGGATCTGTTGTGGATCATTTCATATGATTGCACATCTTTTTGTTTTCTTTCATGGATATTTGATTTATTTTGGTCGAGTCTAATTGGTTTTGTACATTTCCTTCTTTGGGAATGTAATTCTCTAGGTTGACCATTTGAGGCATTGCCTATATGTACTAATTAGATGTATCCTGAGTAGGGGTAGTTTTTGGTTCATAGAGCCAAGATCGAAGACTTTGAAAAATCATAATTAAGATAAGAGATTAATTTCATTATATATGGTTGTAAGTGGGAAGGCTTTATAGCCCAACATGTGTGTTCTTTGGCCTATAAATAATACATTGGATCATGAATTCTCTTTTCACATTTGTGTTGTTTCTTGCCTATGTTATTATTTCTATGAGATTGTGAATCTCCTTTTGGGATATCCCTCCTTGGCACTACATCATGTGGTAACAGCGTAAGGTTTTGTTTATAGAAATCCCTAGTAGAATTGTTTGTAGGGAGGCAAATTATGGTTAGGCCTACATTTGTAGAGGGTTACAAAAATGTTTTATGGATGGAGAGATCTTGATCCTACTTTTTTGGATATGTTGATACAAATTTCTACTAGGCTTGATGCTATTGAAATATCCCAAAGAAGAGGATGACCTATTGAAGATGTTAGTGGAGATGAAGCTAATGAAGTAGAAGGAGCATAACAAGCCCCTATTCTTGAACAAGGAAAAGAAATATTCCTAAGAGATTTAAAAATTTTGAATGCTAAAATACATTTTAACCTTATAGAATATAGTGGCAAGTTGGATTCAAATGAATTGTTGGACTAGATCTCGTAAATAGAAAAATATTTTGAATATGAAGGTACACTAGTGGATAAGAAGGTGAAGTTTGCTAGTAAAAAATTGAAGGGACATGCATATTTATGGTTTATATATAAATAGCTTGATCAAATAAGAAGAATAAAGGAAGAGATCAAGGTATGGGATAAGATTATAAACAAATTGATGATTAAATTCCTATTGGGTGATTATTAAGTTAGTTTTTTAACAAGAATGAAAAAAATGAACCAAAGCGAAATGATTGTAAGAGAATATATTGAAGAAATTTATAGATTGTATATAAGATTTGGACATATGGATGATGATGTTGAAAGAGTTTCAAGGTACTTGAATGGATTGAGAACTTCTATATAAGATGAAACTAGTTTGGTCAAGATGAATAACATTGAAGAAGCCTATAAATTTTTATTAAAGGTAGAGGAGAATCTAAACAAAAGGCACGAATAGAGGAAGAGAGGTAGAGGTGGTATATTTTCTAGAAGAAGAGGTAGACCTTATAGGGAAAGTAGAAGATCTCATCAGGATAGGACACATTAGGACAAAGAAAAATTAGAATGGAGAGGAGAAATTTCATATCAAGGAAGAAGAGGTTATTCAAAGAGAATTTACCCTAGAGGTAGAGATCATAAGAGAGATAAAATAATATTATGGTAAAGAAGGATATAGGGAATTTTAATGTAAGAAGGTTGGTAGCAATAGCTGGATTCAAATTGTGTAGGAAGCTTCACCTAATTTAAAAACCTAACAAGAAGGAGGTGAAAACTTGATGATTAGGAGAGCTATGTGGAATAAAGGAACTAAAGAAGATCCTTTGAGGAGAGGATTATTCAAAAATATATGTAAATTTGTTAGAAAGTGTTGTAAGGTGATCACTTATGGTCGAAGCTCAAATAATTTTGCATTTGAGGAGTTAGTTACAAACTTGCAGTTACTAATGATGAAGCACCCTAAGCCATATTAGATCACTTCGATTAAAGATGAAAATAAACTTTTGGTAATTAAACAATGTCTTATAAAATTTAAGATTGGAAACTACCATGATGTAGTTCTTTGTGATATTATGTTGATGGAGTGTTGTCATATCTTGTTGGGTACACCATGGAAATATGATAGGCAAGCTATACATGATGGTAGATTGAATAAGTATACTATTGTGGCTAATGGGAAGAAACAAGGTTTGTTACCTCTATTAGAAGAATATAATAATGTGAAATGCACTACTGTTAGAGTTTTCTTTCTTGAAGGAAGATAGTTCATAAATGGTTTGAAGATAAATGATGTGTGTTATCCATTGATTCCTAATAGATAGGTTGTGAAGATAGAAGATGATTCACGATTTTAGGTTAAAGAATTGCTGACAAAATTTAAAGATATCATTTCAAATAATGTATCTAATGGGTTATCTCATGTTAAAAGCATCATTCATTGCATGCATATGATATTAGGAGTTATTTTACCTAGTAATGAACCTTACTGGTTGACACATGTAGAAAATAAATAATTGAATACAGAGGTTCAAGAATTGTGTCAGAAGGGTTTGATAAGAGAAACTTTGAGTCTATGTGTAGTACTAGCTATGTTGGCACCTAAGAAGTGGGAGAATGGATGATGTGTCCAAATTCAAGAGCTATAAATAGGATCACGATGAAATACTAGTTTCCATTACCTAGGATGTATGATATCACAGATTGTTTGAGTGGAGAAAAGTAGTTTACCAAGATTGATTTGAAGAGTGGCTACCATCAAGTCAAAATTAGAGAAGGAGATGAATGGAAAAATTATTTCAAGAGAAGAGATGGTTTGTATGAATGGTTGGTTATGCCTTTTTATTTTGACTAATGCACTTATTAATTTTATGAGGATGATCAATGAGGTCTTTAAGAGATTCTTGGGTAGGTTTTTAATTGTTTACTTATATGACATTTTGATATTTAGTCAGAATAAAATGGATCATTTATTTCATTTGAGACAAGTATTGGAGAGATTGAAAGAGGAAAATTTGTTTCTTAATTTGAAGAAATTTTTGTTCATGAACTAAGAGATAGTGTACTTGGGTTTTGTATTTTTAACTAAACGTATGATGATGGATCCTAATAAATTTATAGAAATTTTGGAATGGCATACTCTTGATAATTATAGTGAAGTCAAATATTTTCATGGATTAGAAAGTTTCTACTGAAAGTTCATAAGGAATTTTAGTTCTATTTCTAATTCTAGAACATAGATAGTGAGAGGAGACAAGAAAGATTTCAGCTGGACATATGGAGGTGACTGAAGTTTTGAGACTTTTTAGTAGAACGTAGTTGAGTTACCTGTACTAGCCTTACCTGATTTCCCTAAAGTATTTCAACTAGTTGATTTTGATACAAGTGGTAGTGCAATTGGAGTAGCATTGATTTAAGAAGGTAAACATGTTGCTTTTCATATTGAGAAATTTAGTGATGCTAAGAGGAATTATTCATTCTATGATCAAGAATTTTATACTATTGTTCAATCTTTGAAGAAATGTATACATTATTTTATGATTAAGGAATTTATGTTGTACATTGATCATAAAGAATTATAGTATTTGGATAGTCAGAATAAGTTGAATGAGAGACATATGAAGTGGGTTGAATAATTACATAATATTACTTTTGTGTTGAAGTGTAGAAGTGGATTATCAAATATGGTTGTAGATGCATTGAGTAGAAGAAGAATTTTATTGACTGAGATGAGAATTGAGGTAATCGGTTTTGATGATTTGAAAATTTTGTGTGAAACTAACCTTGACTTTTTGGATCCTTGGAAAGTGTTAGAATAACTCAGAGGGGGCTGAATTAGTTATCCAATGTCCCAATTCCAGATGTATAATCCAAAACAAATTATCTCAAATTTCTGCTACTCGGTAACTTCAAATACTGTACTGTCTGTGTTTTTACTAATTACTAGTCAATAACATATAATGATTACCAATTAAATCAAATATGAAACATGTAAATATGACAAAAAACAATTATCACAATCAACACATAACACAAGAGATTTAACATGGAAACCCTATGAAGGGAAAAACCACCTGGGACCGACAACCCAAAAATTATTCACTCTTCTGAAGTGAGGTTGGTGAAGACCCAACCCTATTAAAGGTTACAAATACACTGTTAGGTGTGACCTCATTAGAGGATTTTAGACCAACCATTATCATCCAAATAACATTCACTATGGGGTTGACTAGATAACAATGTTCATTCTATGAATAATACATAAAAATACTTTCCTAGTCCACTCGGTTAAGAGATTTGACTGTGTACAATGGTTAAAATGTAACAGTATGTGATTTTCCTTAATAAAAATTCAATTTTAGATGTATAGATCAATGTTAAGATCATTCAAATCCTCTGATCAATATATATTCTATTTCAAACAATTTCAGTGACTTATTGTCGCTCGGTAATAGCTTCCTGACGCTCGATATACTCTACAGTTAGGTTCTCCTTAACCAATTTGATCAGGTATGCATGAAAAATTGTTCATGTGATAATTCTACTATATCTTCTTCTCTTGACATTAGTTTCAATATGAAACTTTGTCTCTTATATAGACATGCAAAAAAATTTCTTCTCCTCCATTAGATTTTGCCACTTAATCATCATCATTGATTTTGTTGCATTAACCTTCCTCGGCTGATTTGTCAATAACATATTTTAGTTCAATCCATTAGATCTTCCTCAAATTATTCTAGTCATCAATCCTTGTAACAAAATTTATCTGTTACGTCAAATTTATACACTTTCCAACTCATCAATCTTTATCGGCTACACTAATCATTTAGTTCCTTTCTCCTGTTCGGTTAACAAAGAAATGTGTCAGTAAACACAAGCTCAGTTTACACTATGCTCGGTATACACTATGCTCTGAAAGTGTATACTGAAATGCTTCATTAACTGACAATACTACTTTGTGTCTTTTAGCTCTATTCTTCATCATAGATGAATGCAACATAATCAAGTCAATATCATAAGGTCATAGACTCATCAACAAGTTACTCAATGTATTCCTTATCCTCATCTGTCATATACATCTTCCTCATGTAGATATATATGTTCTTCATCTCTTTCATTCCTTTTCTACAGATGTTTCGGTATAGTAACTTACAAGATAAGTGATGTCAAACTAGTTGACATCAATGACAACATAATACTGATTTAATCATCTTACATAACTAATCAACAACTCCTCGGTGATCTTTAATCACAGATTCTTCAATCAGGTTCAAAATTAGTTGTAGTTCATCAAAAAGAAGTTAAGGAACCAATCACAAATAATCAGAGAAAGTGAGTTGTTTAATTCATTCAAGAAGGTATGTTGTTAAGTGGAAATTAATTATGTATACCAAGTTGATCAATGAGGAAAAAACAATGAATGAGAAACATAGTGGAGGACTTGCAGGATATTTTGGCATTGATAAAAATTTGAGTCTAATTAAGGATAAATACTTTTGGTTTCATTTGTATAATGATATTCAAAAGTTTTTTAGAAGTTGGAAAGTTTTCCAAGTTTCTAATGGAGTAAGTCAGAATATAGGGTTATACACAACTCTACATGTTCCTAGTAGACCTTTTGAAGACATTAGCATGGATTTTGTTATTTACCTACCAAAGAAACAAAGAGGTAATTATTCTATATTGGTTGTGGTAGATATATTTTCAAAGATGTCACTTTTGATTCGTTGTATGAAAACATCATATAGTTTTCATATAGATAATATATTCTTTAGAGATATTGTAAGATTGCATGGTTTGCCTAAGACTATTGTTTTAGATCAGGATAGGAAGTTTGTGGGATACTTTTGGCAGACACTTTGGAAGAAGATTGGTACATATTTTAAGTTCATTTCTACATTTCATCCACAAACTGATAGACAAACAAAAGTTTTCAATAGGGTTTTTTTGTAATTTGTTATGATATCTTGTTGGAGATAAACTTGGTAATTGGTATTTGTTTTTGCCACAAGAAGAGTTTGCATATAAAAATATAGTGAACTAGATTATGTATGCACCCTAAAATGGTCGCCTAGACTTTGGGCCCCATTCTTCAATTTATTAAATGATGAAATCAATTTATCAATTATCTGAATCAATGCTTTACAATATTTCCAAATGAATTTCCTTGATCAAATCACAATTAATTTTTCCTAAGGTTTGATCATTTTATCCTAAGCCTCATTTAATTAAAATAAAAAATTCTCTTTTTAATTAAATAAATCCTTTTAATTAAAGAAAAATAATCTCATTTAATTAAAATCCCTCTTCTAATAAATAAATAAATAAAATCCCCACTTAAAATATCTCTTTGTTGAAAAAGGAAATAATAAATAAATAAATAAATAAAAATCTATTTTTCTCTCCACTTTAAATGCACATACTTTTAAGTGGTGGGCCTTTTTCATCTTTTTGCCTCTTAAAGAATCTTTGAGCACATGGATCAACCAAGATTTAATCTCCACGGTTGCTCATTTCTTTTTGCCTCTTAATCTTAACCATCCGCTTTCCTTTATAAGGAGCCCTCTCCTCATTTTGATATCTAGGTTTTCATATTGTTATGCTATAGGTTTGGAGAGCAATTTTGGAGAAGATTCTTGAGCACTTGAGCTTGGATAATGCAACTTCTCTCTTCTTGTCTTCTTCTCTCATGCCCCATGACAATCCATTTAGATTAATTTTAACATTTTCATAGTAGATTAGGTTCATATTTCCTTTCATAGATTAGTTTCCTTTCATGCATTGTTATCATATAGAATAGTTTTCATTTTCATTTTCATGCATACTTGATGATCATGGACAATAGCATTCTTGCTTTTCCTCTTTGAATCTCTCATTTTATGGTGTACTTGCATGGGCACAAACTAGGTCAAATCTGAGGGCCTCCATCATAAACCCTTGCACTCTATGAATAGAGGGCTGTGAGTCACCATTTGAGACCTCATTCTTGAGTAATCTTGGATTTAATGACTCATAGAAGTGTGAAAACATTTTAGCACACATTTTTTAGCACCCACCATAGGGCAACCCACATTTGCATGCTTGTTTTGATTATTTTTGGACCTAACCCCCTTGTGCAGATTTGCTTGGAGACTAAAATCTTAGATTTTAAAAGATTTGCTCCTACTCAAGATGTTCATGATCCTATTGCAAATCCTAATGCTCACTCTAAAGATGCTGATGTCCTTGGTTGTCATATAGATGTTGACGAACTTATTGATTACCCTTTTGTATCTTCCACATCCATCCTTGGACCTCCTCCACCAATATTAAGAGCTTCATGTCTTCCTTCCATCTTGGGCCCTTATGTACCTTCACATTCCCCTCCTAACTCTCCTAATTCATCATCTGTCTTGGGTCCTTACATCCCTCCATCTCCTATCTTTTCTCAAGATCAACATAGATGCATACCCTTGAAATATTTTCATCCACCTACCCATCTAAACTAGTCATATCCTCCTTATTCCACAAGTCCCAAGTCTTTTGGAAGTAACTTGAATGTTCAATACAAGAAAAAGAAGCAATACAAAAATCCATAAAAAAAAAATATCACCATGTCTCCTCTAATCGACATGGAGGCATAAAGTCAAAAGAGATATCTAAGAAGAAAACTACAAGACAAGTATGGGTTCCAAAATCTATCATTGAAGATATTCTCTCTAAATCATCAAAAAGAAATGAAAATTCTACAACTATATGGATTCCAAAGTCTCTCTTGAAAGATTTTGATGTTGAGCAACAAGTGAAGTTGACATTCAAGCTTCCAAAGGCTTCCACTTTATCTTCTTCCAAAAACATTCTTCCATTCCATGCACCTAAACCACAACCTCTGGTATCCATTCACCATATTCCTTCATGTATTCCTTCATTCACGTATCCTCCATCCTCATGACACCTTTCAAGGTGTGTGTTGATGTTGATCTTGCCTTCCTTTCCATCTACCCTTTCACAATCATTCCATTCATTATCCTTCTACTTTCTATCTTTTTTCCTCATTTGTCTATTCCTCATATCTTCCAACCTCGCTCACTTTACATAAAACCTTATCGTCCATTTTTCTCTTTCATCTTCCTTTCCCTATCAGCATCTTTGAGCATATCATTTTGAATCCTTGGCATATAACGATTTATCCTTTCAAGGAGCATTATATAAAAAGCTTGCCTTCTTCCAAAAAAAAAAATTTCAAAAAATAGAAAAAAGAAAAAAGAAAAAAAAATGAAAAAAATTGAAAATGTGCCTTGGTGGAAACCTGGAGACAGGTGCCTTGGTAGAAAAAGTAAAGAGAAATAAATTCATCCTATGGTTAAAACCACTCCCTTGTGGCACCTTGGATAAGTACTGTGATGAAAACCTGGCAATCAGGCATCATGCATAGTTCTTCTACATATTTCATCCATTCCATTCCATCTTTGATGTTGGCAATGTTGACCTATACACGAACATTTGGCTATCTTTTGAGCTATCTTATGATGATCTTGCTTTCATTCCATTCTTTTTTAGCCTTCATATTTATTTTCCTCCATTCATTCTAGCCTTTCGCTATCCTTTTCCCCTTTGGTCTTCATCTAATAACAAAGAGTAAAACATGATGCTATGAAGCCTCTTGACATGTCTACTCCTTTGGACTACATCCTTTCCTTCTTTTTCATTATTCTTTTGTGACTTATCCTATGCTGGCCTTTCATTGCTTGTCCAAATGTGCTTTACATGATAATTTTTCCCTAGCTTGGGTACTCTTGAGGAGTTTTCCCTTGAGGATTTCTTCCCTTCATTCTCTTGTCTTCCATCTCTTTTTCCATCTTGCTAATCCCTCTTGTTCTCTACCTTGCTAGACATTGGGACTACACAATGTGATCTTTCATGGGAGTTTAATGCACATTCTGTCTGGGGGCATCCTTTGTACATACTTATTGATCCTGAAAAAAATCCAAAAAAATGATATATTGTTAAAAATTCCAAAAATCTGAAAATGTCCTAAAAAAATGATCATCTTAGTGAAAACCTAGCAATAGGCGCTTTGATATATCTCAAAAAAATATATATATATTTCAAAAATTCAAAAAAATCAAAAAATTCAAAAATTCAAAAAAAAGAAGAAAAAGTGCCTTGGTGAAAACCAGGAAACAGGGACCCTGGTAGAAAAAATACAAAAAAAATTATAAAAAGTCCTTTAAAAAAAAAGAGAAAAAAATTGCAATAAAATCCAAGTGGTGAAAACCTGGAAATGGGTCCTACTTGAGGTCGTTGCACCCCTATTTCTTAGAACTTGTCCTCGACACTTAGCCTTTCTCCATCATGCCTTGTCCTTGTTACCTTGGTTTGGAATTGGTCTTTGTCTTTGTCTAGGGGGAATAACTATGTTAGCTTTGGTCTCTTCGATGCATTAGTCTTTAGGACACCTCACAAATGGTGTTTTTCAACACCTCGTAAACTGTGTTTTTCAACACAACCCCTGACATCGAGTGATTCTCAACACTTATCAGTTTGGTCTTACCTAGTTTTGTCATGCAATCTTACCTACTTGCAAGTATTCGATCCTTATCCTCGGAACTTAGTATCAGTTAACACACTTAAATTTTTAAACACAACACTTAATGCTTGATCTATGTCATGGTCTTTTCTTTGTGTGTTGACTATTATTGATTTTCGTTGAGTGTCCTTTTATACTAAGTCTCTCAGGCATGCATAGCTAGAGGACTTGGGGCATGGGGCATGTTTTTATTTTCTTTCTGCTTGTGGGTGTGGTCTTAAAGCTCTTGAAACACTTAAGAGATTTGAGACATCATCCTTGACTATTTTTTCACAACTGTTCTTATAGTCATCTTGGCATTTATGCCTTGATGCGAGAGTGGTTTTGCTACATTAAATTGGGTAAGCTAACATCGAAGTCATCTTGACCTTTATGTCTTTGATGCTTATGTTAGAATCTTTCCACATTCCTATCCGATATAAATCACATTCATATCTTCATAATTGTGCTTGTGACTAGTGATGATTATATGATTTTTCGATGTCTGTTAATAATGGCCCAATGATGAAAATAATTTCCTTAACATTCTCTAATGAATGATGAATACAAAATCCTATGTTACAGTTTCTCTATTGCAAGTTCACCTTTGCATTTTCATGTAGCTTGCATCATTAGACTTCATGTTAATTTGCATTTTTAGGCTGCATTAAGAGTTTGAGAGGGTTTTCCTTCATCTTTCTTTTCAACTTTTAATCAACTGTGGTCACATTTTGATCTTCACTTCCTTATCTTCTTTCATGATCTCAATTGAAATTTCCTATCTTAAATAATTGATTGATTTTGAGGCATTCTCTTTCTTGAGAAAAATTCTCTTTCTTCTCTTCATTTTTTTCCACTTCTTCCAAATTCTATCTTCCATTCACTTTCACCACACTTCTTTTCTTTTAATTCAACTTTGGGGCATAAACTTTCGTGCTTAATGATCTACCTTGGTTTTGTGTGGCCCTACCCCAACCCATCATACCATTACCTTTATATTTGTTATGGACATAGTATTGACACTCTATTTTGATGCATTTTAGATGATCACTCTACATGAAAACAATTGAATTTATTTCATTATGATATATTTTTTGTTATGTTATATTTATGCATTCTTTATTAGGAATTATTTAGATCTCTCTGATATCCATTTTTTATCAAGGAATCTGATGAACATGGTTTTAGGAATTGATTCAAGTACTTATGGAATTTATGATACAGATTTTATGTTTGTGAGGCCTCACCCTGACCCATCATAGCACTATTGATACATTCATATTTTGATACTTGAAGATTTGAGATTTTGATACACTTTCTGATTGATTTGATAGTGACTCATGTTATTATGTGTTATGATGATGATTATATTATGTAGATTCTATTTATGATACAAATTAGGACCTAGATCATATTGTTGATTTTATTACACATCCTCAAATATGTATTTTGATGAGAAACACTCAATCATGGTTAGATTTAATTATTGCATGGATTATGTCTTAAAGGTTAAGGAATAGTATTGATGATATGTCATGATGATATAATTTTGCAAATAGTATGTTTGATCATTACCTCAATGCAAATTGTAATTAGAAATGGAATTATGCATGTTGAATAATGTATGTGAATTATGTAACCTTGACTTATATATATTTGGATGTGATGATTGTTCCCTTGGACTAATGATGCTCGAGTTTAGTGTCCAAGAAAGAAAACCATGGAATTATTTAGAGAACCAGGACTAAAGATATGTGCAATTGAGAAAGACAAGGTTTAATCTATTGAAGAGATTGAAACCTCGTTGTAATGTATTTTTATTTGTAAATGTTATTTGTATGTATGTTACTTTATTAAATTCACTTTTTTATTTGGATATGTCACTCGTAAATATGAAGTTTATTTTATGGTGTCACTTGATAGTTGTGATGTCTATGTAGATAGGGACATGTCAATCAAGGTTTTGAAAAGGATCACACAACCTAGTAGGATATCTAATTAACCCCACTTGCATGTAGATGTTACATAGGGTTCATATCAAGTTGAAATTTGTATTCAAACTCAAGTTGAACTTTAGAGGAGTTAAAAGTGACTCTAGGGTTCTTTTTTGGTTAAAATTTCTTCACTGTGTGTTGTTCGTTTGGAAGTTATAACCTTGTCTATGCTTGGTTCCCCTAGCTCGAGAGTGGCCTCTTAGAGGTCTTGGTTGGAAGGTGAGCATCCCATGGTCCTTTTAGTTTTTATTTAGGATGAAGCCTTTGCACTCTTGAGGAGATAAAACTTAACAAAGAAAAAAAGAGAGAGCTTGTGTCATAAGAAGAAAAAAAAAGAGCCCTTTTGGGATCATGTATTTTTTTGTAAAGTTCTTGGGAAAACTGTTGCTAATGTATAGCTTGCAAAAATGGACAAAATGTAAAGAATAGTTCCATTTTCTAGTTTAATTGTATGCAAGTAGATGTACAATATATCATGTCAAAATATTGATTTATGAAACAAGAATACTTTTTGTTGTAACTATTTTAAATGCATTTTACCTTTTAAAGAAATATGAGTGTGCAGAATATTGTATCCCAGTTAGGCTATGTAGGATTTAAGTGGATTTTCCTTGTTACTTTTTTTTATGTATTTATTCAAAAACATTTCCATATATGAGTAAGGAGATTTGAACCTTATAAAAAAAATGTTAGTATGATTTATTGTTGTTGTAAATATATTTATGGGAAAGGAGATAACAAGCTCTACTTTAAAAGTTTATTTTTAGCAAGGATTACATACCCTTATCAAAAAGGTAATAATAGTAAAAGGAAAAGAAAATAGATCTCACCTATTTACAATAGTATTTATTTTCTATTAGTTTATTTATTTTGTGTTTTTTAAAAAAAAAAATGCAAGTAAGCATTAGACTATTACAACAAAATCATATGATGATATATCCTTTGTAAAAAATAATAGTAGAGTGAGTTATTACTTCCAATGTCTCAATAAACTTCAGAAGATGGCTGATAATTTTAGTCAAGCAATAATACTTTTGTTTTATTAAAAAAAAAGAAAAAATGTTTTATACCCCTTTTCTTTTCCTGAAATTTAAATTTATGTGAATGCTACATTTACAAAAAGAATTATCTTTCATTTAAAAAAAAAGGAATATGCATATATGTACTTACTATTTATTTTTTTATTTTTTTAAAAATCATATGCATCTTATTAACTTTTACTTGTTTTTTTTTTTGAAAGAAAAAAAATCATATTCTTACTGAACAAAGAAAAATCTTATACTATATAAAAAATTAAATAATATTAAAAAAATATTAAAAAACTATTAAATTTTTTTTTAAGAAAAAGAAAAAAATAAGAAAAAAAATTACCAAGCGGGCGTGGGACAACTTTGAATAGCCACAGTCCATGTACCGTGGAACTGTGGTAATCCCACAGCCCATGGGCTACGAACATAGGCTGTGAACTATGGCCTACCATAGTTACAACTATGACCGTGTTATGGAAACCCACAGTCCACAGGTCGTGGCCTATGTGGGTTCCATAGTTTCAGCCACCGGTTGGGCTGTGGATTTTCTACGTAGCAGGGAGTGGGTAGAGGGAGTTGAGCCTCGCCTCCCCCTAGCTCACTTAAAATTTTTTATTTATTTATTTTTATTTAAATACAAAAAAAATACATAAAAGGGTTTGTTTCATATCTTATGCTTTTCCAAAAAAAAAGGGCCAATAGATTCATCTATAACAGAAAATGAAGAGATGGATGCTTGAAGAAATTGATCATAAGACCCAAATGGGTATTAAGAAAAACAAAAAAGGGGATTTTTACCTCCCTTACTGATGTTCTTGTCTGGTCGGGATTTATCCTTTGACTATGTAATATTGTTTTTATAAATATAAATACAAAAAGTATTTAAGTTTATAAACACAATAGACATAGAATCTTGAAAACCTCTAACCTCCATTAATGGCCTTTCTCAACACCCTGCACAAAAAAGATAAGAATAAAAAAACTTGTCAAACCCATATAGGGTTTTGAAAATGAGAGTTTAGAGGCTAAAAGAGATGAATTGTAGCATTTGGGGAATATGCCCATTTTACCCTAACCCTAAATTTGAAATTAGGATTAGGGCAAAAGGGTCAACCCACTTTTGACCTTTCCCTTATTATTTTTTAACTTATTTTCCCTCTCATTTTTTTCTTGTGCTTGAGTATTTAAAATAAATTTAATTTGGGTTGTTGGTCATAATCTTTAAATTGTGCATGTTTTTTTTCACCTTTTGTGGAAGATCGAATTAAATTACTCCCATCTTGATAATTATTTCCCCACTAGAGAGTATTAAATTTATGGGTGGAGGAAATATTTTTCCTTTGTATTTTTTTCTATTATTCCTTTTGGTAAAGATAATTTATTTGTTAAAATTATTTTGGGAGGGAGATTTAATTACCTATTTAATTCTATCATGTGTTAGGAGGTTATTTTCATCAAAGTAATTTTATTTTAATTAAAAGGGGAAAACTTAAGTGGTAGATATTAATTATTATTTTTGGTTAACAAAATTTATTAATGGCTAAATTAGCTATACCTTAAATATTATCGATATGCTTAATTTATTTGGGCATCGTTGGTTTATGTGACATTTTATTAAATCAAAATATTGTATCAAGATGAGATTTTTAACTTTAGTAAATCAGATAAGATTATTATTTAATTTGTTTAAAAGTATAGTGCTTTTCGCTTGGAAGTTAATTTAATTAGTAAATATTATAATTATAGCTTGGTGACTTAACTTATGTTTAGTTAGGGGGTATGAAAAGTTGTTCAATTATTAACATTTCTTATTATTTTTATTTTTATTTGTCTAAATGATTTAATGAAGTTGACGTTTTTGCAAGAGGGATGTTGGCAAGGATGACAACCCCCTCGTCATGACTTCCCTATAGCGAATCAGGTTATCCACCTATTAATCAAACCTTCATTTTTCCTTTTTCCTAATGCTAGTAGGTTTTTAATTTATCATCAATTAATGTTAAACTTTAAAATAAAAAATTAGTATGTTTCTACTTGTAGAAATATGGGCATGACATTTTGGTATCAGAGCCAGGTTTGCAAAAACTTGGTACCTTTAAAACTCATTACGTTTCTTATTTAACCTTGTCCTTGATGAAATTGTAGGAGGCCTCCCCTTATGCGTCAAGCTCATAGATGTAATAGAGGATGAGGAACTAGGTGATTCCCCTTGGTTCATGTGCAAGATTAGTAAAGGGTTGAGATATTGGTAGTCAATTAGGAACCTCCTCCTTTACCACCACCAAATCCTAATCAGGAGGTTGTGCTACATCTACAAAACCTCATTGGGGTTATACAGGCTAGGTTTCCTCCCATGATCCCACAGTCAGAGCATCATTTATCAGGAGGACATAGATCAGAGGCCAGAGCGAGGACTAGGGGCCCTCCACGTGATCATGAGGAGGGACAGGGAGCTCTTGATGTGGAATCAGTTCACATGTGTGAACCACCACCTAGGATAGTTTAGAGGGTACCCCATGATATTGGGGACTAGATTAGGGATCTCTTATGACTTCAACAACCTTTTTCTTATGGGTCTACTAATGGCAGAGAGGTTGAAGCATGGCTATTGAGTTTAGACAGGTTCTTTGGGCTACGTCATTAGGAGAGAAACCTTAAGGCACATCTTGCAGTTCACCTACTAAGAGGAGGTGCTTCCACCTGGTGGAAGCAAGAGGAATATAAGAATAACACTAACATGGACACTATTACTTGGGAAATCTTCCTAGAGAGATTCAGAGATAGGTACTTGTTAGAGCATTATAGGAAACACTGTATTGATGAGTTTCATGGCTTACAATAGAGATGACTCATAATACTTCAGTATGAGAGCTCCATTTCCTTGAGCTATTACCATATGTTGACTATACGAAGGATGAAAAATTGCAAGTCAACTATTTTGTCAAGGGACTTAATGATTGGATTTCAAGACAGGTTCGCATGACCACTCCAGGGAACCTTCGTGAGGCTATAGAAATGGCATTGATTATAGAGGATATTCAAGGTAGGTCATGAGACACTTGCAATAGGTCTCAAAACTATAACTCCATAGCTCAGTCTCATGGTTACCAGAAGGGCCATTGGAAGGATAATAATAGGTAGTCTTCGGGGTCTTTTAATAAGAACCCACAACAAAAGTCTCAACAAAATTAGACACAAAAACCACCATAGGGTTAGCAAGTCTCTAAGCCTAAAAAGTAGAAGGCACAGGGGTCTAGGAAGGATCGAGGTCCACAAAATTCAGATGCACCTCCATCATGGACTCAACAGTCCCCTCGGGGGGGTTACAGTTAGTCTAGCAAAACTAGTGGATAGTAGTACACTAGGCCACAGTCAATTTAGACTCACACACATGGCCCTTAATATGTATGTGGTGCCATGGGGCACTTAGCTAGAGATTTTCCTCAAGGTCAGATAATAGGTAGTCAGCATATGGTAGCATTAGAGCCTATAGTTGGAGACTTTGGAAAGTCTCATAGAGTATTTGCAGTGGTTGATAACTGCCATGCTGAACATCAAGCCACAATTATAGAGGCTCTAGGTATGATCAGAGCTAATAGTGTTACCATTTTGTTTGATTCTGGAGCTACTAATTAATTTAAATGTCCATTGGTAGTGGAGCATTGCGGGCTAGTGGCATCTAGGTAGGAATTTGGTTGGGAAGTCAAGTTAGCATTAGGGTCTAGAGTGTCAGTCAACTCCTTAGTGAAGGATTTGTAGGTGCAGATTGGTGATTTGACCACAACTATAGATATTTGAATCACACCTCTTGGATATTATGGCATAATACTTGGCAAGGATTGGCTCTATGCCTATAGAGCCAAGTTAGATTACCATCAGAAGAGGATTGAGTGTCTAGATGACCATGGTGTTGGAAAGTTGACTATACTAATGTATATGACTTGATATAGTGTTGTCATTATGGAAAAAAAGTCATATAGCAGTTTGGAGTCAGTGCACTTGATGTAAAGATCAGAATTCAGTTATGTATTGAAGACAGGATAGTGTATAGAGTTCCTGCAGCTCAGAGACTTAGCGCATGTGTGTATGGAAGAATTATGGTATAAGCCTTGGAAGTTAAGTTGGTTAGACTATACTCATACTTAGTCTATGAGTGCATAATCAGATATGCAAGGATGTGAAAGTTATAGTTAGTTGAATTTGCACAGCTAGTGTGTGCCAGTAAAGGATAGTGCAAGTAGCTGACAATTAGTATTTTGGTTTGTGATTATAATGTAATGTTGTAAAGGCTATGTGCCCATAGTATTTAGGTTGCTGACATGTTTATATCTTTAATTTTAAGTTTGCTTAAGCCAATTCATTTGGAAGCATTGTTTGTAATAGTTTATAGGGCTGACCTAGTTATTTATTTTTGTATGAGAGTATAAATATAAGATGCACCCATTGTATTCGGCATGGAAGTCAAGATAGAGCTTTGATAAGTAGATTAGAAGTATGTGAAGATAGTATATGATGTATTAGAGATTTTCTTGAGGTGAAAGCATTAGTACATCAAAGGAATTGATCTAACAAGTAGTGTCATAGTGATAGTTCATCCGATAGATATAGTGTGTATCTGAAATCAGAAGGTTGTAGCCTTCACCATTTGAGTAATGAGTTCTAGGATAGTGATCCACTCCCCTAACAGGGATTATTATAAAAGACTCCTAATAGGGTCAAACCCTTAACAAGGTCTACTATACTTAAAGCATTGTAAAGCTACTCCTAATAGGGTAAAGGATCTTCTAACAACGATCACAAAACACTAGTGTAGAATATTAGTGGGTGTCAATTCCCACCAGGGTTTTTACCTATTTGGGTTTCCTCATACCCATATTGGTGTCTTATGTTGATTTCATGTTTCATGTTTATGTGAATGTTTACTTAAGCATTTAAGATCAATATAAAGATTAAAGTGAAAAGTTAAAATATAGTGAACACTGATTCACCCCCCTCTCAGTGTTCCCATTCCTAACAATTGGTTCCAGAGCTCTGGTCCTCAACAAAGAAGTTTAACCACTTGAGGAGATCATGGAAAAAGTAGAAATGAAACATCTGAAAAGAAATCTTGAAGCTACTCTGTAAGACCTAGACAATTTAGAAAGAGAAATTGAAGAACTAAAGGAAGAGGTCAGTGATGCTCAATTAGTTATCAAAAAGCTAAGAAAGGATTTGAAAGAATGCTCTAACAGTGATCTTGAAGAAAAGGTCAAGAAGTTGAATGAAGACAATGCATATTTGAAAGAACTACTTGAAGAGTTCGATGATAAACTGATCAATAATCAGGAAGTATACAATGAACAAGTCAAGGAGAACCTTCAAATCAATGAGGAATTAAGGGAAGCCAACTTAGAAATCTTGAAGCTAAGGAATTGCAAAGAAAGATTGGAGTCTAAATTGAAAGAAGCAAAGAATCACATTGACAAATTACACACCATTTCTGATTTGATAGAATCTCAGTTGTATGCAAGAAGAGCTAAAGGAGACACTAGCTGTATTAGATATAATGAAGCACAAAACTAGATTGACAACATGTGAGAAAGAAAGGAGACACAAAAAGACTCTACTGGTACTGAGAAAACTAAAGATCAAATCAAAGACAATAGTGGACCACCTAAGAATGAGCACAAGCAACTAGAACACAAGTTTTTCATGTAACAAACATGGACACATTGTAAGGAACTCTACAGAGGTAAGACCCTTTAATGGTTACTGTTATTCATGCAATAAATTTGGTCATAAAGCTATGAATTGCAAGACTAGTAAGAAGAACAAGATTCAACATGATTAGAGGAATTAGAATCAGACAATTGTAAGAAGTTCTCAGAATGTTACATGTCAGATATGTAACTATAATGGTCACTCAACAAGACAACATAAAATGGTGACTCATGTCAATGCACTAAGGAATATAAGACCTCCAGTCTTATGTCACTCTTATAATAAGGCTGGACATATCTCAAAGTTCTGTAGATCAAGGATGCAAGGTTAGGAAAGCCCTAAAAAGGCCGAAGAACCAATATTGGATCCCAAAGGAGAAGTCAAGTTTGTGAAAGCCTCAGAGGATGTGAACTTAATTTGGTTAGAAGGAAAGAAGGACAAAGTTGATAAGAATGTGTTGGATGCCTCCACAGTGGATGCACCCTCTACATTTGGATGAATGGCCCTTAGGATCATAGGGGGAGATAATTTAGCTCTAAACCCCTACATGGTTTGAATACTCATCATCAGAGTATGTGCCTTTGAACTTAAGATTTTGGAGTGTATAGAAGCCATTGTGCATGAGTGCTTATGATTATTGTTAGTAGAACTCAAGTTGGAAATCTTGAAATGACGGCCTGGTTTACGCGACTTGCATTAATAGTATAATTCTCACTTCAAGTACATAGAATGTTGTCTAATTACTCATTGCATTCAAATTCAGAGTGACTAAAGAGTAGAAAGAGCCTTGGAAGTTGTTGTGAAGACTTGGATATTGATCTATCAGTGATTTGCAGCACATTCAGTCAGTTACAGAAACCCTAGTTCATCACACCAATCTGAAAGTCTTCTGAGTATCTTAGAGATCAGTTGGAAAGTGATAAATCAAGTAAGTCATGGTCACTCCCATAGTTTATGATGTTTCTGAGAAGAAGAGATATATATTCAAGAAGCATCCATTTAAGTAAACCCTAGATGATTTAAAGGGAGCTTTCTCTTGTACTCCTATGGGTGTTATGCATGTCGAGGACATTAGGGCATATATCTACTGCAAGAAGGAATCGGTTGGGTTGGATAGGTTAAGGGAACACATGGATACCATGTTGAAACTAGATAAAACATTCATGGATGAATATGTCAAATGGAATGATCACCCTATTGTTGAGTATTCTATGGCATATGAATTCTATGAGACATAATGGATAAATATTTTATTGAGCAAAATTCATGATGATTTGTTTTGGATAGGAGATGTGCTGGTAAGAATCACCAATGACTTCATATATGAGATGACAAGCATATCTAAGATAGGAGCCATCCTTCCAGTGGGAAAGGATGTTAGAAAGATAGTTGAGCGGACATGTAATTCAAGGAGTGATAGGCGTGGAATGACAATTGAGCCTATTGAGCAAGAAAACATCAAATTGATGTCTATGATATTTGGATATAGATTTCATCACACCAAGAGGGTGAATAGTGTGTCTATGGGTATAATTCTAGCTGCCATCAAACTTGTGAAGGAAGATGGAGAGTTCAACTTGTGTGAGATCTTGCGCACATAGTTGATTGATAACATCAAAGTAATCAAGCATGACAAGACCAAGATATTTAGGTTTGGGTCTTTGATCATTTACATGTATCTTCATATAGTTGGAAAACTATCAAATTTGTACTTGGACAAGTCCATTCCAATCATGCCATAGATATCTAACAAGGCATCCACTGAAAGCACATTAAGAGATTATATTACATTAGAATTGAAGACCTTCAGGGCTAAGATGCAAATGAGGTACATGATTCCAGAAAGCATTGTGGAAAAGTATAAGGATACAATATGTTTTATGGTTGAAACTTATACAACTTGTATAGAAGCTATTGAGCCAAGAACTAAGTGGATTCATCCACTTGGTTATGAGGTAGAGGAATAGGTCCTTGAAGCATATGCACAGGTACTGCTATCATCCCCAAAAGATCCTAATGAACCTAGATGGGGAACATATGAGGAGAAGACAAAAGAAATAGATGCCATGCTAAATAGTGCAGCAACTAAGAGAAAGGTTTCCCAAGTTACTTCAAAAATTATGAGAATTCATGGAGTGACTCAAGATGATTTAGACAAGGTAAGGAAAGAGAAGATTGCTTTAGAATTGGAAAGCATAGCAACTGAAGATGAACCTAAAGATCCTAAACTGAAAAAGATAAAAATTGAAAAAGATGATAGTCAGAAGGGTAAAGAAGATGATACTCCTTCTATGCCCAAAGTTACTATTGACCTTAACACTCCTTAAGAGTACAAGCCAATAGTCAAGAGGAAGAAAGAAGCTAGAGCTAGTCATCCATCCTCGTGAGCAATAAGGAGCAAGAAAAACATTCAAGCACCTCCTAAGATAGGATTCAGACCAAGCCTTAAAGTTTTGAGCGCAAGAATTGTTGATGAGGGCAGAATTGATCAAGTAGGGAAGTTTTATGAAACATACAGTGACATTGACAAATCAGAAATACATGGTATGATTGTCAAACATATGATCAAGTTCAAAAAGACAATTTTGGAGTTAAAGACCCTAATTCTAGATAACATATGGGATATTTTAGAATTCCAAAAGAGATAAGCAAATGAAGAGGATCTAAGGATTAGAGAAAATATCTTAGATGAAAGTGTGCCAGTATGTTCTCTAGAAGAAAAATCTATGTTTCTAGACTTGGTAAAGCCACATTTGAGAAACAAACTAAGGACACTTTATATCATGGACAAGAATTATGATTTGGTTTCCAAAGAGATAGAGAAGTGATGCAGGAGCATCCTAGGTGTAAGAGCAATCTTGCATCACCCAAAAATATTTATGTTTTTGTATTCAATAAGGGCTATCTTGTGTAGAGTTGCTATTTATGGAAACTTGCTATTTTTAGTAAGCTGGTCTTACGATCTCAGAATGTTCTAATTTTACATGTGGAGGTTCATCTCAGTCATATCAGCCTGCTAGCAAAGTTTCATGGCTAGATCAGGTCTAGTTTTGAAGATGTTGAAGATTTTCGGTATTGGCAGCAAGGTACTGAAACTTTGAACTCAGTTTGAAGGCTTTAGAGGCCCCAGATGAGGTTGAAAATTAGGGTGATAGGTGCTTTGCACAAGTCTATCCTGTAGAGCACTTCGTGGCATTTCCAAAATGGGGTTATAATAGCCAATCGGGTCAAAAGGTGATGACTTATGGTCTTCAGAAGTTGGGTCACCTGAAATGGCGGAAAATAATTTTTCTTCAAAAAAATTTTTTGGGTTTCAAAACTAATTTTGAGCCGACTTTGATGTAATCAATTGTAAAATAAAATAATTCTAAGTTTGGTCGGCCCTAAGGGCTAAATTTCTAGAACCTTCTCGGGCGGTGGAAATTGCCTATATAAAGAAGGCCCATAGTGTTGTCTAGGGTAGTTCTAGGTAGTAGATCTGGGTATTGATTTGAGGCTTTGTCCTATAGAATATTGTAAGGGAATGCCCATGTGGCTTTGCATATTTTAATTTTGAAAGTTTGTAATTCCACATTTGTGGAGATAATAAGAAGCCAATTTTCTGTTCTTGCATATTATTGTTGTTGTTTCTCTATTTTTGTTATGTGCTTGTGGTATTAAGGGGAGCACCCTTCATCAAGAAGGCATTTGAGAAGGTGTTTATGGATAGACACATGTATCCCCCTACTGTACCTACAATACAAGTAACCAATAAGGAAGATTAAGTGGTAGAGCCCACTAATGTACTAGTGACAGGTCCACAGGACTCAACACCCATAGGAGAAACTCAAACAGAGGCAAAAAAGTCTACGCCCATCACAAAATCACACAAAGAAAAAACTATTATCATTGATAATGTGGAGATAGCCATGGTGGCTACTGATAAGGATTTGGAAAAGTTTGAGGAAGCATTTATCAGCACTCAAGAAGTTGAAATTATTTGTGGAAGTAATTCTCCTAACCTACTAGAATTTTTGATTGAAGACTTAACAAAAGAAGAAGAAACAAAAGAGAAAGAAGAGCTAAAAATAGAAGAAACAAGAGTCAAGCAAGAGATAATGGACTACACTTCCATAAATCCATCTCCCTCCACATTGTTGTCAAGTTTGACACCTGACACAACCAGTTTGGACTCATGGGGAGAAGAAGAATTGATTAAATTCAGTGTCCTAGCCATGGAAAAGGCCAAGGAGAAAAAAGTAATGAGGAATCCCTTACTGGTAGAAGCAATAAACATTTTGAATATTTTGTTTCTAGGAGACAAACAAGTGTCTAAGATACTCTCAGTGGATGATGTGAGCAAAATCATCTCACATTTTAAAAGCAATTTTTCAAGCCTTGAAGAATCTGCATCCCTAGCTACAGAAGAGAAGTACATAAAGAAGAGGTTGAGTAAACTAATGAGTAACTTTGCACTATATTTGAGCTCACTCAAAATATGACAAGCATCCCTGAAAGAATTTGCTGATCAAGGAAGAAAATTCATTGCAAATTGTATGGATTAGGATAAGCTCACTGACTCCCACTTGAAGAAAATAAAAGAGGCACAAAATATGATTGAGCAGATCAAGAACTCAGTAAAGAATCCATCCATAGATGTGAATATGTGCAATAATGTTTATCAAGTTCAAATTGATAAGATTGAGATGTCAAAGATCAAGGCAAGACAAACTCAACTAAGAAATGCTCTTGTGCCCTCACTAGACATACTGAATCAGAATATCAAGGACATAGATACCATAATGGTAACCTATGATAGCGGTCCCAGCTTAGATTTGGAGAAAATGGAGAAGCTACAATATTCTCTTTGCGGCCATCTCCAGATAGTAAATTCATTGATTAATTTTTGGAAGAAGGAGATCCAGAACCTAAAGATAGCATATCTAGATGTTTTCCCTCAGTGAGTATGTATAAATAAATTTTTTTGATACACCTTTGTCATTAATGTCAAAGGGGGATTTTTGTATAGAATATGGATCATAATATGTATAGGGAGATATAAGATTATGTAAAGATATGTATAAGACAAAATTTTTTTTTATTATGGATAGTTATCAACTTGGCCATATTCCTTTGTTGCCATCAATGAAAAAGGGGGAGATTTTTGGCAAGTTGGATATAATAATGTATATGACTTGATATAGTGTTTTCATTATGGCAACAAAGTCATATAGTAGTTTGGAGTCAGTGCACTTGATGTAAAGATCAAAATTTAGTTAAGTATTGAAGACTAGATAGTGTACAGAGTTCCTGTATCTCAGAGCATCAATGCACATGTGTAGGGAAGAATTATGGTATGTTCCCTAGAAGTTAAGTTTGTTAGACTATACCCATACTTATTCTATGAGTGCATAATTAGATATGAAAGGATGTGAAAGTTACAGTCAGTTGAAGTTGCACATCCAGTGTGTGCCAGTAAAGGACAGTGCAAGCAGCCGACAGTTAGTATTTTGGTTTGCGATTAAAATGTAATGTTGTAAAGGCTATGTGCCCATTGTATTTAGGTTTCCAACATGTTTATATGTTTAATTGTAAGCACACTTAATCCAATTTATTTGGAAGCATTGTTTGTAATAGGTTATAGGGCTGACCTAGTTGTTTATTTTGTATGAGGGTATAAATATAAGACACACTCATTGTATTCGGCATGGAAGTCAAGATAGAGTTGTGATGAGTAGAGAAAAAGTATGTGAAGATAGTATAAGATGTATAAGAGCTTTGCTAGAGGTCAAAGCATCAATGCATCAAAGGAACTGATCTAACAAGCAATGTCATAGTGACAGTTCATCTGAAAGATATAGTGTGTATCTAAAATCAAAAGGTTGTAGCCTTCACCATTTGAGTAGTGAGCTCTAGGACAGTGAGTCCACTCCCCTAATAGGGATTATTGTAAAAGACTCCTAATAGGGTCAGACCCTTCACAAGGTCTACTATACTTAAAGCATTGTAAAGTTGTACTCCTAATAGGGTAAAGGATCTTCTAACAAGGATCACAAAACACTAGTGCAGAATATTAGTGGGTGTCAATTACCACTGGGGTTTTTACCTATTTGGGTTTCCCCGTAACCATATTGGTGTCTTGTGTTGATTTCATGTTTATGTGAATGTTTACTTAAGCATTTAAGATCAGTATAAAGATTAAAGTTAAAAGTTAAAATATAGTGAACATTGATTCACCCCCCCACTCTCAGTGTTCCCATTCCTAACACATGACACACCCATAGAGATTTGTAGGATTAAGAGTGGTATATCACTTTGTATGATCTCTACCATGCAGCATAAGAGGAGCATGTGGAGGGGATGCCAATTATTTTCCATTACGAATAGTGATAAAGAGAATGAGGAGAGGGAAGCATCTCTTGATGATTATCATATACTTCAGGAGTTTGGAAACGTGTTTCCTACGGAGCTTCTAGGTATGCCTTCCCGTAGAGTGGTGGATTTCCACATTGACCTCGTGCCAGGGGTTGCTCTAGTTTTGAGGGTACCTTATGGGATGACCACTAATGAGCTTAATGAGCTCAAGATTCAGTTAGAGGAACTTTTGGAGAAGGGCCGCATTCATCCTAGTGTTTCACTATGGGATGCACCCATCATTTTCATTAAGGAGGATGAATCCTTGTGGTTATGTATGGATTACCGATAGTTGAATAAGCTTACCATCAAGAATCAATATCTTCTTCCTAGGATTGATGATTTATTTGATTAGCTTTAGGGTGCTAAAGTGTTCTCCAAGATTGATCTTAAGTTAGAATACCACGAGTTATAGATTCTTGATAATGATATCCCTAAAACTACATTCCATACCAAATATGGGCATTATGAGTTCACAATTATACCTTTTAGCCTCACAAATGCTCCAACAATTTTCATGAGACTTATGAATGGGGTATTCCACACTTTCCTTGATAAGTTTGTCATCGTGTTCCTTGATGATATTTTGATATATTATCAGGATGAGGAGGAGGACGAAGCGCACCTAAGACATGTTTTGAAGTCTCTTCGAGACAATCAATTGTATGGAAGCTTATCTACATGTTCTTTTTATAGATCTAAGATTCATTACCTTGGGCATGTTATTTCAGGAGATGGAATCTTAGTTGATCCATCTAAGATTAGATCCATCATGGATTGGCCCGCACCTACTTTTGTGACTGAAGTCGGGAGTTTCATGGGTTTGGCAGGTTACTATAGACATTTTGTAGAGTGTTTTTCTAGAGTAGCGCATCCCATCACTTCTCTTCAATGAAAGGGAAAGAAGTTTGAGTGGATCAAGAAGTGCGAGATGGCCTTTCAAGAACTCACTAGCGAACCTATTCTTCCAATGCCCGATCCTTTAGTGGATTTTATTGTATGCACATATACTTCCTTGGATGGTTTGGGAGAAGTTCTTATGCAGAATGGGTGAGCCATTGCCTATGAGTCTAGGAAACTAAAAACTCATTAGCTTAATTACCCCAATCACAACCTTGAGTCAGTTGTAGTGGTTCATGCCTTGGTGAGATGGCATCATTTCCTTTTTGGTCATCGGTTTGAGCTCCATTCTGATCAGCCAAACCTAAATGCACGTTAGTGGAGATGGATGAAATTCCTTTGTGAGTATGTTTTTGATGTCCACTACATCAATGGTGAGGAGAATGTGGTTGCTAATTCTTTGATAAGGAGACATCATGGGGCCTGCTCTATGACTATAGGTACAAGGTTGAGAGATTGGATTTTGTACCATTTGTAGAAAGATGTTTAGTATATAGAGGTTAGTTAGATTATTTGGTCTTAGAGTTCCCTTGAGGGTAAGTATTCAGGATATTCCCTAGATTATTATGGGAATTTACACCATAGAGGGTGCATCTATGTACCTTCCTCTAGAGACTTGCATGTATTCATCATGTTAGAGGCTCATAGAGCACCTTATGTAGTGACGCAGGAGCATCTTGGGTGTAAGAGCAATCTTGCATCACCCAAAAATATTTTTGTTTTTGTATTCAATAAGGGCTATCTTGTGCAAAGTTGCTATTTATGGAAACTTTCTATTTTTAGTAAGTTGGTCTTACGATCTTGGAATGTTCTAATTTTACATGTGGAAGTTCATCTCAGTCATATCAGCCTACCAGCAAAGTTTCATGGCTAGATCAGGTCTAGTTTTGAAGATATTGAAGATTTTCGGTATTGGCAGCAGGGTACTGAAACTTTGAACTCAGTTTTGAAGGCTTTAGAGGCCCCGGATGAGGTTGAAAATTTGGGTGACAGACGCTTTGTGAAGGTCAAGCCTGTAGAGCACTTCGTGGCATTTCTAGAATGGGGTTATAATAGCCAATCGGGTCAACGGGCGATGACTTATGGTCTTCGGAAGTTGGGTCACCTGAAATGGCGGAAAATAATTTTTCTTCAAAATTTCTGTTTGGGTTTCAAAACTCATTTTGAGCCGACTTTGATATAATAAATTGTAAAATAAAATAATTCTAAGTTTGGTCGGCCCTAAGGGCTAAATTTCTAGAACCTTCTCGGACGGTGGAAATTGCCTATATAAAGAAGGCCCGTAGTGTTGTCTAGGGTAGTTCTGGGTAGTAGATCTGGGTATTGACTCAAGGCTTTGTCCTACAGAATATTGTAAGGGAATGCCCATGTGGCTTTGCATATTGTAATTCTGAAAGTTTGTAATTCCACATTTGTGGAGATAATAAGAAGCCAATTTTCTGTTCTTGCATATTATTGTTGTTGTTTCTCTATTTCTGTTAAGTGTTTGTGGTATTAAGGGGAGCACCCTTCATCATGTAGCCCATCCCAAAATCAAGAAGATGCATGTAGACTTGAGGCAGTTATACCATTGACCAGGGATGAGGTAGAATATAGCAGAGATAGTCGTACAGTGTCTTAAATGTAAGAGGGTTAAGGTAGAACATCGTCACCCTGGTGGTTTTCTTTAGCCTCATGAGATACCAAAGTGAAAGTGGGATGTTATTTCTATGGATTTCATTATTGGTCTCCCTATGTCATCTCAACTCCATGATGCCATCATGGTGATAATTGACAAGTTGACCAAGGTGTCCCACTTCTCACCTATTAGGACTAATTTTATAGCCCTAGTAGTAGCACAAGTATTCTTTTAGGATATTGTCAGACTTCATGGCATACCTTGTAAGATTATTTATGATTGAGATTCTCTCTTCACATCATCCTTCTGGAGGGTATGTTAGAGGCTCATAGAGCACCTTATGCAGTGCATCCTGGAGTTAAGAAGATGCATGTAGACTTGAGGCTATTATACCATTGGCCAGGGATGAGGTAGAATATAGCAGAGATAGTCGCACAATGTCATGAATATCAAATCGTTAAGGTAGAGAATCATCACCCTGATGGCTTGCTTTAGCCTCATGAGATACCAAAGTGGAAGTGGGATGTTATTTCTATGGATTTCATTATTGGTCTCCCTATGTCATCTTGACTACATGATGCCATCATGGTGATAGTTGACAAGTTGACCAAGGTGGCCCACTTCTCACCTATTTAGACTACTTTTATAGCCCCAGCAGTAGCACATGTATTCTTGCAGGATATTGCCATACTTCATGGCATACCTTAGAAGATTATTTCTAATTGAGATTCTCTCTTCACATCATCCTTATGGAGGGTATTACAGACAACTTTGGGCACTAAGCTCAAATTTAGCACCGCTTATCACCTAGAGATAGATGGGCAGATAGAGAGGGTAAATCAGGTGTTGGAGGATATGTGCTACATGTATGTCATGGATCATTAGACTAGGTGGGAGGAGTACCTTCATTTGGTTAAGTTTTCCTATAGTAATAGGCATCACACATCTCTAGGTATGTCTTCCTATCAGGCATTATAACGTAGACCATGCAGTAAACCTTTGAGTTGGAACCACATTGAGGATGGAGTTTCTTTAGGTCCTGAGTTAGTGTGAGAGTTGGAGCAGTAGGTGACCCTAATTAGACAATATCTTAAGGAAGTGCAGGATAAACATTAGAAGTATGCAGATGTGAAGAGGGAGGATCATAGTTATATGGCTGGGGATAGAGTCTTTATGAGAGTGCGACTGCATAAGAGTCCAATCCATTTTGGAAAAGGCTCTAAGCTTGCACCCAAATTTTTTTGTCCTTTTGAGATTCTTGAGCGAATAGGTCCTATCACCTATTGTCTAGCCTTGCCACCTAACCCATCATGCATCCATGAAGTCTTTCATATATCAGTGTTAAGAAAGTATATTTTTAATGAGTCTCATATCATAGATTGGGATGCCTTGCAGCTAGAGTCAGACGACCAGCTTGCTTTGCAGCCCATCTACATTTTGATGCGTCAAACGGTAGCTCTTCGAGGTTGAGAGCTAGACCAGGTTAGGGTCTAATGGAATTGCTATGATGAGGTTACGACATCATGGGAGGATGCAGCACAGATGAGAGCACAGTACCCCCATCTTTTTTATGAACTCCAAGAGGAATTTCATGCCTAGGGGGGGATATGAGGCCTTACCCTAAGCCCATCATAGTTTTTCAATTTATGCATTTGAGACAGATTCATTTGATATTACATTTTGATGCATCATTTTTTTTAGACACTTTATATTATGGATCTTATCACCATAGAGGCTAGATACACATTATGCTATGTTTATTTTGATGATTATTGTGATATCATTATGGTTCCACATGTGTGATTAATTTAGTTTTATGAATGTTAGGATGCCATGATGAGATTATATTATGCAAATGAATTATTGATGCAATTATGATGTTATGAGCTTTATTAAGTGATAAAATTGTTTTAATTCATGATGAACTATATATGTTTCCATAAATGAATTATTAAACTATGTGAATTGTAACTTGTTTATGGATATTGCAAATGAATTGTTATGATCATGCATGTAATGGATTTATATTCCTTGGATTATTGATTTTGGACTTTAGTGTGCGGGGAATTAGACCATGGTTGATATTAGGGAGCCAAAGTATAGACCTATGTGAATTTTGTTATAGCCAAGGTTGTGTCTAATGAGAGACAAAACCCCATTGTATCATGTTTTATTTTGTAAATGTAATGAGCATGTATGTCTTGAATTATTATGTGTAATTTTTTTGTTAATTATTATGTGAGTGCTCAACTGGATATGCCACATGGCTTGTGATGTGTTATTCATGTTGTGTCACTTGATACTTGTAATGTGTACATGTGGCAATGACATGTCCACTTCAGGATTGGTTTCCCACCAACCTAGGATAGTACCCTTTAGGATCCCCATGTGGATGCCTTGGTTAGGGAGCTTGAGGTAGAGTCATATCATGGATTTTCGAGTTTGAACTTGTCATGAGTTTTTGGGGGGTTGAAAAGGTGCCTAGGCGTGTGTTTATGCCATTTTTAGATAGCCCACTTGGTACACCTATAGGTAAAGGTCATTTTTAACCATAGAACACCATCCACTATAATGAGAGTCCTATGGCCGCCTTTTTGGCCAACAATTATAAGAGCCCATTTTTAAAAAGTTTGTAAGGGGCTTAGGGTAGACCATCCAATGAGAAAAGATACCTTATCCCTAGGGGCCGTGGAAGATGTGTGGAGGTCTTTTTAGAGGGTACTCTTCATTTTGAAGAGTTTGAACACCCACTCTCTAACTTAGAGACAAAACTAGTTTGGAGGAGACTCGAAATAGAGGAGGCTCTTCATAAAATATCTTCCATAAGCTTGTGATCTAGGTTGGTGGCTCTCTTCTTGTTATTATTTTGTTGTAAGAGAAATTTATTGTTGTGTTTGTTCTCCTCCATGTATTGAGATGTGAATGGATTGTGTTGTATTCTTGTTCATTGTAGTTTTTTTTATTGATTTCTTGTATGTGTTTATATTTGGAATATCACAAGGCCACACTCACCCATGGGAGGGAAGAGAAGACTTTGTGTGAAGGTCATTTGGATAGCTCAAGGGTGTAGAGTCTCTCCTCATGGAGCAGAGGGATAAGAAAGGATTATGGGCTGCTTGAAAACCATTAATACTTGTTTGTTTGGGTTCCATAAGGGAGTATTTTTTTGGCATTCTTCCCATGGCAGCCATAAGGGAGTCGGATGGGATTTTGAAGTAGCTATAAATCTTAGTTTTTTTATGCCTTGTGAGGGTTTGTTCTTGAGATGGTTTTTTTCTCCCCTTAAGGTATTTTGTCCACCTTCACCCCAATGTAAGAGACTATGAAAGTCTCTTTGTGTAAATCCTTGGGAGGGAACTTGTTTGTATTTTTTTATTTCTTTAGTTTGTGTTGTTGGTTTGGATGTTGCAACCCTGTTTATGCTCGGTTCCCCTAGCTCAAGGGTGGCCTCTTAGAGGCATTGGTTGGGAAGTGAGCATCCCATGGTCCTTTTAGTTTTTATGTAGGATGAAGCCTTTTCACTCTTGAGGAGATGAAACTTAACAAAAAAAAAGAGAGAGCTTGTGTCATAAGAAGAAAAAAAATGAGACCTTGTGGTATCATCTATTTTTTTGTAAAGTTCTTGGGAAAACTCCCACTAATGTATAGCTTGTAACAATGGACAAAATGTAAAGAATATTTCCATTTTCTGGTTTAATTTTATGCAAGTACATGTGAAATATATCATTTTCAAAAAATATTGATTTATGAAACAAGAATACTTTCTGTTGTAACTGCTATAAATATATTTTACCTCTTAAAGAAATACGAGTGTGTAGAATATTGTCTTCCAGTTAGGCTATGTAGGATTTAAGTGGATTTTCCTTGTTACTTTTGTTGATGTTTTTGTTCCAAACCATTTCCATGTATAAGTAAGGAGATTTGAACCTTATAAAAAAAATGCTAGTATGATTTATTTTTGTTGTAAATATATTTATGGGAAAGGACATAACAGGTTCTACTTTTAAAGTTTATTTTTAACAAGGATTACATACCCTTATCAAAATGTTAATAATAGTCAAAGGAAAATAAAATAGATCTCACCTATTTACAATAGTATTTATGTTCAGTTAGTTTGTTTATTTTGTGTTTCTTTTATAAAAAAAATGGAAGGAAGCATTGGCTTATTACAACATAATCATATGATGACATATCCTTTGTAAAAAAATAATAGTAGAGTGAGTTACTACTTCCAATGTCTAGATACTGTTTCGAAGATGGCTGATAATTTTAGTCAAGCAATAATCCTTTTGTTTTATAAAAAAAAAAGAACATTTATACCCCTTTTCTTTTCCTAAAATTTACATTTATGTGAATGCTACATTTACAAAAAGAAATATCTACTATTTTTTAGTATATCTGTGAAGCATAAATTTATAAAAAAATTTTAAAAAGGAATATGCATAGATGTATTTACTATTTATTTTATTTAAAAAAAAAATCATATGCATCTTATTATTTTTTACTTGCTGTCTATTTTCTTTTTTAAAAAAATCATTTTCTTACTAAACAAAGAAATAGGTTATATTATATAAAAAAATAAATAATATTAGAAAAAAGATTAAACAAAATTTAAAAAGAAATTTAAAAAAAAAATTAAGAAAAAAAATTACCAAGCGGGCGGGCAGGGACTGTGAATAGCCATAGTCCACATACCATGGAACTATCATGGATCCTGTTGGTGTCCAAAATGACGCTTATGCTCAAAAGGCTACCAATATACCCTCAAATGGATTTTAGGAATGGTTAGCTCCAAAATTGTTATGAGGTCTTAGGGTAATTGGACCAACTATAGGGACAAGACTACCCTCTTCTGCTTCTGGCTCTCCAAAACCAAGGCGGGTGCACCTAACCCAGTATAAAATATACTTCACACACCAAGGACTGGGTTCATATAATAGATGAATGGATAGTAAGAGAGTACTAAATGATAACCACACATTCATTGACTCCTCTTTACTATGGGGTAGGACCTTATACAACCAAATACTGAAAATCTAAAGGATGGTTCTTAATCTTATATGTTTGAATCATAACAATCTAAGTCAGGATATGTCAACAAGGAAATACTCATCTAGGCCAGTGCCTCATCCATTGGGCAAGTTTTCTTAAATAGATCACATACACACACCAGAATTATATCTGAGATTCAAAGCCATAAACACATCTATAATCTCCTTTACTACTTATATGAAATCCTCACATAGACAAGAGATAGACCTATGTCTCATCTAAAGCATAATTTAATCTAGTCCTTGATTAGAACTAAAGAATGAAGACACATACACAAACAAGTATGCAGTGAACTAGAAAGTTCAAAATCTATTTGCAATGACACAAAGGAGAGATAAGGATCATATATTTGCATTAAGTATGAAGAATCCTTAAGTGCATACAATCAACTCAAGCATAACAAGCTTGTAAACTAAAACTTAGTCCTGCAACTTTCATTCAATTACCAACAAAAACTAAGTCAAATCATTACAATTCAGACTAGGCAAAGGACTCACAACCGAAAAAGCTTGAATACCTAACTCCCAATGCTACCAAATGATCATAAAAATCCCTTTATACCAGGGTTACAATACAAGCACAATGATCATTTGAAATTCAAAATTTCAAAATCACCTAACCCCACCGAGGAATAAACATAGACATGACACGGGGTTAAGCCACAACATCAAGCTCAAACAGTCTAATCAACCAGCTGCAAACACTTCTCGAGCCAAGATTGTAATCATTTCTCATAGTACAAATCCCTCTGCAATTAACTATCAAGCACCCTGGACCACACTGGAGTGGTGGAGAAAATCAATTTCACCAACTCTGGCGCTTCCTATCATCAATTTCGGTCCTTCCCGGTCACTGGAAACATTCACAAAGATTAAAAAATGAAGGCAAATGGTCACAATGCACTTGTGGGCTTCAAGTTTTTAACCACCCAAGCACCTTGGGCTAACTCTGTAATGGCAACGCCAAACAGTTGTCACATTATCGCATAGCCTAGAAATGGGATATGTGAACATGTGTCACACCACTTGCATTACCTTCTCTTAACTGTCGACGCTGCTGCTGCCACAACAAGGTTTGTCGCATGTTCGCAAGATAGGAAACTGGCTTACGTGAACATGCAACAAGCCACAAACATGCAAGCTCCCGACTGCTATATCACCACTAAGAATCCCCACCTGGGCTCGTGTTCAAACCCTAACATCTTGCCAGCACAGACCAACCAGAGATCGCCATGACCTCACCTGCCAACAGGACCACCAAACAACTGCAAACGGGCCCCAACACACGTGGCACCCTATCGCATGATTGCATAGCCCAAAAATGGGCTATGCAAACATGCGACAACCCATGAACCTTAACCACCACTGCAACCATCACTGCAACCACCACAGCATGGAATCAACAGCAAGGGGTTTGTCACATGATCGCAAGCCATGGAAATGGCCCTTGCAATCATGCAACAAGGCCATGGGACCGCCACACCACCACCTGCCAGCCAATAAAATTCACACACATCAGCACTGTGTGGCATCTGGACCCACTATACAAAATGCATACCTTTGCAATAAAAGCCAATGGGCCCACCTAACAAGCCTCATCACCACCTACTACCAGGACCACACCCCTTTCCACCAATGGGCCCCAAAGACACGTGGCAAGTGGTCGCATGATCGCATAGCCAAAAATTCGGCTATGTGATCATGCGATAGCCAACCCAAAGCTGCCACATCACCACCTCCAGGACCATGAAAATGCAAACACCAACTACTAAGAACTGGGACCCAGGTGGACAGATGGCAAGCGGTCACATGATCGTATGTTAAAAAGGTTTGACATGCGGCCATGCGATAGCCAATAAGAACATGCCATCTGTCACCCCTTTGACACTCGGCCCACTTCACCAAAGCAACACTTGGAACAAACAAAATCAATGATAGGCGCATGATTGCATGGGGAAAGAATATTCCATGCGATCACACACTGACCGTTGATCTCCTTCCTTTGCCGCTTTGAAGAAACTAGGCCCACATCATCGCACTTGTGTAGTTAAGACAAATGAACAAGGAGAGGCGGAAGAAAAAAAGACATGCAAGGTTGAAAACACACAGGGTTTTTGGTGAAAGATCAAAAACACATAGAATTTTCAACATGACACAAAGGTAAACCAGGAAGCCGAAAACATCAAGGGTTTTATGTAGGCCAAAAAGTTTGAAAACATCATGGATTTTCTAAAACACTATGGGTTTTTGACACTGTGGCAGATTTTGACAATTTCCTGCAGACCTTGAAATTCGAATAACTTTTTGGATTTTATGATTCAACATGTGCAAATTGGACCAGAACCTAGTGACAACACAAGGAACATAAGGCAGGACACAAACCATGAAACATTTGTAGGGAGGAGGCCATTTTCAAAGGATTTTTGCACTGACAGAAAAATGGCCTAACAGTGGCTCTAGTTGGGGATGCATGCCTCTTGCAGGCATGGCAAGAATTCAGAATCACTGGGAGAGCAGACCAACCACTAGACAAAAATAGGGAACTTAAAAAATGTAGGGAACAGGAAGGAAAAGAACACAACCGGAAAGGGAGAGATATTTACAAAGTACATTTTTTACAAAAACCTGCAGCAACAAACATGAGTTAATTCCTGCCTCTGTCAAAAGTCTGATTTTCATTTCTTCCTTCATGAGTTACACCAGACATTTTGTTTTCATTTGTCTCCATAGGCTTGTCAACATGTCCAACTAGCATATCAGGAAGAACAAAGTAGCTTTCTTCACAGCACATGTAAAATTTTTTGGCACTCTCTCCATCTTCCTTACTATGAAGATACAATTCAGCATGCCAATGATCAACACCACTATACTGAAACTGATTTTCATCTAATAACTCATGCATGCTATGAATTGGAAACACAAAGAACTCATACTCTACCTACTGAAAAACCTCATCTAGATCCTATCTTTGCATTTCCACAGGTGTAACCAGCTGTACCTCAAATGAAAAGTCAGATTTATACCCACAGCTAGAAAATGGGCATCCTGATTTAACTAAATCTGGGACCTCCACATGCTCTTCAAATAGAGGATTGATAACTCCATGCAATGCACCATGTTGAACATCATGGCACAAAGTGGGCTGACAGTCAAATTCTTTATCATATAAAGCATTAGAAAACACTTTAAAATCAATACCCATCTCAACCTCATGGAGACTCGCATCACATGAAGCAAAATTAGAACCATATGAAGGCTCACTGATATCACATTCAAACACCACTTTCTTGTCTTCAAACTCCTCACCGAAGGAGTGTTCAATTCCACCATTACTCTCTTCCTCCCATGCCTCATCTGATTCACATGAGGACACATCAGCATCATTACCTTCATCATCCTCATGTGAATAGCCACTAAAATCATATTCAAACATTTTTGAATAAATGGAGGATCCTACACATCTTGACCCTAATTCCTGCTCACTACCACAATCTGAATACTCCTCTGACAAAGATTCATCAGAAGAGGTACCCTCAGCACTAGAAATGTATTGCTCTGGAATACAACATTCATTCCCCTTTTGTTGATGATCTCTTTGCAACCTTTTCCATTCATCATCAACAAACTCCTCTAGAAACAACCACTTAAACTCAGTCTAAGAAGAGATGCATTTTGGGGGCAGATTTAGATACCAATTAGATGCAACTCCCCTAAAGGATCTCCCAAAAACCATCATGCCAACATCCTCATTCAAAATATGATATTCCATAATGAATCTATAGAATGCTAAGACATGTCTGACTACTGAATCAAACTTACAATCAAAGGCAGGAATCAAACCCAAAAGCTCACTAGGAAAAGAGTGAGGGGACCCTGGAAGAACATAGTCCAAAGGCCTATCCAACCTGAGAAAACCCAGCTGCCTAGACTGACTTTTCCCTTGATTTTCTATTTGATTTAATGCAAGATGGGAGCCACTCATCTTATTTTAGTCTTCCCTTTATACTTGCACTAAATACTTGATAGGGAAACATTGTAATCATAAATACTTGGAATTTTTGTAGCAGAAAACTTTGTTGACTGGAAGGCAGGGTAGATCTTGAGCTCACCATGGAACTCCATCAGACTTTGAAATGTAGAGCTACTCCCACCCAATACAAAACTCCAAGTAACTCATTGTTTATTAGAAGGAAAACTGATCAAACAAAGACAAATCAGAGCCGCCACTCACAACTAGGTGAGAAAATTTTAGCAAATGCTAATTTTGTCTATCTAACTCTTTCCAATAGCCACCAGAGATTATGATTTCCTTAACAAAGATTTGTTATTTTTCCCCAGTAGAGTCACCATCTTGTTGGTGTCCAAAATGATGCTTATGCTCAAAAGGCTGCCAATATACCCTCAGATAGATTTTAGGAATGGTTACCTCCAAAATTGTTATGAGGTCTTAGGGTAATTGGACCAACTATAGGGACAAGACTGCCCTCTTCTACTTCTAGCTCTCCAAAACCAAGGCGGGTGCACCTAACCCATTATAAAATATACTTCACACACCAAGGACTGGGTTCATATAATAGATGAATGGATAGTAAGAGAGTACTAAATGATAGCCACACATTCATTGACTCCTCTTTACTATGGGGTAGGACCTTATACAACCAAATACTGAAAATCTAAAGGATGGTTCTTAATCTTATATGTTTGAATCATAACAATCTAAGTCAGGATATGTCAACAAGGAAATACTCATCTAGGCCAGTGCCTCATCCATTGGGCAAGTTTTCTTAAATAGATCACATACACACACTAGAATTATATCTGAGATTCAAAGCCATAAACACATCTATAATCTCCTTTACTACTTATATGAAATCCTCACATAGACAAGAGATAGACCTATGTCTCATCTAAAGCATAATTTAATCTAATCCTTGATTAGAACTGAAGAATGAAGACACATACACAAACAAGTATGTAGTGAACTAGAAAGTTCAAAATCTATCTGCAATGACACAAAGGAGAGATAAGGATCATATATTTGCATTAAGTAAGAAGAATCCTTAAGTGCATACAATCAATTCAAGCATAACAAGCTTGCAAACTACAACTTAGTCCTACAACTTTCATTCAATTTCCAACAAAAACTAAGTCAGATCATTACAATTTAGACTGGGCAGAGGACTCACTACCGAAAAAGCTTGAATACCTAACTCCCAATGCTACCAAATGATCATAAAAATCCCTTTATACCAGGGTTACAATACAAGCACAATGATCATTTGAAATTCAAAATTTCAAAATCACCTAACCCCACCGAGGAATAAACATAGACATGATAGGGGGTTAAGCCACAACATCAAGCTCAAACAGTCTAATCAACCAGCTGCAAACACTTCTCGAGCCAAGATTGTAATCATTCCTCACAGTACAAATCCCTCTGCAATCAATCGTCAAGCACCCTGGACCACACTAGAGTGGTGGAGAAAATCAATTTCACCAACTCTGGCCCTTTCTGTCATCAATTTCGGTCCTTCCTGATCACTGGAAATGTTCACAGAGATTCAAAAATGAAGGCAAACAGTCACAATGCACTCGCGGGCTTCAAGTTTTTAACCACCCAAGCACCTCGGGCTAACTCTGCAAAGGCGATGTGAAATAGTTGTCGCATGATCACATAGCCTAAAAATGGGCTATGCAAACATGCGACACACCACTTGCATTACCTTCTTTTAACTACCGACGCTACCACTGCCACAATAGGGTTTGTCTCATTCTAGCAAGCTGGGAAACTGGCTTACGTGAACATGCGACAAGCCGCAAACATGCAACCTGCCAACTGCTATATCACCGCTGAGAATCCCCACCTGGGCCTATGTTCAAACCCTAACATCCCACTAGCATGGACCAACCAGAGATCATTATGACCTCACCTACCAACGGGACCACCAAACAATTGCAGATAAGCCCCAACACATGTGTCACCCTGTCACATGATCTCATAGCCCGAAAATGGGCTGTGTGAACATGTGACAGCCCACGAACCTTAACCACCACTGCAACCATCACCGCATGGAGTCAATAGAAAGGGGTTTGTTGCATGATCGCAAGCCATGGAAATGGCCCTTGTGATCATGCGACAAGGCCATGGGACCACCACACTACCACCCTCCAGCCAATAAAATTCATGCACATCAGCACTGCATGGCATCTGGACCCACTGTACAAAATGCATACCTCTACAACAAAAGCCAATGGGCCCACCTGACAAGCCTCATCACCGCCTGCTGCCGGGACCACACCCCTTTCCACCAATGGGCCCCAAGGACATGTGGCAAGCGGTTGCATGATTGCATACCCAAAAACTAGGCTATGCGATCATGTGACAACCAACCCAAAGGTACCACATCACCACCTCCGTGACCATAGAACTGTAAACACCAATTGCTAAGAACTGGGACCCACGCGAATAGATGGCAAGCAGTCACATGATCGCATGTCAGAAAAGTCTGACATGCGGCCATGTGACAACCAATAAGAACATGCCATCTGTCACCCCTCTGACACCCGACCCACTTCACCAAAGCAATGCTTGGAACAAACAAAATTGACGGCAAGTGCATGATTGCATGGGGAAAGAATATTCCATGTGATCACACTCCGACTGTTGATCTCCTTCGTCTGCCGCTTTAAAGAAACTGGCCCGACATCATCGCACTTGTGTAGTTAAGACAAATGAACAAGGAGAGCCGGCAAAAAAGAAGACATGCAAGGTTGAAAACACACAAAATTTTCAACATGACACAAAGGTAAACCAGGAAGCTTAAAACATTAAGGGCTTTATGCAGGCCAAAAAGGTTGAAAACATCATGGATTTTCTAAAACACTGTGGGATTTCGACACTATGGCAGATTTTGACAATTTCCTGCAGACCTTGAAATTTGAATAACTTTTTGAATTTTATGATTCAGCATGTGCAAATTGGACCAGAGCCTAGTGACAACACAAGGAACACAGGGCAGGACACAAACCATGAAACATTTTTAGGGAGGAGGCCATTTTCAAAGGATTTTTGCATTTACAGAAAAATGGCCTAACAGATCCACTGCCCACGGGCCGTGAATTGTGGGCTACAACAGTTATGGTGACGACTGTGTTGTGGCAACCCATAGTCCATGTGTCATGGTCTATGGGGGTTCCACATATTTGGCCACCGGTCGGGCTGTGGATTTCCTGTGGAGGATGGAGTGGGCGGAGGGCTTGAGCCTCGGCTCCCCCAACTCACTTACAATTTTTTATTTATTTATTTTTATTTAAAAACAAAAAAATACATAAAAGGATTTGTTTAAGGTCTTATGCTTTTCAAAAAAAAAAGGGCCAATAGATTCATCTACAACAGAAAATGAAGAGATCTTTGCTTGAAGAAATTGATCAGAATACGCAAATGGGTATTAAGCGAAACAAAAAAGGGTAGTTTTACCTCCCTTACTGTTGTTCTTGTCTGGCCGAGATTTATCCTTTGAATATGTAATATTGTGTTTATAAGTATAAATACAAGTAGTATTTAAGTTTATAAACACAATATACATAGAAGCTTGAAAACCTCTAACCTCCATTAATGGCCTCCCTCAACACCCTGCACAAAAAAGATAAGGAAAAAAAACTTGTCAAACCCATATAGGGTTTTGAAAATGAGAGTTTAGAGGCTAAAAGAGATGAATTGTAGTGTTTTGGGAATATGCCCATTTTACCCTAACCCTAAATTTGAAATGAGGGTTCGGGGAAAAGGATCAACCCACTTTTGACCTTTCCCTTATTATTTTTTAATTTATTTTCCCTCTCATTCTTTTCTTGTGGTTGAGTATTTAAAATAACTTTAATTTGGGTTTTTGCTCATAATCTTTAAATTGCACATGTTTTATTTTGACATTTTGTGGGAGCTAGAATTAAATTACTCCCATCTTGATAATTATTTCCCCACTAGATAGTATTAAATTTATGGGTGGGGGAAATGGTTTTCCTTTGTATTTTTTTGTTATTCCATTTGGTAAGGATAATTTATTTGTTAAAATTCTTTTGGGAGGGAGATTTAATTACCTATTTAATTCGATCATGTGTTAGGAGGTTATGTTCATCAAAGTAATTTTATTTTAATTAAAAGGGGAAAACTTAAGTGGCAGATATTAATTATTATTTTTGGTTAATAAAATTTGTTAATAAGGCTAAATTAGCTACAACTTAAATATTATCAATATGTTTAATTTAATTGGGTATCATTGGTCTATATGACATTTTATTAAACAAAATTCTTGTATGAAGATGAGATTTTTAAATTTAGTAAATTAGATTAGATTATTATTTAATTTGTTTAAAAGTATAGTTCTTTCACTTGGAAGTTAATTTAATTAGTATTATTATAATTATAGATTGATGACTTAGCTTAGGTTTAGTTAGGGGGTACGAACAATTGTTCATTTATTAACATTTCTTATTATATTTATTATGTATTTGTTGAAATGATTTAATGAAGTTGATGTTTTCACGAGAGGGATGTTGGCAGGGATGACAACCCCCTCGTCATGACTTCCATCTAGCGAATCAGGTTATCCACCTATTGATCAAACCTTCATTTTTCCTTTTTCCTAATGCTAGTAGGTTTTTTATTTATCATCAATTAATAATGTTCAACTTTAACAAACAAAAAATTTGTGTGTTTTTGCTTGTAGAAATATGGGCACGACAGATTTAAAGGCTAAAACTTATACTCCTTATAGTAAAACTAAACGTGAAAATGAAATAAATTATCCTTCACCTATACCAGTGGTCAGTGTTGAAGAATATTATCCTACACCCGCTAGGAGAACATCGTAGAGTTAGGAAGAAAAAAAAAATAATGAAGAAGAAATCACCTAGTTTTGTAAGGCTGAGACCTAAGGAAAAGGCCACTAGATCAGAATAGAAGTGGAAAGAAACTCGACCACCTCCAAAAAAAACTTCATAGATGAAGAATAATGGAGATGAAGATAAGTATAATCACCCAAAAATGGTTTAGTAAATCTTAAATTCAACTCTAAATTTAAAATTTAAAATGGTAGACTTTATCTTATGCTTAACCAATCTTGCATAACAATTCAATATCTTATCTCTTGATCAAATCATCACTTTGTCATTTATTTGATGATATCCTAAACATTGACCACTTTATCCCCTTTTAATTAAATATAATCCACTATATCCTATGTTTTCACATGAAAAAGGAATTTCCTAATTTGAAAATGAGAAATAGACTTTTTGTCTTCACATGAGTGGAATATATTTTGCCCCTTAATCATAGCCACTCATTTCAACCTAGCCTTCAATCTCCTTCACTCTCTCTTTTTCCTCTTAGTCTTGTCCATTTATTTTGCCTCTTGAGAATCTTGTGCACCAAAGTTAAAATATGGATTAATCTCCACCCTTTGATTTTACCTCTTAATCTCTCACCATCCATGGCTCTTTAAAAGGAGACTCTCATCATTATAGGCTAATCTTAATCAATCTAGATATTAGATCATTCATGTTATTGTTATGATATCATTTTATTTACTTGTATTCTTAGAGCACTCTCTTGTATGCTATCATATTTTCATTTTAGCTTAGCATTTTCTTGTTTTATCCAAGTTAAATCACCTAGCTTAGCTGGGAGTTATTGTAATCTTGTTGGATTCAATTTTGTTTCTTGTTCTTACATTTGTATTATATCTTAGTTCTATCATTTCACCTAGATCATCTCTCATCTTGCATTATCATATTGAATCTTCCATTCTATGGTCCACCTTGCAAGGGTTTCTTATTGAGGTTCATTTGAGAGCCACTATGCACAATACTTAGATTATTGCACATCAGAGATATGAATCTATTAGCCACTTCTTGAGATATTCTCTTCCATAGATTCTCTCAAGTGCAATGGTTTATAGAAGTGTGTCACACTTTGATCACACATCTTTGGCGACCACTGTGGGGCTGTTTCTATAATTTTACTCCATTTCTTACATTTTTGTCTTTTGATGTCGCAAGTTCTTTATTTTTTTTTTGTAGGCCAAAGAATCATATGAAACTTCAAATCATACTTAGGAGACATTCTAGTATACTACTAGGAAAAGCATCTCATTTTCTACAATATTATTCTGCTTCTCTGAGAAATATCACCTCCTTTATAGGAAAATTGTTAGGAATAGTCCCAAGAGATAACTGAGATGGGGGGAGAGGGAATCGGTTATCTACAAGATTAAATTATTTATCCAATTAAGTATATAAGAAAATTAAGCATAAACACAATGAAAGAATACTTGACACAACACCACAATTTTGGTTACGGGGCAACCCAAATAGGTAAAAACCTTGCTGGGAATTGACACCTACTAAGAAATGAACTAGTGTATTATGATCCTTGTTAGAAGACCTTACAACTCTGCTAGGAGTTGATCTTTATAATGAAATAAGTATAGTGACTTGGTCAAGGATTGGACCTTGTTAGGAGTCTTTTACATTTATCCCTATTAGGTGTGAGGATGCACTATCTGAGAGAACATTGCTCAAAGGGGTGAAGGCTGCAACCTTCTATTTAACAGATACACACTATATTTGGATCTTGATGAACTATGCATAGACCTAATATCTTGATCAGTTCCAATAAAGAGTGTGAACTCTCTATTATGTCACATAGACCTTCTGTTGATGGCTCAACACTTCACACTCTCTGCTCTACTCTATTCTTTCAACTCTTATCTATACCTAGCAATCACAAATGACTACTTATAAGTATCTTTCCTCTAAATGGTATAATCAAGTCATCCTTCTAGAACCACCTTCAAATCATATTAGAGAAACAATAAAACTCTCCAATAACATATTTGTTGGCTCTACTAAGCACATAATACAAACTAGGACCTATCCAACTCAATATGAGTGAACAGGTTACTCCACATCGTTGGCTTCACCAAATTAACTAATACTTTCTACTCATGTTGAATTACATCATGCACTCTTAACCAAATATTCCTAACACTCCAATAAACACCAATCCAAGTGCACATATCAACCTGATGGGCACAACTACCTTACCAAATATAATCACTATTAGCTTCCTGGATAAACTTGGGAAATTGTGACTGTCAAATGTGAACATCATAAATTAACTTCTACTGCATATCAGACTCTACATCCATGAACATAGCTTCATACATATGTCTACAACATACATATAAATGTGCAAGGTTCCTTAATAATTGAACTATGAATCTCATACCCACCTCTGTCTATAACTCTGTTAGGAACATTGTTGACACCAACAACTACACAATTGTGTATACTCATAATCTACCTATGTGTCTATGATATGATGCTGATAACATATACATGCAATATATACACATAGCTCTCTCCACCGAGCTTCAACACATGCTACTTACCATATGTTGTCATCAATGACAAACATACAGTTAGCAATTTGGCTTGGTGGAAAATCTCCAACAATCTCCCCAATTGGCATTGATGGCAACATATGGAATGAAAAACACTACCAAACCAAACGTCCAATTCTTTTATAACATTCTCCATTTCCTCAACAAAAGTCCCCAATGGAAGTATCTTGCAACTGCTGCAATATTCTTCAATAATCTCCATTTCCTTAATTGTACTGCTTCCCATGACTATAGTTTAACTCCCCCTTTCTACTTGTTTTTTATTACTATATATTCCTTCTTTTTATATTTTTCATGACTATATAATACTCCCCCTTTGACATCAATGGAAAAGGGTGCCAAAAACATTTAAGCATCAATACTACTCATGAGGTAGAGTAGTCAACCCTTCATCAGTCACTGAGGACTGATGCACTTTTGTAAACTCTATTCAGATTCAAGGAAGGGAATTACTCCCAACTTTTCCCTGAGATACTCAAAAGTATCCTTAGGTAGGGGCTTTACGAATATGTCTTCTATCTGATCTTTTGTACTCACATAATCCATCATTACTTCTTTCTTTGCTACTTTCTCTCTTAGGAAGTGATACTTTATCTCGATATGGTTTCTTTTTGCATGCATCATAGGATTATTTGACATATTGATAGTGCTAGTGTTATCACAATGAATAAAAATTGGATAATTAGTCTAAATACTAGAATCTTTTATCATCTTCTTGATCCACACAATTTTAGAATAGTTTAATGCTACTGCTACATACTCTTCTTTTTCCATTGACTGAGAGATACAATTCTACTTTTTACTTATCCAAGTAAAAAGTATATCTCTAAGGAATACAACTCCTCCATAGGTACTCTTTCTATCATCCATGCATCCTTCCCAGTCTGCATCTGTATATACATGAATCTTTACATTCTCAGAATTAGGATACCATAAACCATCGTCTAAGGTTCCATTCAAGTATCTCAATATTATTTTTACTTCCATGAGATAACTTTTCTTAGGTTCTGCTACAAATATTCCAACAATGCCAATTGCATTGGAAATGTCTGGTCTGGTTTGAGTACGATATATAAGTTTTCCATTCATAGATTTATATAAGGTTAAATCTACTACTGGTGAATCATCGTTTTTTGAAAGCTTACATCCTACTATCATAGGAGTACTTATTGTAGATCTCTAAAAGTTTTGTTGATATTAGTGACTCACACTTAGTCATTTATCTAGGAAATGATGGTTGGTCATCACTGCAACTAAGTCATTATGTAAAGGCCGAGCTATATAATGTATACTTACCGGGTAGTAGCACTACCAAGTAAATCATGATCACTATATTTTTGTATTAGCCGAGTTAATTTTTTTTGAGCTATGTATGCAATGATTACCAAGCGATAGAGATATCAACCTATGTCAAGTACAGTGAATGTTGAGTATCAGGAACACCATTTACTGAGTTTTCCAGGAATGACATATGATTTTGTTATGGCACAATGATCGAGGTAAATCATTTTACCCGACATTCATGTTTTGCATTTTATTTGTTAAGGTAATTACAGAGATGATTATCCATCTATTTTTTAATCATTGATCCCTATGTAATACTTAGAGCCAATCAAAAATTAGTAAGGCTTAAGCAGAAAAAGGAGTTAATCTGAACCGTAGATCCTGAATCATGAATATGTTTTGTTGTGTATATAAATATAAGATCTAAACTCTAAAAAGTAGTAGCATATGAGAGTATGTGAAGGGTATGAAGGAATGATCAGAGAACCACATTCATATTAGTAAAACCATTTAGGTAGAGTTCAATGACCGAGCTAAGCAGTGAAAGGATAGAATAGAGATAAAATTGATAGAAGAGATCAAAACAATATTGTAAGGAGAATATTTGTTATCAACATACAGTGCAAACTGAAGGATTAGGTACTGAGAAATTCTAGCCAGTGTATCAGGGTAAATCTCTTAACTGAGTGGTCCTAATAGACCTATTACAATCTCTTAACCGGGTGCTTACCTAGCTATAACTTTTTAAATCCTTTAGCAAGGTAGACTGTATAAGTCTTTGAGCTCTTAATAGGGTAGATCATACTTTGATTAAATTTTGTAAGCCTTAATAGGAAAACTTATTGCTGCAGTAGTGAATATTTGTGGCTGTCATCCCCACCCTAGTTTTACCTTTCAAGGGTTTCTGGGTAACCAAAATTACTGTGCTATGAGTACTTACATGAATGCTGCTTAGTATGATAGTTACTTTATTTTGTTGAAGTATTGTTGATGCTATGAAAAAGTTTTTCAGTATTTTCAAAATAGATTAGAAGGTGATATCTAATTCTCCCCCTATCTCAATATCAATTTCCCAACTATATTTCCAACAATTGGTATCACAGCTATAGGGTTTCTCATTAGCAAGTCTAACCACTTGAGGAAAAAGATATTGAGAGGGAACTCTACAAGCTAGGAAAGGTCATAGAGAATAAAAAGATTGATGTGCAACTAGCATTACAACAAGTGGAAGTAGCCATAGGTGAAATGAAGAAATCCTTGAGCAAGAGAAGATAAATTGCTATTCAGCAAAATGATTCACATTATCAAGAAGAAGATACCATTGGACAATTTGATAATGGGAAATCTGCAGAAAGTGACAAAGCCATAAAAGAGCTATTGGAGAAAAATATCATACTTAATGATGACATTAGAAGCCTTAAGAGAGAACATGAAATTCAATCTATGAGATTTTGTGAAGTAGTTGAACAGAAAATAAAGTTGAAGATGACAAGACAATGGTTGAAGAAGATAAAAGAAAAATATCAATGAGACTTGATGAAAGGACAAATGACATACAAAGGTTGACTAGAAATCAACTAGACATGGTAAATTAACTGCTATTGTCCAATCAAGAGTTGGGTAGAAAAGATATGGATATCAACCAACTGAGGTCTGAAAATGATTAATTAATGAATGAACTAAGATCTGAGAAGGAAATCAATGAAAGGATGAACAAACCAAATGAGGCTGCAAAATATTTTGAAGAGTTGTTAAGATCACCTAGAAGATTTGGTGATAGATCTTGACTTGGACTAAATGAACACTCATCATCTAATGAAGAAGGAGAATAATCAAAGAGTAGAGAATAGAAGAATGCAAAATCAAAGAAAAACAAGCCCACATGCCATCACTATGGAAAGCCAGGGCATATAGCCAACATATGTAGGAGCAAAAATGGTAATTTTGATCTTAAACCTAAGTTTAATGGGCATTTCTTTAACTATAAGAAACATGGACATCAGGAACATGAATGCGGGTCTAAGGTCAATAATCCACCTATCCCACCAAAATTTCAAGGACACTATTTTAACTATCAAAAGTATGGGCATAGAGCATCCGAATGCAGATCCAAACCTAAATGGTCATCAAATGAGCAAACCATGTCACTTGTGAGGAACAATTCATATAGTTGGTATTATAACACTTGGTACAATTGTCATTACTATAATAAATATGGACACATTGAAGCAAATTGTATGAAGACTCACTTCAGAGGAAAATCTAAAATTTGTAAGAATGGAAGTATGATGTGTTACAAATGTTAAAAGATAGGTCATCTTAAGAGAGACTATAGATCACCTATATGAGCAATGATCAAAATCAGAATAAAGATATCCATGAGATATTGAGAAATCAGATGAACAAGACATGGAAGAAGGAAACACAAGTGAAGCTAGCACTTTTGAGGTCACCTAATCTGTTGGATCAGGTGATCACACTTCTAACTAAGAAAAGAAGGTATGTTTGGAACTGAATCTTATAATGTTTTATCCTACATCAGTTCTTGACATTAGTTGAGAAAAAGGTCTATATCTGCATAAGTTAAAGATGCATTTGGACATGTCTGAGAAAAATAGAGTATTTTAATTTTTTATGCCGAGCGTCAGATTCTTGACTGAGTTGTCAATGTATGCTGAGTACCTATGGTAACTAAGATGTAATGTACATAGAGTTTAGTCTTAACAGTTATATTGACTAAGCTTGTGTTAGCCAAGGTTAACATGAGTTTGCCGAGACAACTGTATTCCACTTAGAATTATGTATGGAGCATTTATGAGGCCCTAATTTGACTTTTGGGAATCTATAAAGTAAAAAATTGCCACTCATTTCATTTCACCAAGTGAATTGAGATTTATTTGAGTGATTCAGATTGCAAGAAACCAGTTTGTCAAAAGTGATTACAAATCCTTTCAGTGTGCCATCGGTAATAATCATCTACATGACACTTATGAGAAAAGGTACACTACCAAGAAAACATTTCTTTTCAAAAATTTCAAATTAAAATGGCATCATCATCATCTACTACAATGAAGAAATAAGGGATGGAAGTTTTCAATGCACAATTGGTAGGAAATAAAGTTTGCAAGCCACAGAAATTTAGGGCTATTATGGAAACCACAATTAAAGGAGATCTTACTAGCGCCCTATCCTCAATTTCAGAGAACGTGTTAATAATTAATGATAATAGGTCTTGTTACATGTGCAAGATCAGGGAAATTGGAGATTATGAGATCAAAGAGGCATATGAAAAATTATGTGATAATGGAGTGTTGAAGTCGGAGTATAAAACTATTTCCGAACAAGGGTTAGTGCATGCCTTAGATTTCCCACAAAATTTTAAGGTTGAATGGATAAAAATAGTGTTGAGTCAAGTGCACAATTTGCAATTGTGGCTAGAAGATGGACCTATGAAAATAATGAAGGAAATGATCCACTGAGTAACTGGATACCCTACTATTCAAGAAAAAAGGACAATGAAGTCTTCTAATAAAGAAGAAATTCAAACAAACACACTGGCAGTATGTAATAAGCGTGGAATGAAAATTTCCATCATCACTGATCCAGAAATTGACTTTGTAGTTAGGGTTCTCTAGCACCAATCCAGTTGCTTGGACAACGTCCCCTATATGGAAGTAGACCAAGCATGGAAAATCATCAAGAAAGGGCACACTTATGATCTTGTCGAGCTCCAGCTGACACAGCTTGCCAAGAACTTGAACTCAATCCAGATTGCAAAGAATTCCATGTGTAAGTTTGGTTCTTTGCTACTCTGTTTATTCTTTTATCTATAGAAGTGTTTTCCTACAGTCAGAGGTGCGATATGGGATAAGACAAAACCCATTACTATTCAAATCAATGAGTACATAGATCAAATAGGAGATAGCTTTAATGGTGTAATGGATAAGTATTTTGTTAAATTCAAGAAGAAAATGAGGAAGAGGAGTAGAATTCCTATGTCATTAGTTGAAAAGTATATCAAGGATATATGTTTTCTAGTTGACACAGACTTTACTTATGCTCAAGTAGTCCTTCCTAGGGTTTCATGGCTAATGCCATTACCCTATGAGGTAAACATAGATGAGACCACTACTACCATTACAACCCTCTTAGATGAAGAAATTGATAGAAAGGAACCCTATTTTGGAACATACAATTAAGCCAAATCTAAAATCACTATGGGTCTGATGGCTAAAACTATAGAAAGAAAGAGGAAGAAAATAGTAAAGAATATGGAGAAATATGTGGAAGAAGCTAAGAAAAATGCACCCTTCAAATTAACCCAAGGACTGGGAGAGGATGAACCAAGTGACTCTAGTGACAATGAAGAAGAAGAAGAAGAAGAAGTTCAAGTAGTAAATAAGAAGGGTAAGAAGCCTATACTTATCGAGCCCCCAACCAGAAGAAGCATACTGAAACGTAAAATGTCTTCACACTTGTGCTTAGGCATAGAATAAGGGGAGAAACTGTCAAAACACCTAAGAAATCCCCTACATAAAGTAAACAAAAAATTGTTCAACCTAAGGCAGTGTCAAGCAAGGCTAACAAAAGGCCTAGGAGGAAACTTGTTTTGGAAAAGGAAGATGATGAGGAAACTGAAAGTGATGAAGATGTGAAGAAGAAAGTTGAATTGCAGAATGTAAAACCTACTGTGGATGAAATATGCCATAAAATCAAAAGAACTACAAGAGTAGAGGAATTGAAGGGATTAAAATTTGGAAGCATAAGTATATGAGACAAAGAAAAGGTTGAAGATGCTATTCTTGAAATGCTTTGCACCTTCAAGATGTTACCTATTCAATTGGAGAACCAAATTCCTAAAGAGTTGAGCAACAAGATAGCATAGAAATGGGAATATGCTCTTAAATTAGAGAAACAAATAAGGGAAGGCACCCTAGAACAAGTTGAATCAAATTTAACCCCTGCAAACATTAGACAAATTCTAGAACAATATCAAGCAAAGTTTGATCCTAAGCTTAGCGCTTATTTAGTCCTTCAACACAATGTTGAGGATGTTGTGCAGGAAAGTATAAAAATCTCGAAGATAGTGTTTGGATTGTTAATTGAAAAGGATGTAGATAAAGATTCTAGTACATCTAAGGATGTTGAGCATGACACAAAATGGAATGCAATGGAGATACCCATTCTGGAGATTGAAGCTCCTACGATGGAGGAAATTTAGTAGGTATCTAAAGTAAAAATTGTTGATATAACAGAGGATACCCAAATAAAGACTCAGGTATTGACCGAGGAGGATATACAGGGTGCTGAAGAAAAAGACACATCTTTTCCCGACAACAATACTATACTTTTAAAGGTCAAATATTATCCGACAATTGATAAGACATCAATTGATAATTGTACCCCCACCAAACCTGAAGTTGTGTCAGTTGAAATGTTAGTAGGTACAAGCACTACCAAGGAATAAGATCGGTTGGCACCAGTAAATCCACCCACATCTGCTGAGGAGGTGAACCTGTAATACCCCAAAAATGGGCTATAGGTTCATTACCCTATATATCATCAAATCGAATGAAATTGACATTGAAGTCCTAACCTAAGGCACATCTACACATCAAGTCATCAAAATCCTAATTGATTTTATCCTAACTCTGCATCAGGGAATATTTCCTAAATATTCCTAATTTATCTAATTATCTTTAATTAAATATTATTTGGCGATAAATCTCATTTATCCTAAATTTAATTAATTAAATATGATGAATATTTAATTAATTAGATTAATACTGCCACTTAATTATTTAATTACATTTAATTCTATTTATTCCTAATTAATATTGTTTTATTTGACAATAAATGAAAGTTGCTAAAAATAATCAGTTGAATTCTTATTTAATTGATTAAATTAAATTGTCAAATTTAATACTATAGTTTTGGAGTAAAGTTTGATTAAAATAATTGATTAACCCATAAATCAGTTATTTAAAACATATTTTAAATATTATTTAGCGATAAATCATATTTATCCTAAAGTTGATTAATTGAATATGATGAATATTTAATTAATTAATTTAATTCTGGCACTTAATTATTTAATTAGATTTAATTCTATTTATTCCTAATTATATTATTGAATTTTGACAATAAATCAAATCTCCTACGAATAATTGATTAAATATTTATTTAATTGACTAAATCCAAGTTGTCAATATCTAATAATATAGTTTTGAATAAAAGTTTGATGAAAATAATTGATTAACCCACAAATCAGTTATTTTTAAATTTAAAATCAGTTAAGTTGAAGATAAATCACTTTATTTATTTAATTAATTCATGATTATTTGTGCACATTCAAAGAACAGTTAAACTTTAAATCAGAAAATCAATTCAAGTTGTTATCTTTTTGAAACTCAACATCTATTTTGAGTTCAAAGTTGATCGAAACTTCTGATTTGAGTTAAAAAGTTGTTCTTGCATGATTTTGCATGATTTTGTGAGTTAATCTGTTTCTAATTTCTTGTTGACTCAAAAATCAACCTGAGTTTATCAAAAGTGATTTATGACTTTTCTCAATGCATCCTCAAGCCCCGGATTTCTATAAAATCAAGGCTTAGCTCTTCACAAATTATCTCTCAAATTTGCACAATTACTCTAATGAAATTTGCATATGAAGAATCAAGCTTTTGCGATAGGCAATTTTGTGAGATCATTTCATAGTTTTTCATAGCTTTTGCATACTTTTGCATTCATCTTCATAGCATTGTTAGATTAATTTGCAGATCAATTTCAATTTATTATAGATTAATTTCATACAATTTTTCATCTTATTGCATATAAAATACAAAAATAAAGATTAAATTTGCATTCATATTTCATTGCTTTCATCATTTTAAATCCTTCGTTTAGGTGTTGCATTGTCACTAATCTCAGTCTAATCTGAGAATACCATACTCGCACCTACTAGAAGGCAATAAATTGCCTAGTTAGCTATATTGTTCCTATTTGCATTTGTTGATTTTTGCTAACCTCTAATTTTTTACTGAAATGTTGTGTCCACAACTAGTGGGCATGGTATTGCACATCATTGAAGTCTATAAATCTAAATCTTTAATCAAACTTTCCTTAGTAATCAAGACAACAACCACATCTAGTTCCTAACTCATCAAAAGTCCTCGTCACTTGGGGAAAATCTCTCATCGCTTGGGGCATATCAGATTCATCGAGATCCATATCAATCTGGTATCCTAATCTATCTTGTAAATTGTATCAACTTTTCGTAACCATCGGCTCATTAGTGTGATTTCCTTGGTTCTTCATAACTGAAGGATTCAGATGTGATATGAATATTTATTCCTTCAACGATCAGGTCTGGAATTAGGTCACTCACTTCTTCATAATCATAAGGTTCAGAATCAGGCATTTTCATACTTTTTTGTAATCATCGGTTCATTGTTACTATAGTTGACATCATCACAATTCTTGGTCGATTAGCACCTGAATCATCTTTTCCAAATCTTTCAATCGGTTTCTATCTCGGAATCGGTTCATCTTTTAGATCAAGTTCTATATCAAACATAGACTAATCTTTGAACCACTACGCTTCACACATCGATTCAAAGAGGGGCGAACTATAATACCCCAAAAATGGGCTATAAGTTCATTAACCTTCTATATCATCAAATCGAATGAAATCAACATCGAAGTCCTAACCTAAGGCACATCTGCACATCAAGTCATCAAAATCCTAATTGATTTCATCCTAACTCTACATCGGGGAATATTTCCTAAATATTCCTAATTTATCTAATTATCTTTAATTAAATATTATTTGGCAATAAATCTCATTTATCCTAAATTTGATTAATTAAATATGATGAATATTTAATTAATTAGATTAATACTGCCACTTAATTATTTAATTAGATTTAATTCTATTTATTCCTAATTAATATTATTTTATTTGACAATAAATCAAATTTGCTAAAAATAATCAATTGAATTCTTATTTAATTGATTAAATTAAATTGTCAAATTTAATAATATAGTTTTGGAGTTAAATTTGATTAAAATAATTGATTAACCCATAAATCAATTATTTTAAACATATTTTAAATATTATTTGTTGATAAATCATATTTATCCTAAAGTTGATTAATTGAATATGATGAATATTTAATTAATTAATTTAATTATGCCATTTAATTATTTAATTAGATTTAATTCTATTTATTCCTAATTATATTATATAATTTTGACAATAAATCAAATCTCCTATGAATAATTAATTACATATTTATTTAATTGATTAAATCCAAGTTGTCAATATTTTATAATATTGTTTTGAATAAAATTTTAATTAAAATAATTAATTAACCCACAAATAAGTTATTTTTAAATTTAAAATCAGTTAAGTTGGAGATAAATCACTTTATTTATTTAATTAATTTATGATTATTTGTGCACATTCAAAGAGTAGTTAAACTTTAAATCAGAAAATCAATTCAAGTTGTTATCTTTTTGAAACTCAACATCTATTTTGAGTTCAAAGTTGATCTAAACTTCTTATTTGAGTTAGAAAGCTATTCTTGCATGATTTTGCATGATTTTGTGAGTTAATCTGTTTCTAATTTCTTGTTGACTCAAAAATCAACTTGAGTTTATCAAAAGTGATTTATGGCTTTTCTCGATGCATCCTCAAGCCCTGGATTTCTATAAAATCAAGGCTCAGCTCTTCACAAATTATCTCTCGAATTTGCACAATTACTCTGGTGAAATTTGCATACGAAGAATCAAGCTTTTGTGACACGCAATTTTGTGAGACCATTTCATAGTTTTTCATAGATTTTGTATACTTTTGCATTCATCTTCATAGCATTGTTAGATTAATTTTCATATCAATTTCAATTCATTATAGATTGATTTCATACAATTTTTCATCTTATTGCATAGAAAATACAAAAATATAGATTAAATTTGCATTCATATTTCATTGCTTTCATCATTTTAAATCCTTCATTTAAGTGTTGCATTGTCACTGATCTCGGTCTAATCTAAGAATACCATACTCACACCTACTAGAAGGCAATAAATCGCCTGGTTAGCTATATTGTTCTTATTTGCATATTTTGATTTTCACTAACCTCTAATGTTTTACTGAAGTGTTGTGTCCAAAGCTAGGTACAAAATTCACACACACATTTTTGGCACCCATCGTGGCGCAACCCACCTTTACATGCTAGTTTTGGTTTTTTTTGGAGCTAACCCCCCTTGTGCAGATTTACTTGGAGACTAAAACCCTAAAGTTTAAAAGATTTAATTTTTTCTTCCAAATGGCTTGGAGTTTTGGTCTAAAATGTTTTTTGCAGGTTGGAGACATATAAGGGAAGCTTCGATAAAAAAATTCACAATTTTTTGAGATGTGTGGAATTTTAAATAATTTTCTCTTTATTTTTGGAAAAAAATAATTTCTGACGCAAATCAACATATTTTTCAGAAATGTTTACATTATCAGAAAGCTCTTTAAATTCTATAGGGGTCCATTGTTTTTGTTTTAATTTTGGATGCAATATAATAGCTCAAATAGTCAATTTACAAAAACTGGTCTCTTTTGGTAAAATGTGTCTTTAGGGGACAAATAAAGAGATTTTTTGAAAAAATTTACATTTTTGGAAAGCTCTCTATTTTTAAGCAGGGGTCTCTATTTTGCATTTCTATTTTTGTGGCTGAAATCATATCAAAAAAATCAGATCTTGTTGACTAGGTCAAATGCAAAAAAAATAAAATTTTGTGATGGGTATGCACTTATTTTTCACATGGTTCAATGAATGATATGAGTTGTCATTTGGATTAGTTTTCGGTTATTATTGCTCCTAACAATTGGTTTTTAGGTCTAACCCTAGGGTTTTCATAAGTTGAATATACATTACATATCTTATTTTCTTGTTTTCTTGTCGGAGAGTTTGTAGCTTGCTTGCCTGGGATTTCTTAACAAAGCTAAAAATCAGGTAAAATCTACTAAGCACATTGGGAGGGAATTCATGTATTCTACTGCATCTAAAAACATTTCAATTTGGACATAAAATGAACATCTCATGTGTCTAGCTTGAGTGCCTTTCCTGCTTTCATAAATCAGACTTCAATTTTTGGGCTATAAAACGAACATAGATTTGCTTTTTGCATATCTATTACACATAGTAAATAGGCTCTATGAACACTATTTGTGGATGATCTCAAGAGAGTGGGATTCATTCATTTTCTCATTCATACAAATCTCTTCTTGATGAAGGATCCCCTTGTAGGTAGGGAAGGACACTGAGATTGTCTCATGTTCCCTTGATTTGCGTCCTCAACTTTTGACTGATGCATTCTCTCTCCGAAGAGATTGATAGACCATAAGTTGTGGACATCATAGATCTTGGTGAGATAAATTTTGGTCTTAGTGTGTCAGATTAATCTGTTTGCTTTGTCTTGGTGAAGTTAAGAGGTTAGGGGATTATGCTCTACTTCCTTTTTGGATAGTACCAAAAACCCAGATCCTTGGATCCGATCTAGTCCCCCTGTGTTATCTTTTGTGAGTCAGCTTTAGCAAGCGTTAATCATAGTGGACATTCTCTTAATTGGGTCAACCATATGGATGGAACCTCAAGCGATAATAGCCATTTTCACCCTGGTAGCAACAACCACTATATAAATATCCTTCTGGAGGAAATCTTCATAGGTGTGATCTCTTGTTGGGTTGTCAGATCTCCCTAGCAGCTCCTGATGTATTAAATTCTCGGACTGTATCAAATAACCAAGTGTGCCTAGATTGGAGTTCATGCTCTTGAGATCACAAAAGTTGCAGAGTCAGACCATTACTACAAACCCTAGTGAGGCCAAATTTTTCATTTTCTAGGACTATATGCATTATTGGAAAACTTTTTGGAACATACACAATTAGCACTCCTAGGGATTAGCACATTCAGTTACTTGATTATTCATGTGCAAGGTTGCTTTGTCCCCTATTCATTATTTTCAGATGTGCTTGAAATCACTTTCCTGCTATTCTACGTGCTTGTTTTTTTACTTGGTTATTGAAAATGAATGATCCCAACATAATCTTCAAATCTGGACAGAAAACTTTGGAAACATACTGATTCTGAAAACTGAGAAAATTGCAAAATTTGATGCAAAATCCCTTTTTGAAGTCAAAAGTCAATATTCAGGGTCAAAATCTTCTATCAATTGTCATACGAGTTTGTCAATTATCATTTTATAGCCTACCCACTATCGTATGAGCCTGCAGAAAGTCATGAGATTTTTTTGAAAAATTTCTAGAAGGTTGTCAAAATTGCCAACAATCCTATTTTTACAACCTATATCCAGATTCTGTCAAACAAATCATTGTGTCAAGAACAAAGTAGAAACTAGAAAGAATTCAATCATTTTCCTAAAGTGGTCTCTTGAGTCTGATTTAGCCTTCTATTTAATCAATTTGAGCCTTTTTCATCTTGTGTCAAAACCTTGACAACATCTTCAATCAATTCAATCTTTATCAAAATGACTAAGTGTTGTGAGCTCATGTTCGCTATCTTTTCGGCATCTACCCATACTACTATGGCACAATATCCTTCATTTATGTCCAATCTAATCTTCAATCAAACCAATCTTGACAAGGTTGCATCATTCAATCTTCTTGAATCAAGTCATTTCTTATTTTTCTTCATCTTGCTCTTTTGCTTCACCTAAGGTTAATGGTGGAAACTAGAGCTTCATCATGAAAGCAAAGAGATCAACCCACAATCTCTTCAGAGACATCTTCTGTACTTGCTCAGACAATTCATCAACCTTATGACACAACCAAATTTGGAGAGGACACTCTTGGTAATCTTTTCTTGAAAGGTGGTTACATCACTCCTCTTACATCCATCCTTGTAGGAAATCAACTGATTCCTATACCAATTCACAACAGCTATCAGACAACTCCACATCAATCTATCCCTAGTAGCTCTCATAAGAACAATATGTCTCAAGGAGGAATGAATCAAGGATCTCAAGGACAACATTCTCAAGATGGTGCAGATCCAGAACCGACACCTTCTGAAATTGCTCAATACCAAAACAATGATAACTTCAAGAAAATGATGAGGTATTTCTTGAAGGAAGATATAGAAACATACTTTCTAGAGTTAGCTTAACAAGGAGCTAAACTTCCTCCACATTTTAATGTTGAAGATATTATCATGCATGAGGAAGAAATTACAATCACCTCTATGATGAAACAGATACATGCCATACAAGTCAAACTTAACAAACTCAAAAAAGAGAAGGAACCCAAGGAGTTCTCCATGGAGGCTCTATGTCATTTTCCATTTGACGAAGACTTGTACATGCCACCATTCCCAAAAAGAGTGGAGATGCCTAAATATGACAAATATGATGGAAACTCTGACCCTCAAGATCATGTCAGGGAATTATGTACTCAATCTATGGAGTTCATGCATGAACCAACCTATCTAATGCATCCTTTCCCTCAATTTCTGGGAGGGGTATGCATTCATTGGTTCTCTAGAATGCCTCCTACAATAAAAACTTTTGAGGAGTTAATTAAATTGTTCTATCAGAAATAATCCTACAATATTCAACATCTAGTCGCCATGATTGACATTTGCAATCTGAAATAATATCCACGAGAACCATTCCTAACTTTTCTCAAAAGATGGAGGAATAAATTTTCTCTATATGCTAGGCCTATTCCAGAAACTAAGAAGCTGGAAATCTTCATCAACAATCTTGTTCTAGAAATCAACTATCCCTTACAAATGCACAATCATACATCTTTTGATAAGATGGTGGATAATGCGATCAAAATTGAGAAAGTACTTGTGAAAAAAGGAGATATATCTCTTCAAAAGGACAAGTATGAATTTGGATCTAGTTCTAAAGATAAGAACAAAAACTAGAACAAGAACAAAGGTTTTGTCGCAGATGGCATTGTTGATACTATCTATGCCCCATCGAAGGCACCCACTTTCAATCTCACTATTGGTACCCAAGCCATTAAAGCCTCTAAAGCTAAATCCATAGAGTCCAACAAAAAGTAAACTGAATATAAACCTTGGGCTAGAGATCCTAAATGCAAGTTTACTCCTCTTGGAGAGTCCTATGAATCTACTATGAAAACTCTATTGGCTAACAATATCATCACCTTTCCCGAGATCAAACACTTTGACCCAGAGCCTAAACTGAAATGGTGGAGAGAGAATGATTTCTGTGACTTCCATCATAGTAAGGGTCATAAAACTAATAATTGCATATGCTTGAAGAATCTCATTCAAGAAAAAAATGATAATGGAGACATCACGATTGACAATCATACAAGTAACAATGATCATACAGCCTTCATGAAACCATTTCCAAAACATGGTCAAGGAGATTCATCTTCTCAGCCTAACATGGGTGCTAAAGTCAACTATGTCTACTCTAGAAACAATGCTATCACAAATATGGTGGAACCATACCTATCTGAAAGTTGCAATGTCATCACAATTGTAAGAAAAGATAGAGACAATAGATCAGCTAATGCAGTTACTCGATCACAATCTTAGGCACATCTACACGGACAAAATTCAGATTCATGAAATGTCCCTAAGATGCCTTTCAATCTATCATCCACTTCTAAATAGAAAGCTACATCTAAATCTTCAAATCCTAAAGACACAAGACCTACTTCATACAGTATAGTCCAACAACTCTAGCATGCAAATGCAAAACTCTCCATGTTTGAGTTTCTTCGGATATCTTGAGCTCATAGAGCCATTCTAGACAAAGCTTTTCTCGGATCCAATGTTCTTGAGAACCTCAATTTAGATAGATTACAGACTATGGTTGGTCATCTAACATCTCTACAATATATCTCCTTTTTAGAGGAAGATGATAATTCTTTGAGTCATCCGCATAACCAGTTCTTGCACATTGAAGTCTTGATCCAAAACCATCATGTTAAACATGTGTTGATAGATGGATGCATTGGTCTCAACATTTGTTCTTATAGCTTGATCACACAATTGGGATTATCTAAAACTACTATTGATCCCAAGAAGAAGATAACTATCAAGGCATATGATGAACAAGAAAGATCTTCCAAAGGCATGATTGTCCTACCTATCAAAACAGGTCATGCTATCAAAGATATCACATGTCAAGTTCTTGATCTACCTTTGGCTTACAATATCCTTCTAGGGAGACCCTAGATACATGAAATGAGAGCTATTCCTTCCACATACCATCAATGTGTGAAATTTTCTTATGAAGGAGTAGAGGTAACCATTCCAGTGGATATATCTACAACTTGCAATACCTTGCAGGAAAGTGTTGATAAACTCGCTTCTAATAACATAGAATCTTCCACTAGGAAATTATCCATTGCATCAACATCCAAGGTAGAGGAAATTTCTAAAGAAGTCAAAATTAATGACAATGGTATGGGAGAATACATGATGGAACCAGTTTTATCTCTCACATCTCTCTCATTATCTCCAAAATCTTATGGACAACCTTCAGATAAAGTGAAACCTAATGCTAAAGAATCCCAGGTCAAATTCAATGGGAGCTTTGTCACAAAACAAGTATCTAAACAAGAGTTTGAGGAAGATGAAGTCATGCTTTCATGGTTATACAAAGATGAATCTCAAACCTGATCTATCTAGAAATGTGATGCATCTTCAAGCAAAATTCTTCAGAAGTCATATGGACCAGGGGATAAGCTGATTGCTAAAATGGGATATATAGGAAAAGGACCTCTAGGATTATAGGGAAAAGGTCTTTTGTCACCTCTTGACCATCAAGGCCGCACAAACAAGAATAAAACAGGTCTAGGGTATAAGAAGAAGCCTTTTTATCTTAACAACAACTCTCCTCATGTCTTAGAATAAATTTAACCATCTACATCTATTCAACAAAAGAAAGAAATGGAACAATATGACAGTTATGATGATGACACCACCTCCAAGCTCATTCCTTATGAGTATTTTCCTAAAGAAATCAAAGACCTTCTTGAAGAAGAGGATAATCCAATCAAAGGGATTAACGTAGTAGACACATAAGAACCTACTATGGAACAAGAGATAGTTGCAGCACAAGAACCAGCTAATCTCAAAGACAATCAAACAGACAGAGAAGAAGGTGGACACTATTATGAGAAAGACTCTTATGAGTATGAATTCAAATATGAATCCGAGGGTAACCCTTCTTGGGGTATCCATCCTAACTTTACTCATGTCCTTAATTTTCCTAGAGGCATTGATGAGGAATCTAGTGATTATGAATAGGGAGTCATTCTAGAGGAAGATGAGCTAATTATAGAAAAGAATGTTGATGTTGTACACCAATATGCACCTAAACCCAATGTGAGTCTAGAGTGAAGTAATGAACTTAACGAGTCTAATCCACTGATAGCTAAAGTGGACTTTTGCAATGACATTGAGCCTATTCACAAATTGAATGTCTTAAGTTGTAATATCACCTTCAAACTCAAGTGTCAGGGTAGGACCAATGATGACAGCACCATATCCATAAAATTTATCTCCCAATCCTTCCCCACTTTGAATATCCAACATCCCAACCTTCTCGACCAAACTTCTACAGATCTGAGCCAAGATATATATACCTTTCCCAATGACTACACCCTTGCTTGCTACCTCAATGCAGTTGAGCCTATGAGGACTTCCATAAGTGAACCGAGCATTGGCATGATGGAGTTAGACATCAAGTATCTTAGTCAAAAGAATAAGAATAAAAAGAAAAAGAAAAGGAGTTCTAAGGGTGAAAACCACTTTGTGGTTGTCTCAGAACCTACAAAAGTAAAAATAAAAGATGTATCCGAAGGTGAAAACCTCTCTGAGGCACCTAAAGATGAGATATTTGATGTCCTTCTGAGTCATTTATAGGATAGATCTATAGTTCTAATAGAGCCTACTCAGTCAATCAACTTGGGAACAATAGAAGAGCCATAGATAATCCATGTTGCACAATCCTTATTAGAAGAAGAAAAGAAAGAATTTACTACATTTCTAATAGAGAAAAAGATCAACTTTGCATGGAAATATTCAGATATGCCAAGACTAGATCCTGATCTTATAATGCATCATTTATCTATATCTCTTGGGGTAAAACTAGTCAAGCAAAAGTTGAGAAAAATGCATCCAGATGTTGCACTCTTGGTAAAAGATGAATTAGAGAAGCTCCTAAAAGCTGGATTTATCTGAGTTATTGACTATGCTGAATGGATCTCTAACATTGTTCTAGTATCAAAACTAGACAAATCTATAAAAGTATGCATAGATTTTGGAGATATGAATAAGGCATGCCCTAAGGATGATTTTCCACTACCCAACATTGACATGATAGTGGATATGACTGTGGGCTATGAGATGTATTCTCTAATGGATGGCTTCTTGGGCTACAATCAAATAAAAATTGCTCTTGAGGATCAAGAGAAAACTGCTTTCACATGTGCATGGGGTACCTTCTGTTGGGACGTCATGCCATTTGGTTTGAAAAATATAGATGCTACATATCAGAGAGATATGACATCTATTTTTCATGACATGATGCATCGCACTATGGAGGATTATGTTGATGATACTTTGGCAAAATCTATGATAAGATCTACACATTTAAATGATTTGAGCAAAATACTAGATTGAATGGAAAAGTTTAGTCTTAGACTAAACCCTAAGAAGTGTGCTTTTGGTGTCACTTCTGGCAAGCTCCTAGGCTATATTGTTTCAAAAAAAGGAATTGAAGTAGATCCAGCAAAGGTTAAAGCTATCATGGAGATCCAGCCTCCCAAGAATATTAGTCAAATGAGAACATTACAAGGGAGAGTACAGTCTATTAGACGCTTCATATCTCAGTTGGTGGATATCTTGCAACCTTTCAGAAGAACATTGCATAAAGGTGTGACATTTTCATGGAATGAGGATTGTGAAAAGAGTTTTAACCATATCAAGCAATATTTGGTGAATCCTCCTGTTTTGTTGCCTCCTATTCATGGGAAGCCATTGATTCTCTATGTCTCCACTACAAATACATTACTGGGGGCATTGCTAGCACAACATGATGATAAAAAAAGGAAAGATCTATATGCTATATCAGTAGAACATTGGTAGCATATGAGAAGAACTATTCAATGATCAAAAAATCTTGTCTAGCTATGATCTTTGCATCACAGAAACTAAGACATTACATGTTAGCTCATACAACACAGCTAATAGATAAAATTGACCCATTAAAGTACCCACTAAGAAAAGCTTCCCTCACAAGTAGATTAGCAAAATGGGTAATGCTCTTGAGAGTTTGACATTGAATATGTTGAAAGAAAATCTATAAAAGGACAAATAATTGCAGACTAGTTAGCTGATGCACCAATGTTTGATGATACTCCAATACAAATGGAATTTCTAGATTCCTCTATCATGAATCTTTCTTCTAGAGCATGGGATTTATTCTTTGATGGCTCCTATACACACAATGGTTCTGGAGTAGGCATATTGTTCATCACTCCTCAAGGATACTCAATCCCTAAAGCATTTAGAATAAAGTTTCCTTGCACAAACAATATTGTTGAATATGAAGCTCTCCTTAATGAAATGAAGATAGAAATTGAGTGGAGAGTTACAAAGATACACATTCATGGAGACTCACAACTTGCAATCCATCAAGTCAATGATGTGTACCAAACAAAAGATGAAAAGCTCATTCCACACAAAAGAATGGTAGATGATTTGAAGTATTTCATATCTATCACATTTGAGAAAATTCCTAGAATAGAGAACAAGATTGCCGATGCAATGGAAATGCTATCTACTCTATTACAACAACCTGAACATGAGCTACACTATAAGTTCCTGGTGGAAGCACTATCTTATCCTACATATGATTCCCCCAAAACCTGCACGATCTGCACTATTTTTGGTCATGATTCATCCAGATATAAAAATCTTTTTTCCTATCTCCAAGGCCAAATCATTCCCAATTCCTTTAACCGGTATGAAAAATGAAACCTTATCCACACTACATCCCAGTATGTCATCATTGGTAATGATTTGTACAAACAAGGTCTAGATGGTACACTACTTAGGTGTTTAGAATGGGAAGAGTCTCAATGTGCATTAGAAGAAGTCCATTAAGGTATATGTGGATCATATTCTAATGGTTTAACACTAGCTCAAAAACTTATTAGGGCTGGATACTATTGGCGTGAAATGGAAAAAGAGGTGATCACATATGCAAAGAATTGTCAAAAGTGTCAAGTACATGGTAATTTGATTCATGCACAAGGGAGAGATATAATTCCCTTTACAACACAATGGCCTTTTCAGTAATGGGCTTTTGATCTTATAGGTGCTATCTATCCACACTCTTCTAATGGACATATCCATATCATAATAGCTACAGATTATTTTACAAAATGGGTAGAAGAAGTTCCTTTGACACAAGCAACTGGCAAGAAAATATCATTGTTCATTCTAAACTACATCATATGTTAGTATGGTATTCCCCATTCCATAATCATAGATAATGGTGGCCAATTCAAGAACAAAGACTTAGATGATCTATGTGCCAAATTCAAGATTACACAACATTGGTCATCTATTTACTATCCTCAAGGGAATGGACAAGCAGAGGCTTCTAATAAGAATCTATTGAAAATCTTTCACCGTATAGTTAATAAAACATGAAGATACTCACATCTCATGATCAATCTAGCTCTTTGGGCCTACATAACAATTATCAAAATGCCCACTGGGGCTACTCCTTTCATTTTAGTTTATGGGTCTGAAGCGGTACTACCTATTGAGGTTGAAATCTCATCACTAAGAATCATAATGCATGGTCTAGTAACTGATGATGACTACAAAGTGTTTAGGTTGTAAGAACTTGAACTACTAGATGAGCACAGACAAGCAGCGTATGATCATCTGAGAGTATATTAGACAAGAATGTCAAGAGGCTATAACAAGAAAGTCAAACATAGAGAATTTCAAGTTGGTGATCTAGTCTTGAGAGAGAATCCCAAAAATCAATCACATAGAGAGTGCAAGGGGAAGTTTGAACCCAACTAGCTAGGTCCCTTGGTTATCACTGCTACTTTTGGCTCTGGCACCTATCAACTCTCTATGACTGAAGGAGAATAGTTCTAAGAACCAATCAACGTTCTCTAGCTGAAGAAATTCTATGCCTAAGGGATTTAGTCTATGGTAAAATGTCCTAAAAAAATCTTAAAAATTAGAAAAAGTCTTTAAAAAATGAACATCTTGGTGAAAACCTAACAATGGGTGCCTTGATGATTCACAAAAAAATAAAAAAAATAAAAAGTACAAAAAAATTGAAAAAATGAAAAATACAAAAAAAGAAGAAAAAGAAAAAGTGCCATGGTGAAAACCTGGAAATAGGCACCTTGGTAGAAAAAATACAATCTCTACCAAGATGGTGACAACCCAGCAAACGGGTACCACTTGTTCAAAATTCTCCATCTATCAATGCAATCTTGGCCTTTCCTAGCTTTCAGTCTTGCTTTAGCTTGTACATATCTCTTGGTTTGTTCCCACATTCCTATTTTCAATAAGTCAGTTTGTACACCAATCAGCAAAAATGTCTATATCCTATCAATTCTTAACACTTGGGGGCAATCAATGTCATATCCTATGGTCTCTAGTATACCTTAGATGATTCATATCTAGTCAAGGTCCTTTGAAGCTTGATTGGAGTCAGTTTGTTTGTCTCCTCTCTAGAAAGGATTTTGCATCTACAACAACACAATTGAACATCAACACAAACTGAAAATAATCTATTCTTCACATGCTTTTATCTCCTTGTATGCTTACTGATTCACATTGAGATTTTTGCATATTATGTTCCCTCAAGCTCTTCGATGATGTCCTTTACAAGATTTAGAGAGTGACAACTGGGGGCATAATCTTTTCTTTGTTTTCTACTTGTATGTGAAAATCTAACAACTTTGGAAATTCTGGATTGAAATGGTGTCTACCTGTAAGAGCCTCCATCTTGAATTGGATGCCCATGAGTACCTCAACCATTGATACCTAGAAAATTCAAGGAAGTTTGATCTAACTATTGTCTTTTTGAGTACTTTCTTTCTCCTACTATGAAATGCGATCTTACCTAAGGATGTGAATGATAAAGGGTCACTACGGGTAATTCACATTGGATTTAGAATGATCTCTTGAATACTTAATGTATTTGTTATGCAAGGTGTATTCAATTCATCATAATGTTTATGTTCTAATGCTTATACAAATTGCTATATCAAAATGGACATGATATTCAGGTCATCCTGGCATTTATGCCTTGGTTCTTATATCTAAACTGACATTCTAAAAACAAAATTAATATTCATCTGTCCATGGTTTTCTAGCCATTGGAAGTTGTATTGATTCTTGAGCATACAAATTGATATTCATATGTTTATGGTTTTATAACTAGTGGGCATTGTATTGATTTATCAAGTTACTAAAAATTCAATGATGAGAATGATCGACACATGATCAGTGACTAGGTCCTAGGTCTTAGTTTTGCATTTCATTTTACATATCTCTTTGCATTTTGCATGTTTGCATGGTCTCACAAATTGGTTGAACACTTAAACAATTTTTTTCAATCACATCTTCGAATCTAAAAATAGCTGAATCCTACAAGAAGGTCCATCCAACAAAAGAGCAAGTACAATCTATTTTCAGGATCAAAATCAAAATCTAAGATTGTTTATAATGTTGACTGCTTGCATAATTGACCTTCTAAACATCATAGAAATCCAAAAATCAAGTTAACTAATTATTTTACATCAAACTATCAAAATTTCAATTGGGTCACCCATGGTCAACTCATACTCAAACCTAGTTAAACTTGGTCTCCATGACCTCCAAATGATGCAAAATGTGTTCTTAGACGTGTAAAACCAATTCTCAAATCAATTAACATGCTTCTAAACTATAATGTTGACTTTTCTTGTCAGATTTCAATTTTCATCTTGAAGGGGGCATGGTATTGCACATCATTCAAGTCTGTAAATCTAAATCTGTAATGAATCTTTCCTTAGTAATCAAGACAACAACCATGTCTAGTTGTTGACTCATCAAAAGTCCTTGTCACATGGGGAAAATCTATCATCACTTGAGGCATATCAAATTCATCGAGATCCATAGCAATCTAGTATCCTAATCTATCTTGTAAACTATATCAACTTTTCATAACCATCGGTTCATTAGTGTTATTTCCTTGGTTCTTCATAACTGAAGGATTTAGATGTGATACCAATATTGATTCCTTCAATGATTAGGTCTAGAATTAGATCACTCACTTCTTCATAATCCTAAGGTTCAGAATCAGGCATTTTGATACTTTTTCATAATCATCGATTCATTTTTTCTATAGTTGACATCATCACAATTCTTGGTCGATCAGGACCTAAATCAACTTTTCCAAATCTTTCAATCAATTTCTAGCTTGAAATTGGTTCATCTTTCAGATCAATTTCTATATCAAACACAAACTAATCTTTGAGCCACAACACTTCACACATTGACTCAAAGAAGGGAAAATCCACCCACATCTGACGAGGAGGTGAACCAAGATCAAGGAGAGTAGTCTGAAGTAAAAGCTACTAGTCCTCTTGTGAAGAATAAGGGAATAGAAGAAAAAGAAGAAAAAGATAAAGTTGTTGAGGCATAAGAGCCTAAGGAAAAAGAGGCAATACAAGCTCTTGTACAAATTTTGAGTGGGAGCACACCGAAGAAAATTAACAATAAAATGAAATTCTTTTCACCAAAAGTAACTACGAAGTTATTGTTATTCTGAAATGAGATATTGATAGTTTATCCTATGAGCAGATACAAATTCTGCAAGATTTGTTGAATAGGAAATGCAGGAAAGAAGAACTAAAGAGAGAACATCAGCAAACACAAGTCTTGTGTGAAATAAAAGAAATATTTAATCATGCTTTAGAGTTATCTGATGTGCTTAGTTCTTCTCCCATCCTGGAACAACTTGTCCATATTGTTAAAAAAGTGACTAATGTTAGAAAGTAAAGATCCCCAAGATAACTGAGAGGGGGGGGGGTGAATCAGTTATCAGATAATTTATCCATTCAACAGCTTTAAACAATATAATCAATGTACTGATCAACCATAGAAAGATAATCATACACAATTGCACAATAACACAAGATATGTTAACTAGGGAACCTCTTGAAAAGAGTAAACCCTAGTGGGAATGATGCCCACAAAATGATGCACTAATATGAAGGTTCCTTGTTAGAGGATGGACCCTGTTAGGAGTCTTATGAAATACATTCAGTACATATAAATCCCTATTAGGAGATTTTGAATCCCTGTTAAAAGATTCTAACCCGGTGAAGAGTTTATGGAAGACAGAAGGACCCACTGCCCAAACAACTTCAAGGCAAGATCTCTGAACCCACTGTCCAAAAGATCTTAGAATTATTCAATAGAATAATATTAAATATATTACCTCCTTCACACTATGCCATTGCACTCTCTGCTACACAAGATCACAATTCCAGATCTCTGTACTCACAAGTCTTCCTTCATCACTGAATTAGCTCTTTTCTTCACTTCATGCATATATTCACATCTCTCTCTTGATAGTACACTTTACAATAAGGAAAAAATTCCTTCTTATATACCAAACTCAAATAATTACAAATGAGTCGGTCCTCAATTACAAAATAATAAATTCTACATGCTACACACAGAATTCACATAAAATTGTCGGCTTCCAGATGCTATAACTTTCTCCAAACATATCCTCAAAGTTTGCACTGTGAACCACATCATCATTAATGAGTCTTCAACATCCCTTTAACTGTGCAAAATCAAATCCCATCCCAGCTAAGAGATATCCTCCGATTTTGGAACATCGCTACATGTTGGAAATATTCAAGAATTAACCAAGTTACTGAGAGGGGAGGGGTGAATCAGTAACTTCAAATTTTTTTATATCAATATCAGATGTATTAACATATAGTTCACTTTATCCTTTTGCATATAGAAAGCATGAAACTTAAAAGCATTCACAACAATGACACATAGATTTGGTTACCCAAAAACCTTCCAAACGAAAGTAAAACTAGGGTGGGGATGAAACCCACAAAGCTTTAATACTGTAGTATAAAGTTGGCCGGTTAAGGCTTACATTGATCACTTCTGATGATCTACCCTACTAGGGGAAATAAGGATTGCTAAATCCACCATGTTAAAGGATTTTTACAAACTTACAAAAGAAGTATGTACTCAGTAAAGAGATTTTACAAAAGACTATTAAGTCTACCTGGTTAGAGGATTTTAGTACTAATTCACTGGTTAAAATGAAATAGTATATCTCTTACTTTGCAACTAGATTGCTGAATGAGATTCACTGATGTACTAATCACCTTCTATGATGAATTTGTCTCTGCTGCTCCTTATGTATAGTAGCCCTTTGTAATTCACTAGTTTCTGCCTTTTTATCTCCCCTTTTTTATTCCACATTCATACTACTTGGTATTTGTACAACATTGTTTATATACAAGTCTAAAAAATTAATTACAATTACAAAGTCGGCTTAACAAATAAGCATAAGTGCTACTAAGTCGGCCCAAGTATGGTTACACGGTTCCTACAAACTAACTCAGTGACTTTCTGATACTCGGTGTCCACTGCATTACTCGACATCATCATGCACTTGGTAGAAGTGAAGGCTCGGTTCATACTAACCACTCGGTAAGTTTCGAACTCGGTAAATACTTGTGACTTGGTAGACATAATGTCACTCAGTTTACACTGTCCTGCTCGGTTTGCACTGTCCTGCTCGGTTTGCACTATTCTTCTCAGTTTGCACTATCCTACTCAGTTTGCACTATTCTGCTCGGTTTGCACTTAGGATGCAAATAAGTGTTGTCTCTAGTGGCAATCCTGCTTAATGCCAACAATCTCCCCCTTTGGCTTTAGTGACAAAAACACTTATTGCCCAAAACTTATATACATGAACCATGATGAGATTTATTTTGATTTTTCAAAATTTGTCTTTGTCATAGGGCTTTATAAATTATCTCCCCCTTTCAATGCACTAACTTTTTCTTCTATACATATCTCCCCCTTTTTGACAATAATGCCAAAGGTGTATATACAAGTGTTTTACAGGGAGAATCCAAAATTTGATAGAAAAATAGAATGTACCTTCATTATCAGTGCCAGAGTTCTGTCCCAATTTTCTTGCAGAATCTTGCATGTTTGGATTGCAATTTGGACTTCTGCAGAGAGTGCAATCATGTGATCTGCTATTGAGAACTGATTGTCATGAATTAATGTTTTGGAATGTTCAATGTGCTTATACATTGTATTCATGATGGGAAGGATCATGTTCTGAATGTCTAGCAGTGTGGACCAGATCCTTGTCTCTTCTTTCAGTAGTTCTGACTACATATTTGATAGGAATGAGATTTTCATGTGATGAGCAGAGTTTGAACTTGGTTCAAGTTGTAGCTTTTGTATGCTAATCTTTAAATCCTCATCAATTTTATTCATTTTATCCTTGACATCCTTGGTGAAGTCGACAACATTGCATAGTTTGGCCAAAAGAGAGGTAACATTCGAATAGGAAGATTCAATGTTTGTCAAAACTGAAGATAATTCTGCTTGATTAATAGCTATGTGCTGAGCAATGTGCTCAAGCACTTTATTGTTGAATTTCTTCTCAGCTTTTTCAACTAACTTGTCTATCCCAGATGAATCCTCATTGTACTTATTTACCGCTTCTACAAAACATGTTGAGAGGAGTCTACTTTAATACCTAATGCTTCTGACAAAATGTCCTTAGCATCCTTAATGATTTTATATTCCTTGTCTCTCTCCTCTTTAAGCTTCTTTTGCTTCACTTTCCTTTGGAGGAGTTCACCTATATTTTGCATTTGATCCGCTGATAGATTTGCAAAATCCAATGTTGGAATCTCTATTTCCTCATCTAGGTCTATATCCTCTACTATATTCTTGCCCAAAAATCTTATACTCGGTTGAGCCTTAGGCTTATCTATTATGGTACTTAATGCCTTAGTAGTAGTGATAGTAGACATAGTAGGACTGGCTATAAAGAATGGTATATTGTCTACTGGAGAACTTAAAGCTGAAGTATTTACACTTGTAGAATCAAAAAATGGAATACTTACTGCTGGAAAACTTGATGAAATAGGAGACTGCAACTCGGTAGAAGAAATGGTAGTTACTTCTGTGGTTGCTATAGGTGATTGGACAAATGTTGAAGTTGTCACAACCATGCTTGAAGATGTCTCTGGGCTAGATGTAGCAACTTTTGCTGGAGAGGTAGGAAGTGATGCAATGACTTCTGCTGCTATCCTCACAGTATCATCTACCTCAGTGGCTTCTTCCTGTTCATCACTATCATCTTCAATGTCTTTTATTATAACTGATTTAGTACTCATTTGGTGAAGATGGTATATGTTCTTCCATGTGGCATTTGCACTCTTCACAATCGATTCAATATTGTTAATCAAAATTAAACAAGTATTGAACTTCAGTGTCATCTTATTTTCATTCTCCTTCAATGCCTTCTTTATTTCATCATTTTTCAAGCTTGGCATTAACTGTTTCAGGGTTTGATCAAATATGTCTTTTATAGTTTGCCTTGCATTGGCCCATCTCATTTTTATTTGATCTAATAAAGCTCCTAGAATCTGTTGGGCTATTTCATCAGGAGAGTATTTCTACTGTCCCATCTTTTCAATGACAGCATCTTCAATCTCCTTTTGTTCTGTTTCTGATCTTATTTCATATTTTAAAGATTTTATATTACTTACTCCAGATCCTTCTCTCAAAAGTTTGATCTTCTCTTGAAGGGTTAGAGGAGGCTTTTTGAATATTATATCTTTGTCCTTTTTGTCTGCCTTACCCTTTGCACTTCTCCTTGTAAATACTGCAGTGGGAGGTTTAGGTACCTTGGTGATGAATACCTTTCCTTTCTTCTTTGCAGGTTTTGGTTCCTTTGTTTTCTCACCCTTTTTCTCTTCTTCTTCAATGTCTTCTCCTCTGCCCTTGGTTAGCATTAGAGGTGTGATAGCTTGCATTTTGGCTATCCTCTTTTTTCCTTTATTTACTACCTGTGGAAGCTTTATACTTAATTCAATTCTCACTTTTGCTTCTTCATATGTCCCAAAATATGGAGCTTTGGGATCAACAGGCTGATTAAGGAGGGCTTCAATGATATTCTTTGTTTCATCAATGTTTACCTCATAAGGAAGAGGTTTCACATGTACAATCCTTGATTTAGCTACTTGAATGTATACTTTGTCATAGTCCACCATGAAACAAATATCATCCTTATAATCCTCCACCAACTTCTATGGAATCTGAAATCTGTCGTTCATTTTCTCCTTGAAAGACTCAAAATAACTATCCATGATGTTCTCAAAATTTTCACCCATTTCTAAAATATATTCATTTATCTCATAAAGAATTGGCACATCCTTTCTCCATACTACTTTTCCTTTGGAAGGGAAGAATTTCTAAACATAGAAAAATAAACAGACCAGTAGAGATCCAAACTTACATGGATTGTTTTTGGAAGTTTGAATGCTTTCCATGTTCTTGTTAAACTATTTTAACAACAAATCTGCAAGGTCAAATGATAAATTATTCTTTACCACTTTGTATGCTAGGTCTATGGCTTCGCAGGGAACACTATTCTGCCAACTTGAACTATATATTTTATGAGCAATGATGTGTGTTCCAAACTTCAGTTCAGCATCAGTAATGCTACTTACTTTCATGCCTCTACCGTCCCACTCGGCTAGGGTTTTCTTCTCCAGCTCCGACCAACCTAGGGTTTTGGTAGATTTAACTTTGTTTAACATGGGAAGACCGGTGATTCGGTGAATCATCTTCTTAGTGATCTCTATGGGTTGCTCAAGCCAAATCTTGCCTTCTTGTACATGGCTGAGAATGTATCTAACCCATTTCTCCCAAAAGTTTTGAGGTAAATGTGTAATGTGAACTAATCCCTTGTCTTCCAGATGTTTGTCCTCTGGTTTTAGAACACCATTCACACACAGTTCCTCATGCACAATATCTAGTTCTAGGTTTCCCATCTCTTAAATTGCACAATTGAAATGATTGCAAATATCGTTAACAAGTAGTACCTTAGGAGGAATCTGAGATTGAGCTCCATTAGGGTCTAGGGTTGCTGCAATTGTGGGCATGAGTTTGAAATCTGGTGCTCTCCATTCCCCTTGGATTATCATATCTATTCCTTTCTTTGCTAAAGTGCTGGATGATGCCAGGGTAGCTCACAGAGAATTCTTTTCGCAAAAGTATTTGAATCGCTTGATTACTCTGGAAATTTTCTGCTCTCAAAATGCTAAAGTTCACGATGAAGAATGAGTTTGATTTCTTGCCTTTTGTTTACAACTCTGTCATTAATGCTTAGTAGAAATTAGGGTATGAATTCCGACAGACTGTCACCCACTATGAATTAATTGCTCGGTAAAGACTTCGCAACTCGGTGAACTTGAGAATTCATATTGCTCCGACCTCATTCGGTAATCATATTAGATAGCTCCCGACCTTGCTCGGTGAAAACTGATATAGACCTTCCTGTGATCTTATTGCATCTTGTATGCCGATTTAGATCTTTCTTTTAATTTAGTTATGGAACTGCTTGAAATTTGTCTATGAGAATACAGTTCCAGTGCTTTCTTGGGAATTTAGTTTAAGTTGGTAGAGCCACCCATTCCATTACTTGGACTGGTTTGCTCGGTAGATTTAGGAATCCACTGTTGTCTCATCTATTTCCTGATCTTAGTTTCTTCATTCTTCTTTCCATCTTCAACTTCACTAGCATTCATGCAATTTTTGGCTATATGACCGAGTTTAGTGCATTTGAAACATCTTATGGTAGTATCTCTTTTCTTTAGATGATGTTTTATGCAGTTCATGCCAATGTGTCCATATTCTCCACAGTAATGACATCTACACCAAGTGTTGTAATCCCATCCAAACATTGCTTTCATAATTTGTTCTACTGGATTGAATGTTTTGGATCTACACTCGGATGCCTTGTGACCTTGTTTGTTGCATTTGTGACAATTACCTTTGAATCTTGGTTTTTCCTTGCATTCATTTGCTTTGTGGCCATGCTGATTGTAGTTGTAGCATTTTCCATTGAATTCTGCTTTTTCATTGCTCCAACATTTATTTGAAGTATGTCCTATTTTGCCACAATGATTACAAGTAGGTTTCTGATTCCTTTGAGTACCTTGCTTAGAAGATTCACCTTCTCCTTTGTATCCAAGTCCTGCTTTTCCTTTTTGCCTATGAAGATTTTGATCATGTAGCTAATTTAAGTCTTCTTGGTTCTTCAGCATTCTTTCATTGATTTGTTTTTCGGTGTTTAGGTCATCCACCAATCTTAGATTGATTTGCTTTTCAGATCTTAGTTCTTCTCTTGTGCTTTCTATTTATGATCTTAGAGTTAGAATTTCCTCATTTGTATGGGAGATCTGATCAATCAGGTTTTCTAGCTGAAGGGTTTTATTTTGGCCTTCATTGTTCCTTCCATCTAATTCATCTTTCAACTTGTTTCTTTGTTCTAAGATCTCACAAAATCTTGTTGAGTGTAGTTCTTGTTCTCTTTTTAATTTTCTCACTTCTTCTTGCAGAGACCCATTCTTTTCTAGGAGTTCTTTGACAACATTGTTTGCTTCATCTGAGCTATTTGAGGGAAAAAGATCTTCAATCTTTTCTTCAATGTAATTATGATCATTCATCTGATTTTCAAGTTCCTTCCTTCTTCTTAGGGATTGGGAAAGATGTTCTTTTACTTCTTTAAGTTTAGCTATGGCCATTTCTAGATCTAGCTTTTCATTTTCAATCACCTTGTTCAATTTGAATACCTCCATTGTCCTGGATCTTTGCTCAAGCTAGTTAAGCTTTATCTTGAGAACCAATATAGCTCTGATACCAATTGTTGGAAATATTCAAGAATTAACCAAGTTACTGAGAGGGGAGGGGTGAATCAGTAACTTCAAATTTTTTTATATCAATATCAGATGTATTAACATATAGTTCACTTTATCCTTTTGCATATAGAAAGCATGAAACTTAAAAGCATTCACAACAATGACACATAGATTTGGTTACCCAGAAACCTTCCAAAAGAAAGTAAAACTGGGGTGGGGATGAAACCCACAAAGCTTTAATACTGCAGTATAAAGTTGGCCGGTTAAGGCTTACATTGATCACTTCTGATGATCTGCCCTGCTAGGAGCAATAAGGATTGCTAAATCCACCATGTTAAAGGATTTTTACAAACTTACAAAAGAAGTATGTACTCAGTAAAGATATTTTACAAAAGACTGTTAAGTCTACCTGGTTAGAGGATTTTAGTACTAATTCACTGGTTAAAATGAAACAGTATATCTCTTACTTTGCAACTGGATTGCTGAATGAGATTAATTGATGTACTGATCACCTTCTGTGATGAATTTGTCTCTACTGCTCCTTATGTATAGTAGCCCTTTGTAATTCACTAGTTTCTACCTTTTTATCTCCCCTTTTTTATTCCACATTCATACTACTTGGTATTTGTACAACATTGTTTATATACAAGTCTAAAAAATTAATTACAATTACAAAGTTGGCTTAACAAATAAACATAAGTGCTACTAAGTCGGCCCAAGTATGGTTACACGGTTCCTACAAACTAACTCGGTGACTTTCTGATACTCGGCGTCCACTGCATTACTTGGCATCATCATGCACTTGGTAGAAGTGAAGGCTCAGTTCATACTAACCACTCGGTAAGTTTCAAACTCGGTAAATACTTGTGACTCGGTAGACATAATGTCACTCGGTTTACACTGTCCTGCTCGGTTTGCACTGTCCTACTTGGTTTGCATTGTTTTGCTCGGTTTGCACTATCCTACTCAGTTTGCACTATTCTGCTCGGTTTGCACTCAGGATGCAAATAAGTGTTGTCACTAGTGGCAATCCTACTTAATGCCAACAAGAAACACTGTCTAAACACTGCTTTCACCAAAATGCTCATAACTCTTACAAATGAATGAATTTCTTTTTGCAGTATTAACCATAGGTTAATAACACACCAAAGAACATACCATCAACTATGAAAAAGCCAATATGCAATACAACATGTGTGCAAAACAAAATTGTACCTGCTTTCCTGCTAATATCCAGAATATCACTATGTTGACATCAATGACAATCCAAGTCATGAATGCAACAACAACTGCTATAGAATGACTGCCAAAACACTTTGCATTCATTCCTAACAATCTCCCCCATTGGCATTGATGGCAACATAGATGAAAAACATCCAATTTTCCAAGAATCCAATACTGCAACATCATTGCAAAATATCAAATCAAATCTTGCTTCATTTTTGTATTCAGCTTTCTTATACAATCCATAATGTTTTTCATGTATATCTCTCCCCCATTGACATCAATGACAGAAATTCCATCACTAAGTCAACAAAAACTTAATGTCAAAAGACACTTTTCAGAAGAATACAATAAAAAGAGTCCTCATGACTCATCTCATAAACTCCCCCATAGAGGAAGTTCCAACATCCAATCCAGAAGAAAGATAGGGCTCATATACCACTAGATGGTTGCAATCATCTGCATCAATTGTCAAAAATAGGTTGGGGCATAACCCCAAGCATACCTCTCAGATACACAAATGTATCCTTAGGTAAAGGCTTTGTAAATATATCTGCTATCTGCTCCTTTGTACTTATGTACTCCAATCTTATTTCTTTTTCTGCAACTTTCTCTCTTACAACATGATACTTGATCTCAATATGTTTAGTCTTAGAATGTAAAATAGGATTTTTTGACATACTCACTATACTGGTGTTATCACAATGTATAACAACAGGCTCATCAAACTTTATTCCAATATCCTTCAACATCTGCTTCATCCAAATAATCTAATTACAATTATTTGCTATTGCAACATATTCTGCTTCTGTTGTACTTTGTGAAGTACAATTCTACTTCTTACTTAACCAAGAGACCAATTTTCTTCCAAGAAAAAAGGCTCCACCACTGGTGCTTTTCTTGTCATCAACACTACCTCCCCAATCTGCATCAGTATAGGCACATAAAGTAAAATCATTAGAATTCTCATACCATAATCCCAAAAAATAGTAATCCCAAAAAATTCTCATTGATTTGTGTTATCTGTAATCCCAAAAAATATTTCATTTCTCCAATCATGCTCATCTCAAATTCAGTCTTCATTTCATCTGCAAATTTGTCACTAGCTTCATCTTCTCCTCCAAAGATAATATCATCAACAAATATAACTATAACCAACAAACCATTCTCAATTTTTTTTGTGTATAAGTTACTATCTACTGTTCCTTTTATAAATCCCAATTTCAATAAATACTTATCCAATCTTGCATACCAGGTTCTAAGTGCTTGTTTTAATCCATATAAAGCTTTCTTTAACGTACATACCATATCTCCTTCTTGTGTCAAAGGAAGACCTTCAGGCTGCTCAATGTGGACTTCTTCCAATTCACCATTCAAAAATGCTGACTTCACATCCATCTGATACACTCTAAATTTCTTGTAAGTTGCATATGCTAGAAACATTCTCACTGCTTCAAGTTTGGCCATAGGTGCAAAAGTTTCTTCATAGTCAATTCCTTCTTGTTGTGAATATCCTTTACATACCAATATTTCTTTGTTTCTTATCACTTCTCCTTGTTTATTCATCTTGTTTCTAAATACCCACTTTGTTCCAATCACATTCTTATCTTCAGGTCTAGGGACCAATTCCCATGTCTTGTTTTTTTCAATCTACTCTAGTTCTTCTTTCATAGCATTGATCCAATGTTTATCTTCACAAGCTTCATTAGTAGTCTTAGGTTCAATTTGAGAAATCAAACATAAATGTACCTTATTTCGAGTCAAACTCCTCAATCTAAACTTCCAATAACTTGCTCAACAGGGTGATGTCTTGAAGTATACTTGTTAGGTGTCATAGTTACTGATCTTGTTCCGACTACAGATTCTTCTTTGCTTTCTTCTCTATTTTCTTCTCTATCTTCTTCAGTATGACTTTCATTTAGCAAATCACTGTTAGTTTCAAAAAATAATTCTGCATTTTCAATGTTCAGCTGAGGTTGTGCTTCTCCATCAGATTCATAATCAAGCATTCTTTCCTGAATTTTAAACTTCTCATCAACTTTTACATTTGCACTTTCAACAATAGTCTTAGTTCTTTTGTTATAACATCTATATGCTTTGATTTTTTAAGAATATCCAAGAAATATTCCTTCATCACTTCTAGGATCAAACTTTCCTATATCATCATTCTCTTTATATAACATTTACTTCCAAAAATTCTAAAATACTTAACTGAGGGTGTATGTCCAAACCATAATTCATAAGGTGTCTTATTTGTATCTGCTCTGATTTGTACTCTGTTCATAGTGTATACTGTTGTGTTCACTACTTCTCTCCAAAAATTTTTAGCCAAATCATTTTCAAACAACATAGCTCTTGCTGCTTTAGTTATTGACCTATTTCTTCTTTCTGCAATACCATTTTGTTCTGGTGTTCTAGGGGCTGAAAGTTGTCTCTTAATGCTGGATTCATTTCACAAAAAGTGTTAAACTCTCTAGATGTAAATTCACCACCTCTATCAGATCTTAGACACTTAATCTTCATTCCAGATTCATTCTCAATTTTTCCTTTCATGATCTTAAACTTATCAAATGCTTCAGATTTTTCTTTCAAAAATGCAATCCACATCATTCTTGTAAAATCATCAACAAGAATCATAAAATACCTTTCACCATAGAATCTTCTAGTCCTAGTAGGACCACTCAAGTCTGTATGAACAATCTCCAACTTCTCTACCTATGTGAACTTCTTATTGGGAAATGAACTCCTTTTCTACTTTGCCATCATACATTCTTTGCAAATCATGTTAGTAGGTTTCATAATTCTAGGTAACTCTCTTAGCGTAAGTTTAGTGCTCACCTTGACAATATTATCAAATTTTATATGACAAAACCTTTTATGCCATAACCAACTGTCATCAATCCTAGTTATCAAACATGTCATCTTAGTAGGATTCAACTGAAATACATTACCTCTGGTTCTGGATCATTTTCCAATCAGATTTCCATCTTTATCTTTTATCACACAAGTTTTCTCAGAAAACCAAACTTGATAACCCTTGTCAGCCAATTGTCCAACGCTTAGTAGATTATGTCTTAGTCCATCAACAAAGTAAACATCATCAATGTTAGTCTTTCCATCAAGAGTAATAGATCCTATACCCTTAATCAAACACGGTGCATTGTTACCAACCCTTACAATTCCTCCATCATAATTATCTAACTTAACAAAATTTCTTTTATCTCTAGTCATATGATGTGAACAACCACTGTCTATAATCCAATTAGATTTCTTTTCAAATTGTGAAACTAATGCTTTTTCTTCCCTTTTATCAGATTTAGAACTTTCTTCTTTAATTGCTACAAATCCTATTTCCTCAAAGTTATCATTATCACTGTCACTTAAATGTTTTTCAATTCGTGCTTCAAAATCTTCATCATTTGCATAATAACATTCTTTAGATCTCCTAGGTTTAAAGTTGCTTCTATACTTCTTAACTCTTTTAGGACATTTACATGCAAAATGACCATATTCTTGACAAGTCCAACATTTAAATATTTTCTTACCATCTGGTTCTCTTTTTACAAGTAATGCAATAGCTTCTTCAATCTTCTTATCTTCCTCAAATTTTCTACTGCTGGCATAATCTCCATTCACACTAGTACTTCTTGTAGGTCTAATGCTAAGAGCACTAAATGTTGTTTCCATTCTAGGTAGCTCTCCTGATAATCTCAAGTTCATCTCTATTTTTTCTAATCTTCCAAGAATAGTCTCTCTTGAAAATTTTGATGTACAAGGTATCACTTGTTCAATCATCTACGTTGTCTGCTTGAATACTGGTGTCAAAGTTCTCACAATTTTCCATATCACTTCATTCTCTGTCTTATCACCTCCACAAGACTTTATTACTATCACAATCTCAGACATCCTACCAATATAACATCTAATAGATTGATCTTCCATCATTCTGATATCTTCAAATGCACAAATCCAATTATGTAATCTAACCTTCTCTGCATGTTCATCACCTTCAAAAGTAGAATGTAAAGCTTTCCAAATTGCATGAGATGTTTTCAAACATCTTACCTGACTATATTCATTCTCTGGTAGTGCTGATAAAAGTGCTTCTCTTGCAAGTATGCTACACATGAATAGATCTAGTTCATCTTTAGTTCCTGCCTCTAGATTGTCTTCCTCAATGATAGTCTTCTCATTCTTTGTAATCAACCAATAACTTGGTCCTAAACACAATAGATGTGTCTTCATATTTTCTTTCCAGCTGTCAAAATTTACTCCATCAAACTTAGGCCTTTCTTTTCTAAAATTCACCATGGATCTCCTTAAGTTGTTAAACTTTTCTTTCAAGGACCTGCTGCTCTGATACCAATTGTTAGAAAGTAAAGATCCCCAAGATAACTGAGAGGGGGGGGGGGGGGGGGGGGGTGAATCAGTTATCAAATAATTTATCCATTCAATAGCTTTAAAGAATATTTAATCAATGTATTGATCAACCATAGAAAGATAATCATACACAATTGCACAATAACACAAGATATGTTAACTAGGGAACCTCTTGAAAAGAGTAAACCCTGGTGGGAATGATGCCCACAAAATGATGCACTAATATGAAAGTTCCTTGTTAGAGGATGGACCCTATTAGGAGTCTTATGAAATACATTAAGTACATATAAATCCCTGTTAGGAGATTTTGAATCCCTGTTAAAAGATTCTAACCCGGTTAAGAGTTTATGGAAGACAGAAGGACCCACTGCCCAAACAGCTTCAAGGCAAGATCTCTGAACCCATTGTCCAAAAGATCTTAGAATTATTCAATATAATAATGTGAAACATATTACCTCCTTCACACTATGCCAAAACTACACTCTTTGCTACACAAGATCACAATTCCAGATCTCTATACTCACAAGTCTTCCTTCATCACTGAATTAGCTCTTTTCTTCACTTCATGCATATATTCGCATCTCTTTCTTCATAGTACACTTTAAAATAAGGAAAAAATTCCTTCTTATATACCAAACTAAAATAATTACAAATGAGTCAGTCCTCAATTACAAAATAATAAATTTTACATGCTATACACAAAATTCACATAAAATTGTCGGCTTCCAGATGCTGTAACTTTCTCCAAACATATCCTCAAAGTTTGCACTATGAAACATGTCATCATTAATAAGTTTCCTACATCCCTTTAACTGCACAAAATCAGATTCCATCCCAGCTAAGAGATATCCTCTGATTTTTGAACATCACTACACAGAAACACTGTCTAAACACTACTTTCACCAAAATGCTCATAACTCTTACAAATGAATGAATTTATTTTTGTGCTATTAACCATAGGTTAATAACACACCAAAGAACATACCATCAACTGCACAAAAGCCAATATGCAATACAACATGTGTGCAAAACAAAACTGTACCTACTTTCCTACTAATATCCAAAATATCACTGTCTTGACATCAATGACAATCCAAGTCATGAATGCAACAACAACAGCAACAGAATGACTGCCAAAACACTTTGCATTCATTCCTAACAACTAATGAAGAAAGTGGAGCCAGTGACAAGTTGTTACAATGGTATGAAAGAAAGTTCAAGACCAACATGATGGAAAAATTCTCTACCGAGATTGCAGTGAAACAGGTAGCAGTTTCTACTTTGGTAATAGAGATAGAAGAAGTCGCTGGGAGTGCACAATCTCTACTTACCAAACTATGCAATGTAGGACTATTCAATGAGGCTAACCAAAAGTTGGTAGATAACCTACAAAAATAACTCCAATCTACTAGTGACTCCTTAATCTTGGCTATAGAATCAAGTTCTAGACATTATGACAAGCTTATGCATACAAAAGGTAGGATAGCCGAGTTGATAGCTAATGATGGAAAGATAAGGGCTCATCTACTCTCAATGCAAAGAAACTTGACACCTCATCTAGAGGTCATTAAAAGAGATTTAGCCAAGGATATGGACTTAACACACAAGGATCCACATATATCTACCACTGAGAGCCTTGTTAATCTAGATGCTGAGCTAGAATTGTAGTAAAAGACTTTGAGCATTGCTACAAGAAGATGGGAAGCTACACTGTACATGGTTGTGATGCTTTATAAACCATTTCTATAGAAATTCATCACACTCCCTACTATTGAAGAAGTCAACTGTGTCAAAAACAAGGGGTAAATTAAGTGACATGACATAACCAAGGGAAGGTAAAAAAATCTTGTTTGTATATATCTTAGGGGGAGTATTCTACTAAGTACTTTTGTAAATATGAATATAATGTCATGACAAAGTGTTTTTGTGACTAATGTCAAAGGGGGAGATTGTAGATCTCTAAAAATTTTATTGACCATTACTAACTCACACTTAGTCATTTATCTAGGCAATGATAGTCAGTCATCACTATGACCAAGTCATTATGTAAAGGCTGAGCTATATAATGTATACTTCCTGAGTAGGTCGAGTAAATCACGGTCACTATATTTTTGTATTAGCTGAGTCAAGTTTTGTTGAGCTATGTAAACAATGATTACCAAGTGACAAAGATATCAACCTATGCTAAGTACAACGAATGTCGAGTATCAGGAACAACATTTGTCAAGTTTTCTAGGAATGACATATGAGTTTGTTATGGCACAATGATCAAGGTAAATCATTTTGGCTGACATTCATGTTTTGTATTTTGTTTGTTGAGGTAATTATGGAGGTGATTACACATCTATTTTGTAATCATTGATCCCTATGTAATACTTAGAACCAATCAAAAATTAGTAAGGCTTAAGCAGCAAAAGGAGTTAATCTAAATCGTAGATCTTGAATCATGAAGATGTTTTATTGTTTATATAAGTATAAGATCTAAACCCTAAAAAGTAGTAGCATATGAGAACATGTAAAGGGTATGAAGGAATGATCAGAGAACCACATTCAGATTGGTAAAAGAATTTAGATAGATTTCAGTGATCGAGCTAAGTAGTGAAAGGAGAGAATAGAGATAAACTTGATAGAAGAGATCAAAACAATACTATAAGGAGTAGATCTGTTATCAGCATACAGTGCAAACTGAAGGATCAGGTACTAAGACATTCTAACTAGTATATCAAGGTAAATATCTTAACTGAGTGGTCCTAACAGACCTATTACAATCTATTAACCAAGTGCTTACTTAGTTATAAGTTTTTAAATACTATAGCAAGGCAGACTGTATAAGTCTTTGAACTCTTAATAGGCCAGACCCCTCATAGGGTAGATCATACTTTGATCAAATTTTGTAAGCCTTAACAGGAAAACTTATTACTACAATAGTGAATATTTTTGGGTGTCATCTGTACCCCAGTTTTACCTTTCAAGAGTTGTTGGGTAACCAAAATTATTGTGTTATGAGTACTTACACGAATTTTTCTTAGTATGATAGTTACTTTATTTTGTTAAAGTATTGTTGATGCTATGCAAAATTTTTAAGTAAATTGTTAAAATGGATTAGTAGGTGATATCTGATTCACCCACCCCTCTCAGTATCACTTTCCCAACTATATTTCCAACACTTACTAGCTTGCAATCATCCATCTTGAATGTATTTAAGATCTCTTTCACATACTTAGTCTGATTTATGAATATACCTTTGTCTGTCTGCTACACATTCAATCCCAAAAAGTACTTGATAGGTCCAATCATGCTCATTTTAGGGTAAATCTCTTGACTAAGTGGTCCTAATAGACCTATTGCAATCTCTTAGCTGGGTGCTTACTTAGCTGTAAGTTTTTAAATCCTTTAGCAAGGTAGACTGTATAAGTCTTTGAGCTCTTAATAGGGCAGACCCCTCATAGGGTAGATCATACTTTGACCAAATTTTGTAAGCCTTAATAGGAAAACTTATTACTAAAGTAGTGAAGATTTGTGGGTGTCATCCCCACCCCAATTTTACCTTTCAAGGGTTTCTGGGTAACCAAAATTATTGTTTTATGAGTACTTACATGAATGCTTCTTAGTATGATAGTTACTTTACTTTTTTGAAGTATTGTTGATGCTATGAAAAAATTTTAAGTATTGTTAAAATGGATTAGTAGGTGATATCTAATTCACCCCCCCCCTCCCCCCCCCCCCCCCCTGAGTATCACTTTCCCAACTATATTTCCAACACTTACTGGCTTGGAATCATCCATCTTGAATGTCTTAAAGATCTCTTTCACATACTTAGTCTGATTTATGAATAAACCTTTGTTTGTTTGATGTACATTCAATCCCAAAAAGTACTTGATAGGTCCAATCATGGTCATTTCAAATTCACTCTGCATTTTCTTAGTAAATTATGCACTAAGTTTGTCATTGCCACCAAAGATAATGTCATCAACAAATATAGTAACTAACAACAATCCATTAGATGTTTCTCTTATGAATAAATGGTAATCTTCTACTCCTTTCTTGAATCTAATCTTTGTCAAGTAGCCATCAATTCTTTCATACCATGCTCTAGGGGCTTGCTTAAGTCCATAGGGGGCTTCCTTCAATCTGCATACCATATCAGGTTTATCTAATAAAGTAAATCCTTCTGGCTTCTCAATGTATACTTCTTCCTTCAACTCTTCATTCAGGAATTGACTTAATATCCTTCTGGTATACCTTAAAGTTCTTGAATGTAGTATAAGCTAGAAACAACTTTATGGCTTCCAATCTTCTTATAGGAGAAAATGTATCTGAATAATCAATCCCTTCTCTTTGTGCATACCCTTTACATACTAGTCTAGCTTTGTTTCTTACTACTATTCCATCTTCATTCATCTTATTTTTGGATATCAACTTGGTTCCAATCACATTCTTATCACTAGGCCTAGGGACCAATTCCCATGTATCATTCTTAATAATCTGATCTAGCTCTTCTTTCATTGCTTTATGCCAATTTGAATCATTGCATGCATCTTAAACACTTAAGGGTTCAATCTGTGATAGTAAACATACCTCTTCATTTTCTGTGGAACTTTTTGCTTTTGATCTTGTCATGAATTTACTGCTCTGATCTTCAATGATGTCATTCTTTGAATAATATCTAGATGTGAATTTAGGAACATTACGAGTGACTTTCTCATTAGACTTTTGAGATTCTTCTTCACATGTTTCAAGGTCATTGAATAACATATCAATGCTGTCAAACATTTCATCAACAACTTTTTCTCTAGTGGTAGTTCTAGGTTCTTCTTTAGTCATAGGTGCATAATCATGATCTTTCTTGAATCATAAAATTTTCATCAATCTTAACATGGGTGCTTCGAATGATCTTCTTTAATCTCAAGTTAAAACATCTATAAGCTTTTCTTTTGGTAGAGTAACCAAGAAAAATACCTTCATCACTTCTTGCATCAAACTTGCCAATTGCTTCATCTCTCTTGATGTATCACTTCCATCCAAAGATTCTAAATTATTTGATTGTAGGTACATTCCCAAACCATAGCTCATAAGGTGTCTTTTTTGTGCCTGGCCTTAATTGAATTCTATTGATAGTGTAGACTGCAGTATTGACCGCATCTCTCCAATAGGTGTGTGCGACATTTCCTTCAATCATGATGGTGTGTGCTATGTCAAGGATGATCCTATTCCTTCTCTCTACAATTCCATTATGCTAAGGGGTTCAAGGAGCACTTAGCTATCTCTTTATCCTATGTTCTTTGCAGTACTCATAAAATCTATCAGAGGTGAATTCTCCTTTGCTATCTAATCTAAGATACTTAATCTTTTATCTAGAATCATTTTTAACCTTAGCTTTGAATTCTTTGAATTTTCCAAATGCTTCTGATTGATCCTTTAAGAATGCAACCCACATCATTGTAGAATAATCATCAACAAAAAAAATGAAATACCTTTCACCATAGTATAATCTTTTTTGAGTTGGTCTACATAAGCCTGTATGTATCAGATCCAACTTGTTCTTTTCCAAATTATGCTTGCTTTTGAATGAATTCCTTACATGCTTTCCCATCACACATTCCTTTCATATTATGTCTACTAGTTTTGAAATGCTAGGAAGATCTCTTAGTGCCCTTACATTACTTATCTTTACTATGTTATCAAAATTGATATGACATAGTATTTTGTGCCATTACTAACTATCATCTACTTTAGAAACAAGACAAATAGCTTATGGATTAAGCTGGAAAACATTATGTTTAGTCTTTGATCCTCATGCAATTATTTCTCCTTCCTTGTTGTTAATGATGCACTTATTGTCTTTGAACTCGAACTGGTAACCTTTGTCAAGCAACTGTCCAACACTTAATAGGTTATGTTGCAGACCATCAACATAAATAACATCATCATTGTTTTTCTTTCCATCCAAGGTGATTCCTCCTCTACCTATGATAGGTTTAGGAGTGTTGTCATAAAATCTAACCCTACCACCTTTGTACCTATCCAGATATACAAATCTATCTTTTTCTCTTGTCATGTTATGTGACCAACCACTATTAGTGATCTAGTCTGTCCTGATATCAGCTTTTGAAATGTAACACCCCTATCTATACTTAAAGATAAAAGATGAGACTAAAGAAGATACAACCATAAAAAAAAACCACATAGAACCATAGTAAATTTTTTTTTTCTTAAAATTACAAACTGATACATATAATCATAGCAACTACTTCTAAGAGCTTTATAGTTTTCAATCGATTTACATCAGAGTAATAAGAATACTCTTTATTCAAAGATTAAGTTCCAAAAACAAATTTTCCTTTTAAACCAATCCTTTACATTCTACGAATAGTTCTGATAACTAAAAACCAAGAAATGATTTGTTTCCCATAAATCTTAACCACTGCTATCCATTGTCCCATACTCATTGATTTATCCATCTAAAACCTGAAAATCAAAATGAACACAAATGCAAACAGCAAACAGGGCTCAGTCACAATGATAAAGAAAAGGAATCATCTCCAAATATCTACAATCATAAAAGTCAGTATAATATAACATTTATGCAGATTTAAATACAGATGTAATTGAAAAATAAATAACATAATTCCATTCTTTTACACCAAAATCATCAAGCACTAAATTTCTTTCTAACAGAAATAAACTCACAAAGAAAATGATAATGTAATGATCCAATAGTTCATGGGTGTCCACATAAGGACCTACGCTATGTATCCATAAGGAAACCCCGTAGAAATCCATTATGTCTGATGAAACCATAATGTTTTATCTTTGTTAATTGAAACCCATGACCCTTGAATTTTATAATTATCACTTATTTAAACAACTGACAGAAATTCTTTCCCATAAGGATATAGACTAGTGTCAGTCACAACTGACAGAAATTCTATCATCACAAGGTACTAGACTAGTGTCAGCCCCCAATCTAAGGATCATACTTGCATTATCTCAAAAACACTTGATCTAGCAATTAATGAAAGCAGTGAAATGAACTACATTACACAATTTCACTAACACTCCATTTCTATTGTATCAATTTACAAAATTGAAACAGCAATCAAAGATCCATTATAAAACCATGTTTCCATATTCCTTAACATATATTCATAAACATGATGTTTCTCAAAAGATGGAAAGATCACAATTCTTTCTCCATCACAAATCCAATCAAATAATAATCTCCACATTAACTTAACATTATAACTGAAACTGTACAATAAAATGTCCATATCGAATTCATGTATCCATTGAATAGAAAAGAACTAATATGATCATATATCAACTAAATTAACACAACAACCATAGTTTTCTAACAAACATACAAGCTTGCCATAACCGAATTATTAGATTAATTGGCCATACATCCTTCTCTATTAATTACAAGTTTATACCTTTATATACATGTTGGCGTATGTACATGTATACACCACGGCTTGTGTATACATATCCATATCCCAGTAGGTATATATAATTATATAAGCTTGTAATTAATAGATCAGAATGATAATCATAGCATCTATTATATACATGTTGGCGTATGTACATGTATACACCACGACTTGTGTATACATATACATATCCCAGCAGGTATATATATTTATATATCTAATTGCATAAACTTGTAATTAATAGTTCAAGTCCATAAATATGCAATAGAAAAACCATACAAATCATCACGGTTTTGTCTTAGAATACATCTACCTTAAAATACTACTAAATTTTCCGATTACATAAAATAATGATAGAATAAAAATAATATCCGACTCCTACCTCTAAACAAAAATACCAAAGTGTTTTTTCCTTACTGTCTGAATCAAGATAGTAATTGACTTTTCTATAAATCCCTTAACATTTCCTAATGTCGTTACAACTGTATTAAACATTGGTGATGATTACTGAAGAGTCATAAGGCTCGCAATCAAGTTTTGACATAGCCAAAGATATACACATTTCTCTATTGACTGATACATACGGTGAGAAACACCCATTTGACAAAACATCGACACGAGATAACTAAAGGAATACACCCAGAAAAATACTTCAATTCAACACCTATGTTGCAAGTGTAAATACAAAATACTACAGGTAACAGATAACATAATGAATTACCTCTAAACCCTATTTCCACAATACAACTCAAAGAAAACATCGATACCAGATTTGAATCATAACAGTAGTAGGAATAACCCGATATCACTTTATAACCAAGACTCTCACATATTGAGCATTTTTTTGTTGCTACCAAGTTCCTAACAATAGGAATAGTGTGAGAATACCGTAAAGAAGTTTTTAAACAAACACTCATCCTATATTCCAAACTGGTTCTCATTCCTGAATAACTCCCTTTATACTGACCAAAGATAAAGTATACATCGACACCAAAACACATTAGGAAATAACCATATATCATTTGCAATAACAATACTCCCATAGTTCGGCACAAACTTAACTAAAACACTGCCAATCCATTCTCAGAATAGAGAAAACCCCTCAACACATTATGCTCGAAACAACATATTAAAAACATGTGTTTAATACCACACTAAAACCAAACACTTACTAAACAGTCATTTGTTTCCAAATTTCTCCACTAATCACAACATTTAATAACTAGATTAACTTCTTAACCCATCCAAGAAAAAGACCGATTCATGACCGAACTCACAAAATGTACAAACACAAAACTTCACATTTCATCGACTAACAAATAGTAGTAATCTACATTCCATTAATTTTCATTTGCAGAATCATAAAATGGAAACAGAGGATAAGGTAAGAGATGCCCCTACCTGGTATTCGTGTGGGGAGATATCCAAAACCAAAATGCCAAAGCTAACCCCTACTTGGTGAGCTTCATAGACTGCCAAAGTGTCATGCAAGAGAGCCCAAAATGTAGAGATAACAATATGAAACTCCCAACTTCCTAAATGACCATGAACAGAAGGGTTTAACTTTGCCGTGATAACCCCTTCCATTCCAAACCACTTATCATGTAGGATACAACAGAAAAACAAGTCCATAACCAACTGTTTACCCAAACTGCCGCAGCATAACATGGTGAAAAAATGGAGTCATATTCAACTGCAACTCCTTAACTAGAGCTAATGGCAGACTTCAAACACAACAATGAATTTTCATTGATAAGTTCATTCAATGCAAACTTATCTCTTCCAGTAAACACAACACATTTCCTACCAAATGTCCATCCAAGTACAATTCCACAACCCAAAAAATAGCTTAAACCCCACTAGCACCTCAATGCGATGATAGTGCATTAAAACCCTACCGATAAGTCATGTCTTCGAGCCAGATTAAAAATAAGAAGACTTACGAATAGATTAATACATATCTTTGTTAATAACATTAGTCATTTTACTAACTTAAACATCTAAGATAACAGCACATGGCAATGCCAAATAACTAACACTTCATCAAACTAACCTCCTACTAACATACAAAATAAGATATACTAACTTAGTTAATTCATATAGTTTTAGTAAATGAAATACCAATTACTTACTAAAACATTCACTCATAATTATGTGTATAAAAATACATATATACAAATTTATTTATTTTTGAATTCAGAATTTGATTAACATTAAATAACAATAATTCTGTATATACTGTCTATACACATTAAGATACAATTAACCATAATAATAATAATGAACCAATAATCTGACAATTGACTAACCATTTAAATTGTCCTTATTTCATAATCAAACCAAAATTCAAAATTCAGTCTAAGCCAATTCTGTCATCAGAAAAAGACTCATTAAGCAACAGAAATAGACATAATTTTCTAAGTGTCTGGCAGAATTATAGAGATAAACATATTTAATCCAAATAACAAAGTTCAAATGAATGAAGTCAGAGTTCAAACTCATAAAAGTCTAACATAACATAACATAACATAACATAGAAAAGTAAAGCCTGGAACTGTCAGGGGCATGACACCCTTCCCCACCAGCCTAGGCTTACTCCTGAAAGCCTGTAAACAAATGAGGATGTGCAGCTCTCATAGCCCTTGTATCTTCCCAAGTTGCAGAAGCTACATCATCAAGATCCCATAACACCTTTACCTGCTCCACCTTGCATCCTCTGAGATTTAACTCTCTTTGCTAGATGATCTGTACTGGTTCCAGCATCAGTTGACCATCTACCACCTGTAAATTTTTCCAATTTAGCACGTGTGCAATGTCAGGTATATATTTCCTTAAGATGGAAATGTGAAATACATCATGAATTCATGAAAGACTGGGAGGCAAAGCAAGTCTGTAGGCAACTGGACCCACTTGTTCTAGGATCTCAAATGGTCCCACAAACCTTGGAGACAATTTTGACCCTTTACCATACTTAATAGGACTTTTTCAGGGCCTAACCCAAAGAAATACCTTATTTCCAACCTCAAATTGACGTTCAATCCTATGCAGGTCTGCATACTTTTTTTGCCTGTCCTGAGTTGTAGACAGGTGTTCTCTGATGTGCTTAACCTGCTGTTCTGAATCCTGAAGCATCTCGGGACCCAAAAGAATTCTATCTTCAAGATTGTCCTAGCTTAAAGGTGTTCTACACAGTCTTCCATACAAAGCATGGAAAGGAGCCATACCTATAGAACTATGATAACCATTATTGTAAGCAAATTCAACCAGATGAAAGTACTCTTCCCATCTATTTTGCCTATCCATCACATACATTCTAAGCATGTCTTCCAAAATTTGATTGACACGCTCAGTCTGTCCGTCAGTTTCAGGATGATATGCTGAACTAAAGTTCAGCTGAGTACCTAATTCACGGTGCAAAGACCTCCACAGAGATGAAGTAAAAACTGAATCCCTATCAGATATGATCTTCTTAGGAATCCCATGCAGCTTAACAACTTGTTCCATATAAATCTGTGCCACAGATGCAGCATTATAAGTGGATCTTATAGGAATAAAATGGGCAACCTTGGTTAACCGGTTAACAACAACCATAATGGCATCATGTCACCTAGCTAAAAATGGTAACCCCACTATGAAATCTATGGATATGGTATCCCATTTCCATTCAGGCACGCTGTGAGATTGAAGTAAACTAACTGGATGTTGATGTTCAGCTTTTACTCTCTGACACTCCAAGCATCTAGCCACAAAATCAGCAATATCCCTCTTCATACCCGGCCAGTAGTGATGCTGCTTATGATCAGCATGCATCTTCTTCACACCAGGATGTGCTGAATAAGGTGGCTTATGTGCTTCAGTCATAACTAGGTTCTGAAGATCCCCGACTTCTGGCACATATATGCTGCCTCGGTAAGTCATTAATCCTTCAGTGTTGATAGAGTAACCCTCAAATATACCTTCTAATACACTACCACTATCAATCACTTCTTTGACATCTAAATACCAAGGATTAGTAGCCAAATTCAGAAGCATTCTCTCTTTCAAGTCAATTGTGAGGGTCAAAGAAGAGAGTTCATGACACCTTCTGCTAAGATCATCAACTACTATGTTCTCTTTACCCTGAATATACTTCATTTCGAAGTCATACTCACACAAAAACTCCATCCATCTGTGCACACATGCATTAAGATTGGGTTGAGTGAACAAATATTGTAAACTTCTGTGATTGGTATGAAGTTCAAAATCTTGACCAAGAAGAAAATGCCACCATTTGGTCAAAGCATGGATCACTGCTGCGAGTTCCAAATCATGAGTAGGATAATTAATTTCATGATCCTTTAGTTTCTTGGATTCATAAGGAATGACCCTATCGTCCTGTATCAAGACAACCCCTAAACCATCCGATGAGGCATCAATGCACACAACAAATTCCTTAGAAGGATCAGGCACCGCTAAAATTGGTGCACTAGTCAAATGTTCCTTTAGATGTTGGAATGCTTCTTCACATTTATCTGACCAGATGAATTTCTTACCCTTTCTCTGGAGAGAAGTAATGGAATGGGCTATCTTTGAAAAATTAGCCACAAATCTTCTGTAGTAGCTAGCCAAACCCATAAAACTTTGTACTTCAGATACATTGGTTGGAGTTGGCCACTCTACAATTGCCCTAATCTTAGTAGAATCAACAGCTATTCCATCTCCTGTAGTGATGTGACCCAAATAACTTATTTCAGTTTTGAAAAATTCTCATTTTTTAGGATTGGCATATAGCTTGTTCTTGCAGAGACATTCAAAGACATGCCTCAAATGCTGCTCATGCTCCTCCAGGGAGTTAGAATATACCAAAATGTCATCAAGGAACACTACCACAAACTTGTCTAAGAAAGTCCTGAATACTCCTTGCATCAAACTCATGAATATTGATGGTGCATTAGTCAACCCAAATGGCACTACCATGAATTCATAATGCCCATACCTTGTGCGAAAAGCTATTTTATGAATGTCATCTTCTTGAATCCTTAACTGATGGTATCCAGATTTGAGATCAATCTTGGAAAACACCTTGGAACCCTTCACTTGATCAAACAAATCATCAATGCGAGGCAAAGGATATCTATTTTTTATGGTAGCTTTGTTCAGTTGTCTATAGTCGATACAAAGCCTAAAAGATCCATCCTTCTTCTTGACGAAGATAACAGGTGCTCACCAAGGTGAAACACTAGGTCTAATAAGTCCCTTCTCAAGGAGTTCTTCAAGTTGAACTTTGAGTTCCACTAATTCTTGAGCGGTCATACGGTAAGGAGTCTTGGAAATCGGTTCGGTTCCTGGCAAAAGATCAATCCTAAAATCAATTTCTCTTTTAGGTGGGATTCCCGGACTCTCCGTAATAAATACATCTGAGAATTCCTTCAAAATTGGATGATCTAAGCTGGTGTTCCAAGCAACTGGTTCATCAAAATCATTGATAGAAATAGAAAACAATTTGCATCCCTTTTGAAAACATCTCTGAAGTTGCTTAGCAGAAATAGTTTTGACTGACATAGGTCTCTTAACACATGTAATAATCTTGATGGTTCTATAATCATCGATACACCTAACGGTCTTCTCTCTACAATCGATGATAGCTTGGTGTTGCTCTAACCAATCCATACCCAGAATAATGTCATAAGAACCTAAAGGAATAACCCTAAGGTTAACTGTAGTAGTAAAAGCCTTAAATTGGACCTTACAATTTTCAGCTATAAACCCTGATTCAACCTTTGTCCCTAATGCTAACCAACTTGCCATGCCAATTCAGCTTTACTCACAGGAATTCCACATTGCTTAACCAAATTGGAAGAAATAAAAGAGCCAGTGGCACCAGAGTCAAATAAAATAGAGATCTTCTTAGATTGATAATTACCTCTAGCTTCAATCACAGTGTTCTGATGATTTTCTTGTTTCTAATCCACATTAGCAAAGATGCGATGATTCCTTCCAGAATCACCAACAGTAGCCTCAGAACCTATGGCTTTAGACCTGACCTGACTATTGCCTCAAAGGGGATAATTCCATTGCAAATGCCCCAATTGCCGACATTGCCAACACTCTGCTCCTCTCTTGGTAGTTTTATCCTTTGATGAGTTCACTGGAGGTGATTCATAACTCTGTTGTACACTCTGAGTTGGTTTAAAGGACTTAGGTTTCTCAGGAACCTTGAAACTCTTGCTTGATTTGGAAAACTTTTCAAACTTCCTCTTCTAAAATTTACCACTCGATCCACTAGAAAATGCCTTGAAATTATCTTGATAAGGTTTCTAATTCTTCCCACTGCTTTGAGCTGGTGGATTCATAGATCCTTTGGCTAAAAATCCTGACTTCAATTCTGTGAGCTTGGCTTGATTAGTAGCTTCTTTCACTGTCTTAGGTTTGAAAGTTCTCACTTCTTCTCCAATTTTAGGGTTCAAACCCCTAATGAAGTGTTGTACTGAAGGCTTATCATTCTCTAACCAACTAGAATATTTCTTTAGCTAGAAAAACCTCCTCTCATACATTTCCACTGTTGAGCTACCTTGTGAAATACTAAAGAATTCTTCGAATCTAGTTTGTTGCCAATAATCCGACATGAATCTCTCACCAAATCTTTCTATGAAAAGCTCCCATGTAACCTGAGAGATAAGAATTCCAAGTTTCTCTAGTTCCATATTCCACCATATGAAAGCAAAGGATCTTAGCTGCATTACAGTCCAATGAACCTTCACATTACCATGATAATCATGGAGAGTAAAACATCTTTCGATGTTCAAGAGCCATGCTTCAGATTCAGCACCACCCTTTGTTCCATTGAAATATGGTCCTTTGACCTTAGAAAGGTCTTTTAACTGAGTCCTGATAACAGGGTCTTCTGCTACTGGAACTTGTATAACATGAGCATTTGCTACACCATCTAGAACATTGTTCCTTGCTTCAATGTTATCCAACCTATCAAGGATCCATTGGAGAACTTCAACCTGAGGTACCTCTCGATCTTCCTAGTCCATTCCTATTAAAGGATCAACTTGTTCATCGCCATGTATTCCTTGGCGACCTTGTCCTCTACCTCAGCCACGACCATGACCACGTCGTCCACCCCTACCTCTACCTAAATCAGCATCAACTAGGTCACCACGCCTTTGTGCTCCTCATGTAACAAGAGGCATGCTTGAAATCCTATAGAAAGGTTCAATAAAATCACTAACGGAAGCATAATGATAAAACCCTTTTAAAAACCCTCAAGCCCTGAGTGTTTAAACTTGGGCTCTGATACCAAATGTAAGACCCCTATCTATACTTAAAGATAAAAGATGAGACTAAAGAAGATACAACCATAAACAAAACCACATAGAACCATAGTAAAAAAAAAATTTCTTAAAATTACAAACTGATACATATAATCATAGCAACTGCTTCTAAGAGCTTTATAGTTTTCAATCGATTTACATCAGAGTAATAAGAATACTCTTTATTCAAAGATTAAGTTCCAAAAACAAATTTTCCTTTTAAACCAATCCTTTACATTCTACGAATAGTTCTGATAACTAAAAACCAAGAAATGATTTGTTTCCCATAAATCTTAACAACTGCTATCCACTGTCCCATACTCATTGATTTATCCATCTAAAACCTGAAAATCAAAATGAACACAAATGCAAACAGCAAACAGGGCTCAGTCACAATGATAAAGAAAATGAATCATCTCCAAATATCTGCAATCATAAAAGTCAGTATAATATAACATTTATGCAGATTAAAATATAGATGTAATTGAAAACTAAATAACATAATTCCATTCTTTTACACCAAAATCATCAAGCACTAAATTTCTTTCTAACAGAAATAAACTCGCAAAGAAAATGACAAAGTAATGATCCAATAGTTCATGGGTGTCCACATAAGGACCTACGCTATGTATCTGTAAGGAAACCCCGTAGAAATCCATTATGTCTGATGAAACCATAATGTTTTATCTTTGTTAATTGAAACCCATGACCCTTGAATTTTATAATTATCACTTAATTAAACAAATGACAAAAATTATTTCCCATAAGGATATAGACTAGTGTCAGTCACAACTGACAGAAATTCTATCATCACAAGGTACTAGACTAGTGTCAGCCCCCAATCTAAGGATCATACTTGCATTATCTCAAAAACACTTGATCTAGCAATTAATGAAAGCAGTGAAATGAACTACATTACACAATTTAACTAACACTCCGTTTCTATTGCATCAATTTACAAAATTGAAACAGCAATCAAAGATCCATTATAAAACCATGTTTCCATATTCCTTAACATATATTCATAAACATGATGTTTCTCAAAAGAAAAAAAGATCACAATTCTTTCTCCATCACAAATCTAATCAAATAATAATCTCCACATTAACTTAACATTATAACTGAAACTGTACAATAAAATGTCCATATCGAATTCATGTATCCATTGAATAGAAAAGAACTAATATGATCATATATCAACTGAATTAACACAACAACCATCATTTTCTAACAAACATACAAGCTTGCCATAACTGAATTATTAGACTAATTGGCCATACATCCTGCTCTATTAATTACAAGTTTATACCTTTATATACATGTTGGCGTATGTACATGTATACACCACGGCTTGTGTATACATATACATATCCCAGCAGGTATACACACACACACACACACACACACACACACACACACACACACACACACACACACACACACACACACACACACACACACACACACACACACACACACACAGATATATATATATATATATATATATATATATATATATATATATATATATATATATATATATATATATATATATATATATATATATATATATATATATATATATATATATAAAATTATATAAGCTTGTAATTAATAGATCAGAATGATAATCATAGCATCTATTATATACATGTTGGCATATGTACATGTATACACCACGGCTTGTGTATACATATACATATCCCAGCAGGTATATATATTTATATATCTAATTGCATAAACTTGTAATTAATAGTTCAAGTCCATAAATATGCAATAGAAAAACCATACCAATCATCACGGTTCTATCTCAGAATACATCTACCTTAAAATACTACTAAATCTATCGATTACGTAAAATAATGATAGAATAAAAATAATAACCGACTCCTACCTCTAAACAAAAATACCAAAGTGTTTTTTCCTTACTGTCTGAATCAAGATAGTAATTGACTTTCCTATAAATCCCTTAACATTTCCTAATGTCGTTACAACTGTATTACACACTGGTGATAATTACTGAAGAGTCATAAGGCTCACAATCAAGTTTTGACATAGCCAAAGATATACACATTTCTCTATTGACTGATACATACGGTGACAAACACCCATTTGACAAAACATTAACACGAAATAACTAAATGAATACACCCAGAAAAATACTTCAATTCAACACCTATGTTGCAAGTGTAAATACAAAATACGACAGGTAACAGATAACATAATGAATTACCTCTAAACCCTATTTCCACAATATAGCTCAAAGAAAACATCGATACCAGATTCGAATCATAACAGTAGTAGGAATAACCCGATATCACTTTATAACCAAGACTCTCACATATTGAGCATTTTTTTGTTGCTACCGAGTTCCTAACAACAGGAACAGTGTGAGAATACCGTAAACAAGTTTTTAAACAAACACTCATCCTATATTCCAAACTGGTTCTCATTCCTGAATAACTCCCTTTATACTGACCAAAGATAAAGTATACATCAACACCAAAACACACTAGGAAATAACCATATATCATTTGCAATAACAATACTCCCATAGTTCGGCACAAACTTAACTAAAACACTGCCAATCCATTCTCAGAAAAGAGAAAACCCCTCAACACATTATGCTCGAAACAACATATTAAAAACATGTGTTTAATACCACACTAAAACCAAACACTTACTAAACAGTCATTTGTTTCCAAATTTCTCCACTAATCACAACATTTAATAACTAGATTAACTTCTTAACCCATCCAAGAAAAAGACCGATTCATGACCGAACTCACAAAATGTACAAACACAAAACTTCACATTTCATCGACTAACAAATGGTAGTAATCTACATTCCATTAATTTTCATTTGCAGAATCATAAAATGGAAACAGAGGATAAGGTAAGAGATGCCCCTGCCTAGTATTCATGTGGGGAGATATCCAAAACTGAAATGCCAAAGCTAGCCCCTGCCTGGTGAGCTTCACAGACTACCAAAGTGCCATGCAAGAGAGCCCAAAACGCAGAGATAACAGTATGAAACTCCCAACTTCCTAAATGACCATGAACAGAAGGGTTTAACTTTTCCGTGATAACCCCTTCCATTCCAAACCACTTATCATGTAGGATACCACAGAAAAACAAGTCCATAACCAATTGTTTACCCAAACTACCGTAGCATAACATGGTGAAAAAATGGAGTCATATACAACTGCAACTCCTTAACCAGAGGTAATGGTAGACTTCAAACACAACAATGAATTTTCATCGATAAGTTCATTCAATGCAAACTTATCTCTTGCAGTAAACACAACACATTTCGTGCCAAATGTCCATCCAAGTACAATTCCACAACCCAAAAAATAGCTTAAACCCCACTAGCACCTCAATGCGATGATAGTGCATTAAACCCTACCGATAAGTCATGTCTTCGAGCCAGATTAAAAATAAGAAGACTTAGGGATAGATTAATACATATCTTTGTTAATAACATTAGTCATTTTACTAACTTAAACATCTAAGATAACAGTGCATGACAATGCCAAATAACTAACACTTCATCAAACTAACCTCCTACTAACATACAAAATAGGATATACTAACTTAGTTAATTCATATAGTTTTAGTAAATGAAATACCACATACTTACTAAAACATTCACTCATAATTATATGTATACAAATACATATATACAAATTTATTTATTTTTGAATTCAGAATTTGATTAACATTAAATAACAATAATTCTCTATATACTGTCTATACACATTAAGATACAATTAACCATAATAATAATAATGAACCAATAATCTGACAATTGACTAACCATTTAAATTGTCCTTATTTCATAATCAAACCAAAATTCAAAATTTAGTCTAAGCCAATTCTGTCATCAGAAAAAGACTCATTAAGCAAGAGAAATAGACATAATTTTCTGAGTGTCTCACAAAATTACAGAGATAAACATATTTAATCCAAATAACAAAGTTCAAATGAACGAAGTTAGAGTTCAAACTCATAAAAGTCTAACATAACATAACATAACATAACATAGAAAAGTAAAGCCTGGAACTGTCAGGGGCATGACATGAAATTAGTGCTAACTCTTGTCCATTATTTTCATCTTCAAGAGAAATGAATCAAATTTCATCTTCTCTTGATTCTTCATCTGATACTCCATCTCCACCATAGTAACATTCTTTTGTATACTAGGGCTTGTAGTTATTTTTGAACTTCTTGACTCTTGTAGGACACTTAGATGCAAAGTGACCAATCTTGTTGCATGAAAAACACTTGAAAGGTAATTAACCTTCATATTTTCCTTTTCATTTCTTTTCTCTCTTAGCAATAATAGAAATGAAATCATCTACTATTTTTTCTTCATCATCATCATCAAAATTACCAGAGGTGTTCAAGGATTTCTTACCATGGACTGAACCTTTGAAGGTTGTCTCACTTTTAGGCTCTATCTTCAAACTTGAAATATCAAAGGCTGAAATCTTGTTGATTAAGGTCGCTCTCCTGAATTATTTTGAGAATGGTATAGTCTCTTCCAAGATGTTTATCTTGTTCTCATATTCAGGTGTCAAGGTAGTCATTAGCTTATCCATGATATCTTCTTCGGAAATCTCTCCATTATTGTTTCTAATTTCTGATACTGCTTCATTAATCCTTTGATTGTAGGCTCTAATGCTTTCTTCAGGTAGCATTTCCAATTAATTGTAATTTTTCTTGCATGTCTTCTTGCGCACATTATGGGCTTGGATGTCTCCTTCAAACATGTTTTCTAGATACTTCCAAATCTTGTAGGATTTATCTAGTTTCTTCACCTCTAAAAATTTATCGTCAGACAAGGTGCTAATGAGAGATTCTTTGGCAAGAGAAGTTGAAGTAAAAAACTCCTTTTTCTTAAGAGTTGCGTCATCCTTGGTAAGATTTGATAAAGAAGGAATCTTAGTTTCTTTAGTAGCTACCTCAAAAATTTCAAAGGAAATGCACTGCAGATGTGTCATCATCTTGTTCTTCCAGTCAAGATAATTTTATCCATCAAACCTAGGACTTTATTTTCTAAATAATGCCATCTGATCAACCTCAAGCTATTAAACTTTCTCTCTGAGGTACTTGGCTCTTAAACCAATTGTTAGGAATAGTCCCTAGAGATAACTAAGAGGGGGGGTGAATCAATTATCTACAAGATTCAATTCTTTATCAAATTAGGTATATAACATCATTTAGCATAAACATAATGAAATAACACTTGAAACAACACAAAAATTTTGGTTACGGGGAAACTCAAATAGGTAAAAACCCCGGTGGGAATTGACAACCACTAAGAACTACACTAGTGTACTATGATCATTGTTAGAAGATCTTACAACCCTGTTAGGAGTTGATCTTTACAATACAATAAATACAGTGACTTGGTCAAGGGTCAGACCCTATTAGGAGTCTTTTACAATTAATCCTATTAGGGGTGAGGATGCACTGTCTAAGAGCACACTACTCAAAGCAGTGAAGGCTACAACCTTCTATTTAACAAATACATACTATATCTGGATCTTGGTGAACTGTGCATAGACCTGCTATCTTGATTAATTTCAATGAATAGCATGAAATCTCTATTATGTCACATAGACCTTCTACTCATGGCTGAACACTTCACACTCTCTTCTCTTCTCTTCTCTATTCTTTTAACTCTTAGTCATACCTAGTAATCACAAATCACTACCTATAGGTATCTTTCCTCTAAATTATATAATCAAGTCATCATGTTAGAACCACCTTGGAATCATATTAGAGAAACAATAAAACTCTCCAATAACATCTTTTTCAGCTCTACTAAGCACGCAATATAAACTGGGACCTATCCAACTGATCATGTTACTTCACATCGTCGGCCTCACCAAATTAACTAATACTTTCTACTCATGTTGAATTGCATCATGCACTCTTAACCAAATGTTCCTAACTCTCCACTAAACACTAATCCAAGCACACATATAAACCTGATGGGCACAACTACCTTACTAATATAATCATTGTCAACTCCTCTAGATAAACACAGGAAACTGTGACTATCAAATGTGAACATCATAACTTAGCTTCTACTACATATCAGACTCTATGTCCATGAACATAGCTTCATACATATGTCTAAAATATACATATAAATGTGCAAGGCTCCATAGTAACCAAACTATGAGTCTCATACCCATCTCTGTTTGTAACTCTGTCAGGAATACTATTGACACCAACTACTACACAGTTGTCTATACTCATAATAAACCTTTGTGTCCATGATATGATGCTGATAACATATCCATGCAATATATACATACAAATCTCTCCACAAGGCTTCAACACATGCTACTTACCATATGTTGTCATCATATGGAAAATATACAGTCAACAATCTGGCTTGCTAGAAAATCTCCAACAATCTCCCCCTTTGGCATTGATGGCAACATATGGAATGAAAAACACCACCAATTTAAATGTCCAATTCTTTTATAACATTCTCCATTTCCTCAACAAAACTCCCCCATGGAAGTATCCTGCAACTACTGCAATATTCTTCAATATTCTCCATTTCCTCAACTATACTGCTTCCCATGACTATAGTTTTACTCCTCCTTTCTACTTGTTTTTTATTACTGTATATTCCTTCTTTTTAAAATTTTCATGAATATATACTACTCCCCATTTGATGTCAATGGAAAAGGGCACCAAAAACTTTTAAGCATCGGTACTACTCCTAAGGTAGAATAGTCAACCCTTCATCAGTCACTAAGAACTGATGCACTTCTACAAACTCTAATCAAATTTAGGGAAGGGAATTACCCCCAACTTCTCCCTGAGATACTCAAAAGTATCCTCAGGTAGGGGCTTTATGAATATATCTGCTAGCTGATCTTTTGTACTCACATAATCCATCGTTACTTCTTTCTCTGCTACTTTCTCTCTTAGGAAGTGATACTTTATCTGAATATATTTTTTTTTGCATGCATCATAGGGTTCTTTGACATATTGATAGTGCTAGTGTTATCACAATGAATAAAAATAGGATAATTAGTCTGAATACAAAAATATTTTATCATCTTCTTGATCCACACAATTTTAGAACAATTCAATGCTACTGCTACATACTCTTCTTTTGTTGTTGACTCAGAGATACAATTATGCTTTTTACTTGTCTAAGTAACAAGTATGTGAGGCCTCACCCCTAGCCCATCATAGCTTTTTCAGTTCCTGCATTTGAGAAATTTTTATTCGATACATTGTTCTGATGCCCTATGGTTCTAGACTCTTTTTTCATATATTTTATCACTTTATATGTTTTATGGACACTGTCTTATGATGTCTGACAACTACCTTGTGACACTAATATGGATATATACTTATAGATAATCTAGTTTTATGGATGCTAGGGTGAAATGATGAGATGTATTTATAAGACTTATTAGGAAATTAATATCTGATGTAATTATGATGCTTTGGCTTTCTATTAAGTGTTGCAAGTAAAAATTTCTTATTACATGATGTGTAGATATATATATGTTTTAATGACTAAGATAAGATAAAATTTATGTGCAAGTGAATTTGAATTCAATAGGTGATATTGCAAGCGAATTGTAAGTTAAACATAATTGATTTATATACATTAAGGATTATATTTCTTGGATTACTAAGAGAGATACCCTATCCTACTATAGCTCTTTATTTTGTTCAATTGAGAGAGATACTTATTTGATACTCTTTAAATGTTAGATGCACACTACTTTATGATGTTATGATGATTACCTTGTCACATTATTAGGGTCTTGCATCTATGGTTAACCTTGTTTTATGAATGCTAGGAAGACACGATGAGAATTAATTATATGTCTTATTAGGTAATGGATATTTGGTGTAGTTATGATGTTATGGTTTCCTATTAAGTACTGAAAGTAAACTTCTTAATTACATGTGTGTGTGTGTGTGTGTGTGTGTGTGTGTGTGTGTGTATATATATATATATATATATATATATATATATATATATATATATATATATATATATATATATATATATATATATATATATATATATATATATATATATATATATATATATATATATATATATATATATATATATATATGTATGTATGTATGTATGTATGTATGTATGTATGTATGTATGTATGTATGTATGTATGTATGTATGTATGTATGTATTCATGAATGGAAAAAGTTAAAGTTTATGTGCAAAGGAATTTCAATTGATAATGTGATGTACTAATGATTTGTTAAGTTGTTTATGATTGATTCATATATGATGTGGATTTATATTACTTGGACTATTGATGTTGGATTTAGTGTGTAGGAGAAATAGACCATGGTACTATTATTAGGGATCCAAACATAGGCCAATGTGAATTCAGTTCGAGCCAAGGTTGTGTCTAAGGAAAGACAAAACCTAATTGTGTTGTATTTATTTCGTAAATGTAATGAGCTTGTGATGTTTTCAATTTAATTTGTATTTTGTAAATTGTTATGTGAGTTCTCTAGTGGATATGCCACATGGCTTGCGATGTGTAATTTATGTTGTCACTTGACACTTGTATGTGTACTTGTAGCTATGACATGTCCACTTGAGGATTGGATGCCCATCAACCTAGGATAGTACCCTTTAGAATCCCCATGGGAATCCCTTGGTTAGGGAGCTTGAGGAGATGCTTTTTCATAGATTTTCAAATTTGAACTTGTCATGAGTTTTTGTGGGGTTGAAAAGATGCCTAGGGGTGTGTTTAGGCCTCATTTAGCTGACATATACTAGACTAGATTTATGTTTTGTTGTCAACTATTTATCCCGGTTTATGTAGGAACCAAAGTTCAATGTCATTGGGTGGTAGCCAAATGGGTTTTGCAGTATGTTCAAGGAACTCTTCAGTATCATCTAGAATATAAGCAGTAGGATACATTTTTCTTGCAAGGATATGCTATCTTAGACTTTGCTAGATTTTTAGATGATCGAAGATCAACTTCAGGATATATCTTTCATCTTGGAACTAGACCTATTTCATGGATGAGAAAGAAGTAACATGTTTTTTCTCTTTCATCCACAGAAGCTGAATATAGAGCTACACAAGAAGCTATTTGTGAGGTAATATGGTTATGTCACATTTTAGCAGATATCGGTATCTCAGAAGATCCACTGCCAGTTGTGTTTTGTGACAATTAGGGTGTATTGAATCTTGTCAAGAATCCTATTTTTCATGAGTGCACCAAATATATTGAGGTTGATTGTCATTATATTCAAGAACAGGTGATCGAGCATAATGTTCAACTCCATTTTTGTCCCTCGACTTCACAGGTTGCTGATGTGCTCACTAAGCCTCTTGGCAAAGTTAAGTTTGAACTCTTTAGAGAGTTTATTTGTAAACCTAATATATTAAGGTGGGGAATGTTAGAATAATATATTAGTTAGTTTTGGCATTGGGTAGTTAGGTTACTCAGGTTGGTTAATCTGTTAAGCAACCAAATCATCTTATTTTTTGTTTCTATTTATTCATGTCCTCTATATGATCGAGGCACTGCAATACAATACAAGTTGATCTAAACTTTCATGTAGACCTTCTTGAAATTTCCTCCACAAGAAATGAGAGAAATGGAAAAAGCATCCCCGAATAGTGACATTTGGTAAAATTTCAGAAATAGCTCCCTTGAAACCTAATTCAAAATTAATAAGTATAGTTTTTGGGTTTAGATCAGGTTGTGGTTGTTTTAATTTTACAAGTACTTGTGTATAAGTGGATCTTGTTTTGTTGGTCATAAGAATATAGATGAGTGGAAATATTGCATCATTTTTCAAGCCATGAATTATATGCAACTACTGAAAAATACTTGGTACTATTTTAAATGTACCATCACTAAACCAATTTTAAGATTCTTTTAGTAATTGAAAACTTTGTGTGGTGGTGAATATTAAAAAATGATTCTCATGATTACTATCATGAAAAATAAAATTTTCTCCTCTATTGGTAATTTTACATTCAATTGGTAAGATAAGATCTCTTAATGTCTGAGGATTTGGTGGTGGTGTTTCAAATCTTATTCTTTTCCATCAAATCATTTTGGATAATGCATTGGTTGATGGTATTTCTCCTACTACTGGTAATGAAATATTGAAACACGTAGTAGAAATGATATTTCTTGTAGAGCCTTGAGTCAAGCACACCTAAATATCCTCTATGGTGCCTCACAATCCCTTTTTCAGCATACTAACTTGATCTAAAATGACCATGGGTTATTTTGTCCATGGGTTATTTTGACCATGGGTTATTTTGACCATGGGCTATCTTGACCATGGGTTATTGTGACCTTGGGTTATTACGTCCTTGGGTTATTATGGCAGGGTTATTTTGGCTAGGATATTATGTCTGGTTACCAATCTCTAGACCATAAAATAGAGGATTTCCCTTTGGCTACTCCCAAAACTAAATCTCCTCAGGATTTTGTTGCTTTTCAAGGTACACAAATACACAAGGAAGATGTCAGTTGGATAACTTTGGTTTATAAAGGAAAGAACAATTTGGCTCTTTAGCCTAAACTGTTAATCTCTATTGAGCATTCAAGGTTGTCATTAGTATCAAAGGATGTTAAACAGGTTGGTCAGTTACTTATATTGAGACAGGCGGTAACTAGAAGTAAGACAGAGCAGTCGATAAAGCCTTTTACACCGAGCATCACACAGTTTACCAAGCACCAGCAACACTGACACTGATGGTCAGTAAACACCAAGCATCGCAGTATACACCAAGCAGCTTATATAGTGTTTACCGATGATAACAAAAAATGGCATAGTAATAAAAAATGGCACATTATTCTATGCAGACAGTTACAAAAGATCATAAAATGGTTTACCAAGATCGAGGAGCATTTATTGTAAATAGATAATCATTAAATGTAATGTTTATCTTATTGTAATAGTTGGTCTAGGTTATTTTGCTCCATAGATCTTAGGGTTATGATTATTTTTGTAACCTAATTTTTGCTAAAGCGGCAAAATAGAACACTATATATTGTATATGTTTCCACCATTTTATAAGGTTTTTGAACTGATATATATGAATAACGGAGCACTTGAAGAATTTTCCTATCTTCAAGACAATCAGTTTACCAAGTAGAACAGAGTACAGAGGATATCAAATTGAGTAGAATCAATGAAAGCTACAGAGCAGAACAAAGAAGGAAACCATCACAGATAAAGTGATATTTTAATGAGAACTTATAGATCTATTTCAGACAATTGAGTTGTCAACTAGCAGATAATTACCTATTACTTTCTGACAATTATGATAGAGTTTTTGGTAAAATCTCTTAATCGAGTAGACTTAACAGTCTTTGTATAAATCTCTTAACCGAGTACACACTTCATTTAGTGTTGTTAAATCCTATAACTAGGTAGATCTAGCTAATCTAATATGTTACTCCTAACAGGGTAAGATCACCAGAAGTGATCAAACTTGTAGCCTTAACAGGCAAACCTTTTCTATATGCAGTAGTGAAGAATTTGTTGGTGTCATCCCCACCGCAGTTTTTACTTTCTAACAAGGGTTTCTGCATTACCAAAATACTTGTGTTATGTGATTTTCATATTGATTTCATGTTGTTTACTTTCTTAAGTTAACTAGATGATTGATTTATGCAATTGGATTCAAGTTATTTTGATCGGTTATCATAGTATATAGCTGTAGATTAGAAAGGTTTTACAAGTAAAAGTTTTAAAGGCACTAATTCACCCCTCCCCTTTCAATACCTATCTCTCCTAATTCCAACAATTGGTATCAGAGATTAGTTCTCTTGTTGGACAGTCTAACCACTGAAGGGTAAAGATCTAAGTCATGGAGAGATACAAGCTTGACAAGACTATTGAGAATCAGAAGATACAAATGCAGATGTTTGTGGAATAGTATAAACAAGCTAAGGAAGAACTAAAGAAATTATTGGTTGAAAGAAAGAATCTTGGAATTCAGCTAAATGAAATTAGTTATCATGAAGAACCTATTGATGAAATATTTGATCATATTGGATCAAGCTCTGGAAGCATCTCTAATGGATCCGAAAGCATAATCTCTAATTTATCTGAAAAGAATCAGCACCTATCTGAGCAAGTGAAAGCACTTCAAATCGGTCATGAATCTCAAATGGTGAGAATGGTGGAAATCATGAACAATGGTAGACAAGTTGAACAAAATTGGAATCTAGCTATTGAAGACCGAAGACTGATGACTAAACAACTTCAAGAACAAGAAAATGAAATACAGAGACTCACTAATCGTCACTTCCAAGTATCAAATCAGATGATGATAGTTAATCAAGAAATGAACCAAGTAAATGGAGAATTATCAAGAAGACTTGAAGATGTTGCAATAATCAGAGAAGATAATGAAAAATTGAGAAATGAAATAAAGACACAAAAGTAACATAATGAGATAATGAAAATAGTTGGGGACAGTTCTAAAAAGATTGATGATTTCCAGACTAATCAAAGAAGATTCGGAAGTAGAGCCGGTATAGGCTACACCGGTGAAGGAGAATCATCACAACAAGATGAAAAAGTCAACAACAATCAAAGTTAGAAACCTAAAGTGATGACATGTTACCACTGTGGAAAACTAGGACATACATCTAATGTGTGCAGAAGCAAAGCACAAGGTAAACCTCTTGTCATTCCTAAATTTAATGGATATTGTTATTACTATGGTAGGTTTGGACATCCAGCTTATGAATGCAGAGCTAAGAAGAATAACATTGCTAATAATACTACTAAGGAGAAAATATTCTATACTTGTAATAAGCATGGTCACACCGCAAGGGACTGCAAGGCAAAAATGAAACAAGTCTGAACACCTAAAGAGAAACTACAACGAAAACCATATCAACCGAAGAGACAAGGTAACTCATATGTTTGGGATTATAATACATGGACTAATTGTCATGTATGTGATTGGTATGGACATATTGCAGCAAAATGTTATAGAAAGAGTCGGATTGGACAATCAAGAAACTGGACAAATATAGGAATGGCATGTATGCACTATCACAAGGTCGGTCATGTAAGCAAGAATGGCAGAGACCGAGCACTAGATGAAAATCATATATTTGAGAGTGGATATAACATTGCAAAAATTATGAAGTTAAGGAACATAATGTGGAAGAAGGCATCTAATGAGAATGCTGAGTCAAGTAACACTATCGGTGAAACCTCATCCACTGGATTGGGTGACATCGGTACCTCCACTTAGGATGTCAAATGTATGTATGGAACTGACATTTTAAATGATCACATTTTACATACAGTTCCTTATATATGATGTACAAATACCAAATCTACATGAATAAAGATGCACTATGGTTTATGTGTTATAAGTTTACAAATGTTATATAGTCAGTAAAAGAAGAAACGTAAGTTGGTTACCCGTCAGTAATCACGATATAAGGTTAACTGACAACAGTGCAAATTGATGAAGAAATTCTATGTTAACCGAGCAAAGGAAATTGTAGACACTACCGAGATGACAACTTTTCTATATCAGAAGTTAGGTCATGCATTTATTGCATCAAAGTTTGAGCGGGAATATCAAAAAATCTATATATATGCAGAAATAGAGTTCATTGTTACATTGCGATTTCGAAGAAAGGAGATTTTACAGAGAAGAGTTCGAGCTAAAGATTTCCAAAAAAGATTACAAGCTACTATAGATCAAACCGATGACAAATCTTCAATGATAACGAGTAAGTTCATCTTCCTATCAAACACTGGTTATCTATTTGCTTGCCGAAACCCTAGAAACAATTTATGGCATTGACATCAATTGCAAGCAAATCGCAAACCATTGAGGAGGAAGTGGAATTAATTGTAAGGGCACCTTTTGCCGATGAGAAATTCAAACCTCATCCCAAGTTCGCAGCACAAGTAGATGATATGGGCACATTTTCAAGTATTCCAGATAGGGTTTTGTTAATAGAAGATGTTAGGGCCTATATTCATTGCAAGATTGGTGAAGTATGTGATTTTGAGACCATTGCTGCTTATCAACAAATCTGCGGATCGGATGGAAAGATCAAATTTGAATATAAGAAGGTTGAGGAGTCAAGGTTACGATGTTTTACATTCATCCCACAATCCTTTCACAATGACTAGATAAGAATCATGCTGAGCAGATTTCATGATGGAAAATTTTGGTTGGACAAACCTGTTGAGGTCACAAAGAAGATTATGAGTAGGGTTACTGGGTACCCTACAACCGACAAAGCCAAAGCCTTTCAAATTTCATCTCATCTTGACATAGAAAAGAACACTAGAGCTCAATGGGATGGCAAGGCACTGAAAATATCAACTATCAAAGATCCAGCGGTAAAATTCCTAGCTCATGTCATAGGGTACAAGATATTCCAATCTAGCAGACCAAATAGTGTACCCTACAACACTGTGGACATGGCTTACAAAATTATGAAGAAAGATCACCAGGTTGATCTTGCCGAGCTACTACTACACCAACTGCATGACAATATGAAGACAATAAAAGTAAAGAAGTCCAATACATGTAAGTACAAATCACTGCTTGTCTATACATTTCTCTATCTACAAAAATATGTACCAGGTATCAGAAAAGTAAACTAGCAATCAGACAAACTGATAACTGCACAAATCAATGAAATGATGAAAAGTTTAGGAGATAATCTGAATAAGGAATTCAATACATATTTCATGGAATTTCAAACCAAAATGCAACAAAGGAGTAGAATTCCAAAGGAATTAGTAAGTAAATTTGAAGATGATATATGCTTTGTAGTCAGCACAGACCACTCAATGATAAAGGCAATAGAACCAAGAACAAAATGGCTAGCACCGATGGGATATGAAATGAATCATGATTTTTCTTTGAAATCTATCAATGCATTACTGGCATTATCGATAGATATCACTGCTAGTAGGTTTGGTGTATATGAGGAAGCTAAGTCTAGAATCACAATAGACATAGAGATCAGTAAAATGTCAAGAAGGGCAAAGAAAATGAGAAAAGATCTTATAGTAAAATATGGAAATGCATCTGACTCACCTATGTAGTCACCAGTTAAAGAAGAAACTGAAGGTCAGTTACAGTTGGCTGACAAGCCCTATGATAGAGAGGAAATCGAGTCAGACAAAGACAAGGATCAAACACCGGTTCCTTCCACAACTGATGAACAAGAAATGTAGCTACCAGAACCTAAAGGAGTAAGGACACATTCATCAAATACAACACAATCTACTGAGAAAGAAGTAGTAAAAGTAGCAAAAAGAAGAGCAGTTACGCCAATGAAGAAATACATAAAGAGAAAGCACATGAAGGTAGCTGAGACACTGAAGAAAAAGAGGAAATACATAAGAAATAAGGAAGATCTAGAGGATACAAAAATTGAAAATGATCCTAATCAATTCAAGTTAGTTCGTAATAGGGAAAGTACAATAGAAGAAATAATTGAAGATATAATTGAGAATGGAAATCTTACAGATCCAGGCATAGGCAAATTTGACAAAATGTCAATTAAGGACAAGATAAAGATAGAACATGCTGTCATCCAGATGATGATCAAGTACAAGAAAGTACCAATGGAATTTGCATGTCAATTGCTGAAGGAACTTGATGACAAAATAAGTGAGACATGGGCTATTGCACTAGATACAGAGAAAAGGAAAAGAGAATGGTCACTAGGCCGTGCAGCCTCACACTTTAGCTATGCTATGGTCAGTGAATACATGAAAAAATATCAAGCTAGATTTCTAGTCAAGAATAGAGCGATGCAGATCATGGATGAGAATGTGGATGATATGGCTGTCATATGTGATTCACTATGGACATCAATTTTGAAAGCAGAAGAGAAAGCTAAACAAGAAGCATTCCTGAAACTGTCTAAGAAGAGACACAGTTCAAAAGGTAAAGGTATTTTTATTCATGATGACAAGGGAAAGAAAATAGAGGACACCGGTATATTAGTTACCGAGGTAATTGATATCACCAAACAAAAGGAAGAAATCAAAATTTCACAGGATGCATCGGATCAAGTTAAGATCCACTTGCAAAAGAAAACTGATGATGATGCACTCATTGAGGACATCACTAATGGTGATCCTGATGATGAGGATGATGAAGATGTGACAATTGCACCATACAAAGATGAAGCATTAGACACTGATAGTGTGCTCACATCTCTATTGGGTGAACTACCTGTACTTGCAGAGGTAGTGGAAATAATTTCACAAATACAACCCGATGTGTCTCATCGTGAGCCAAATAAAGATAGAACTAAGATTCAAGCATCCGAGCAACCTACAGATACAAATGAGCCCAACAAACCAGAGGCACAGTCTATAGAAACAAAGTCAACCAAGGTGAACCCACCTGTCACTACAACTGAGACTCCTACATCATCTACCAAGGAGCAGAAGAAGGATGATACGGTGTCAACTAGGAAACATACTCTGAGAAGTGAAGAAAAAGCTATTGTCATAAGTGAGTAGAAGTCACCTCTTCCCTAGAAGAAGAAGAAGAAAGTCAAAGGGTTGGTCACCATTGATGAAGTTATCATTATACCAAAATGTGACTCGAGAACCCTAAGCCCCGAGGAACTAAGTAGATATGGGGAATTATGTTCAAGGAAAGCGGCACAAGAGAAGTTAAGGCAAGAACACAAATGTAAAGAAGTGTTAAATGATGTACAGGATATTCTGCAATAGATAGTACTAGAGACAAATATTGATGAGAATATTCCCATCATAGATCAACTTGCTACACTCACCAAAAAAATCAATGCCCCTGATATCGACGTAGACAAAAGAATAGAAGAAAGGGCAAAATCCAAGATTCAGGACAAATTGGTAGAAAGGATTAGCATAGAAGTGGCACTAAACAAGGTAAAGTTATTTGAGGTCATTACTGAGGTAAAATCTATTACCCAGATAACCTGTCAAATTCTCATCAAGCTTTGTACTTCAGACACCTTCACTGTAGAAGTCAATGAAAAGATAAAAGGTTTAGAAGAAGAGATACAGTTAAGTACATAAGTAGCTATTTCCAAGCCAACTACTTTCTTAAGGCATATTCACCGAGTTCAGGAACTCTAGTGGCTGATAGCAGATTTAAGGAAACAAGAAGTGCACAACACCGATCAAGTTACAGAGTTACAAACTGAACTCACTCCTCACCTGAAATTTTTTTATGCTCACATTGTCAAAGCTGAACAACTTGTGGCAACACCAGAGATTTCAGTGTTGGATAATATCTTTGACATCCATGCACAAGTCAGTCTTGAGCATATTGCTCTTACCAACTTGAAAGAGGAATGGGACAACCTCTTCAAGTCTATAAAGAAAACCCATCCACTCATTTTTGATAAGATGTAAGTATACATTATTTATTTATTTTTTGCAATTGGCATTATTATCAAAAAGGGGGAAAACATGTATATGCCAAATAAGTATAGTTTTTCTATGTATATTACATACTACCGGGAACATGCACCGAGGGGGAGTACTTTGTACTTAGAAACTTTTGTGGATATGTATATGGTGGACATATAAGGAATATATAGAAACATTTTGTCTATATACATTCAAAGTTTTGATACTAATACCAAAGGGGTAGATTGTTAATCTCTATTGAGCATTCAAGGTTGTCATTAGTATCAAAGGATGTTAAAAAAGTCGGTCGGTTACTTATATTGAGACAGTCGGTAACTAGAAGTAAGACAGAGCAGTCGGTAAAGCCTTTTACACCAAGCATCACATAGTTTACCGAGCACCAGCAACACCAACACCGACAGTCAGTAAACACTGAGTATCGCAGTATACACTGAGAAACTTATACAATGTTTACCAATGATAATAGAAAATGGCATAGTAATTAGAAATGGCACATTATTCTATGCAGACGGTTACAACAGATTGTAAAATAGTTTACCAAGATTGAGGAGCATTTATTGTAAATAGATACTCATTAAATGTAATGTTTATCTTATTGTAATAGTTGATCTAGGTTATTTTTCTCTGTAGATCTTATGGTTATGATTATTTTTGTTACCTAATTTTTGCTAAAGCTGCAAAATAGAACACTATATATCAAGTATATATTCGCACCATTTTATAAGGTTGTTTAACTGATATATATGAATAATGGAGCAATTGAAGAATTTTCCTATCTTCAAGACAATCAGTTTACCGAGCAAAATAGAGTATAGAGGATATCAGATTGAGCAGAATCAGTGAAGGCTACTAAGCATAATAGAGAAGGAAACCATCACAGATAAGGTGATATTTTAATGATCACTTATGGATCTATTTTAGACAATTGAGTTGTCAACTAGCAGATAATTACCTATTACTTTCTGACAATTGTGATAGAGTTTTTGGTAAAATCTCTTAACCAAGTAGACTTAACAGTCTTTGTATAAATCTCTTAACCAAGTACACACTTCATTTAGTGTTGTTAAATCCTATAACTAGGTTGATATAGCTGATCTAATATGTTACTCCTAACAGGGTAAGATCACCAAAAGTGATCAAACTTGTAGCCTTAATAGGCAAACCTTTTCTATCTGCAGTAGTGAAGAATTTGTGGGTGTCATCCCCACCACAGTTTTTACCTTCTAACAAGGGTTTTTGCGTTACCAAAATACTTGTGTTATGTGATTTTCATATTGATTTCATGTTGTTTACTTTCTTAAGTTAACTAGATGATTGATTTATACAATTGGATTCAAGCTATTTTGATCGGTTATCACAGTATATAGCTATAGATCAGAAAGGTTTTACAAGTAAAATTTTTAAAGGCACTGATTCACCCCTCCCCTCTCAGTACCTATCTCTGCTAATTCCAACATAAACAAGGTTCACCTATGATATCTTTTCCACCTAAGGATTCTGTGCCATCCAAATCTTCCAAGAATGTTTCCCTCTTGCGGGGTATTTCAAACCCTGCTTCTTAGGTGAAGTCATTACCATCCACTGATTGTCCCACAATTCAAAAAGGTTTTATTTCTCACTCACTAGGAGCTTTCACTCCATAATCAACTTGTGTTTTTCTACTTATCTAACTTCCTCATGTCACTCTTGTATTGCTCTTGGGATAGAGAACATTGAAGACAAATGGTGAGACAAAAGACAGGTGATCTCAGGGGACCTTTAGTCTATTTTCATTTAGACTCAATTTTTTTTCATAATAGTTTCTCCTCTCTTGGTGACAAGGATGTCATGAATAATTCCTTAGAATTAGTTTAATAAACATACAAATATTTCTACAATGTTTTAAATATTTAATAAAATAGTAGAATGATAATATATAAAAAATATTGTTATTATGGTGATTGGAAGTATCTCTACACTATCTAAACACCTAAGAATGTTGTCACATAATTAAATGAGTATTTTATTTATTTAGCTATTAATTTAAAGTATTCTATTAATTCAATAAAAAAATTTTAAATAAATTTTATTTAACTATTGATTTCCAGTCCACTTTCCTACTATTTATTAAATAAATATTATTATTTATTTTATAAATTCACTATCCTCTTCTTTCTAATAACCACCAATAATTTTCACTCACATTAATCAGTTATCATCAAGATATGTGTTGTCATTGATGTCAACTACCTCTAGTGTTGCATTAATACTAGTTTGCAAAGTACAGTTGTTTAATAAGGCAAGACTGATGAAGGATATTTGGAAAGAAGATTGAGAAAGTTACTAAGACTATGACATTATATGATGATAATGATTTGAGTAAGATTGAGGAAGCTTGTGACTATTTTAGAATATTGGAATATTCAAGAAAGAGTATTTGAAGGTCTTATTGAAGAATGCCTTGAGATAATGGATGCTTGTGGCTCTAGACTTAATGATTGGCTACAATATAAATATTGCACTATGATGTCTACAAGTTCTCAAACTAACTATTTGACAAAGATATGTTGTGTTATTTATTTAACAGTAAGGTTGGCCCTACCAAGATGGTTAAGACACACTTACAGAATAACTTGCATTGATCCACAAATGAATTATTGGGTATCTAGTTTTGTCTACTTGGTTTGTTAGTTTATGTGATTTGTTAGTTTACATATCTCTTTTTGTTTTTCTCTACACATGTACATTTTTTGTCACGTGTACTATTTTCCTATCTATACAAGCTTTTGCCCAATTTAGGTATTTGTTGTGACTTGATTCAAGTTGGTTGGGTCTAGATATGGGTTAGAGAATGAGCTTAGAGATTTATGGTGATTTTTTCATAATGTTTCATACTTTAAATTGTGCTTCATGCATTGGAGAAATTTTAGGGTGGAGTAATAATTTAATGCCCCCACCTAGTCTAAGAAAAATGTGAGAAATATTTTTTAAAAACTTATTTGACCTATCGTTAAACATTATCAAAACAAAAAACATTGTCTTACATCAATCTTGATCCTATGTTTAATATTACTTATCACTTTATTCTATGTTTCCATCAACATCAATTCCTTTGAACACACATGCACATTTAATTTGTAAGTCCATTCATACTCTTATATAAGGGCATTTACAATCATGTCACCTCTCTTTCTCTAGAAGGTGGGATAGATCCTTTTACCATATTGACCCCTAATGATACATCTAAGAGAAGCATTTTAAATTAAAATGCAAAAATTCTTTGAGCATTCTCTTTGAATTTAAGATGGATGTATTGTTTCCAAAAATATTTCTAGTTTTTGTTTGTTTCAAACTCTTGATTGATTAGATATTCTTCTTGGGTTGATTTCTCTTTCACCCCCCTTAAATTTCCATACACTCAAAACATCACATTTGTTAGCTATGGAACTTCTTATTCCATCCATGATTTACAGTGGACTACATTCAATAACATCTTGTATTTTATGTAATGTATGGAGAATGTTTCCTTGCATTATTTACTTCATTAAATTAGAAAAGGAGGACAACATGAACTAACTAGCAATATCTCTTCCATCATAATTTTAGTTTAAATCTTACACCTCTACATAAATTTTATGTATTTCCTTCAAGGATTCTACTCTAGAGATTTTTTTTATTTTTTAATTTACATATTTTTTTGAACAATGTGATCAATAGAATTTATTCATTCTTACCTATGTTTTTATCTTAAATTCACGCATATATGCTTTTCCTCTTTTTCTAGCTACATCAATAATTTATTTTGTATGATTAGCTGCAAAATTTTACATGGTATTAGAGTAGGAGCTAGTAAAGAAGAAAAAGTTTTTTTTTTGAATAAATTGAAGATCAATAACTAAAGATGACATAACTGAATTTTTAACCTCTGCTATTCTGGCATTGTATACTTATATTATGAATGGAAGGTAGACATTCTAATTTAGCTTAGAAGTAGAGGCTCAAGTATCAGATAATAATGAGAATAGAGGTTGAACCAAATACATAATAAACAAGACAAGATCATGCCCTTTTTACATGGGCCTTGCTTCATCTTCTCGCTAGTGGAAAACTATTTTAGTGTACCTATTATACCTCTCCTTTTTCAATATTATGGGGGGTTTCTACTTTTTGTGTAAATGATTTCTTGGTTCATAGTTAATTAGTTCTTTAGATTATTAACACCTCCATTTTCAACTAGAAATTCATTGTACATAATTGAGTAGTCTCGTTAGAGTCACTCACCACTTTTCCCTCTTTTCTTTTAGTTTTCATTAGGTTTATCCATCTCTCCTTAGACATAAGGGGGGGTGTTAGTGCATGCAACATCCTATTCCATCCATGATTTATGGTTTACTATAGTCAATAACTTCATGCTTTCTCTATGATTTATCAAGATGGTTTTGCTGCATGCTTTACTTGGTTAAGCTACCCAATGAGGACAACATGTTAAATTGTTACATTTCTTCCACCATAATTTAAGTTTAACTCTTACACCTATTTTAAAATTTCATGAATTTCCTACATAATTTTTAATCTAGAGATTATATTCTTATTGTAGTTTACACATTTCATAACAATGTGATTATATTCTTATTGTAGTCTACACAATTCATAACAATGTGATCTATAGAATTTTATTCATTCTTTACAATATTTATAGTCAAAGCACTATATTTCCAAACCCTCAGATATTAGCATCCACTGTAAGAATAGACTAAAATTAGAGATACACTTTCTATTTAGGTGTCTCATGTATGAAAGTGGTGGCTTGTTTCACTTCTAGTTTGAATTCCATCTTCGACATATTAGTTTTCACTGCAACAATAGACTAAAAATATTTATTTTTAACTTATCTATTTTTATTTATAAATTACAAATTTAATTATAATAAAAATTGGTGAAATGGGTCACATTGTGAAGAAAAATGAATATTAAACATAATATTAGTGAATCACTTAACATAGGATAAAAGACAACCATTTTATAATGATGACCAGTTAAATATAAAGACATTGGAGATGGCAAACATCAGTATATAAACATAATATTAATAAAAATAGATAATAATGCTTCGAAAGAAATAATTCCAACATGAATATCTTAAGTGGATGAGCAACACATGGTACCAGTAGGCTGTCTTATTAACGAGAAGCAGATAGAGATACTAAAAGATAAGTAATAGATAAATGTTGGGTCCAGGGCTGCGATTGTTGTGGATGCTCCACAACCTTGGCGTCTGGTCTCCCACCCTGGGTGCCAGCAGAGTCAACTGTACTACCGCCACGACCACGACCACCGAGTGTGACTCCGATCCCGGTAGAAATTCTCATCCCTTGGGCCTGAACATTCTCCAGGTTTGTAACAATGCAAAAAAGCACAAACAGGGTGAGCAGCTGAAGCCCCTTCATCTTCATCTTCATCGTCACCAAAATCAACTAGGGATCTATCTCTGATGAAATGGGAAGTCGAACAAGGCGTTTTATAGGGCTTCTCTATCGCGTTTCTGCACACTTCACGTTCTCTGCTGCATATCACATGTTATTTCTTCTGACATAAACTTCTGTCACGATTATTTTATGTAAAGAGAAAAGCTTTTCTGTCAATGCTTTATAGCGTGACTGCTGTTATAAAGATTGTAGCTAAATTAGTTCGCAGTAAACACAAGCTGCTTTAGAGCAGCGTAGACAGTGATTGCAGTCTATAATATTAGAAGGAACGTAATATTAAAATACGTTTGTACATGGCATAAAATGTCTACAATAGTTTTGTTTCATGAAATTTTGTTTGGCTTTTGTTCAATAATTATCTACAAAATTGTTTGATTGTCATTTTTTATTAAATTTCGGTATACCACATGTTAATTATTCTGTCAAAATGAATTCTTGTGATGTTATGAACGACACAACAAAATATGTTTTTTATTAATGGAATTGAATTTAAAATGGAATCGTTAGGCAGTTAAAGTTGGTGGCAGGCAACCAAGTTACAATCATTGATCGCAACCAAAATTCGACAAAAAAATTAGAAAATAAATTCGAGAAAAATTTTTAAAAATAAAAATATCAATTTTTTTAAAAAAAATTTGACAAAAAATTTTACAAAAAAATTTGAAAACAAATTCGGTAAATTTTTTTTCTTTTTTTAAAAAAAACTTTGAATACAAACCACCCAAACAAATAAAAATTAAATTAAATCCCTCCCCACACAAATAAAAAATTAAAAAAATAAGTGTAGACATGAAAATTTTTTAAAAATTGTTTTGCCCCTAATTCCAATTCCAATTCCTCCTTTTCACGTCGAAGATGTAAATGCTCATTTTGGCCAAAATGAGCATTTACATCTTCCTATTCTATTTTCATATTGCACTCCCAAACTGAGGATTCGACGAAAACGGAAATAGCAAATGCTAATTCTCGGTTCTTGCTGCCAAATGGACCCTCAGTTTAAAAGGCTACCAAAATATTGTGTTTAAAATTTTTCTATTTACTTTTCCATTTACTTCTACATTTTAGTTCTAATATATTATTTGAAATATTAAATAAAATAATATATTATATTCTATATTATAAATTATATAATATAAATGAGAGTTTCAATGAAGTAAAATGAATCAATTTTTTTTTCATAAAAACATCCAAGTTACTAATATATATTCTATATTAATTAAAAGTAAAAGAGTACAAAATGTTAAGTCTTTATAACAATGACGTACAAAGTTGTTTGAATGTATCAAGATCTCATTAAAAAAAGGCGAGAGTTTCTCAATTTATATAAACAACCACCCACCACCCCCATGTTGTAAAGACAAGCACACTTTTCTTAATATTAATAATCGAGGGATCAAAAAAGAGATTTACAAAGCGAGGAAGGGGGAGGCAGCGCCTCAACCCACCAAAGTAGCACAACTAATCAAAACATAATGACAGAGTACAAAATTATCAAAGTATATAACAATTTTTGAGAGTATGATCACAAAAAAAGGAACCAACGAGAAGCATTATTCTTATCGAAGAATATCATCGTAGTTTTCAACCTAGGAGGTCCACCCTTGAGCACCCTCCATCCAGTCCACCTTCTTTCTTTCCAAAATATGGGTAAACATCTCGAGCTTGTCAAAATATGGACCTCTGTTATCCTTGATTTCCTTCATTAGCTTCTTGAGTGCATCATTAAAGGCCATCTGGTTCTTGGCAATACTAGCCCATTCAAAGCCATCTTTCATTTCGTAGATGATCATAGTGGTGTGTCCATCTTTGAGGAGCCTTAGAAGTTTTTCCCTTTCCAAATTCATCACACAACAAACTTGCAAAATAATTTTAAAATGAATGAGTTCTCTAAGAAAACCAGTAACAGCTCTGCCATTGCCTTGAAATTTATCCTCATTTCTATACTTCCATATAAACCAAAGGATGAAAGAAGAAAAGATTTGCCTGAACAGATTAGCATCTTTTTTGAGACCATGTATAAATCTAGTAATAATATCAAGAGTACAAACATGTTTAGTAAGAGATATTCCAAGCATCAACCAAACTTCGCTGGCAAAAATACAGTCAAAGAAAATGTGTCTCATAGTCTCAAGCATCCTACAGACTAGGCAAGTGTCATAGTCAACAAGATGGCTTCTAATAGGCAATCTATCAAGCATGATTTGCCATCTAAAACACTTAATTTTCAGGGGGATAGGAGATTTCCATAATTTTTCAAAAGTTTTCTACCAACCAAAGGGAATAGTGTCAACATACCGAAGGGAATTGATGTGATTAGTAATCAAAGTGTCATGATTGAGAAGCGTATAGATGTCTTTAGCTTTAACTTTAGGTAGGAGGGATCCATCATTCCAGTGAAAGGAGAGATATCTATGGGAGTCCACATCAGTATTGCAGGGAATGTTAAGGGGAGCACGACCATTCTTAATCATGTTGTAAGTTCTTTTGTGAGAATCAGGAAGGCTGTAGTTATTACTAAGAATTTCCCTGCTGATAAGGTTGTTGTTCTCCAGAATGTCCATAATACATTTAATACCCTTATTATCCCAATGTCTAGAAGAATAGCCTTGGGTTAAGGCAAGACGTTTATTGTTGTGGAAGAGATTCCACCATATTGATCGTTGCCCATGCAAGGTGTAATTATAGTCAAATTTGGAGTTATCTATAAATCCACGCACATGCTCCCAAGTGTTCCATATAGATTTAAAGACCCAAGTGCCTTGGATAGACATAGGGAAGGAACCAACCACTAAATCACAAAGAGGGAGTGCCTTCCAAGACTTGGAAAACTTAGGGACACCATTTTGAATATTGTTTCTTATCAACACCTTTCAGGGTTCTTGTCCTTCCAAGGCCTAGAAAATCCATTTGGGAGCAAGGGACATCCCTTGCAGCCTTAGATCCTTAAGGCTTAGCCCTCCAAGCCTTTTGTCAATATGGCACCAGCTCCATTTGACCGTGTGGGCCTTCCTTTCACCCTTACCATCAGACCAAAGGAAACGTCTAATGGACTTTTGAATTTCAAAAATTTGATAATGGCTAAACATCCAAGGAGAGGAATAATATATACTATACGAGGAGAGGATGTTTTGGTAGACTTGGACCCTCCCGGCAAGGGAGAGAACCCTATTGTTCCACTTACTGATCTTCTTGTCAATTCTTTCTTTAACCCATATCCACATATCCTTAAGGGAGGGAGATACAGAGAAAGGGATGTTGAAATACCTAAAAAATTTATTGGATCCTCCTCAAGAAAAATGAAATTGTTGAAGCCAGTCTGAGGGTTCCTCTTTCCACCCAAACAAGATGGATTTGGAGCTAGAGATACGGGCACCTAAGGCTTTTTCAAAGATATCCATTTTCTGAGTGAGGAATTCAATATTGTGTCTAGAAAGCTCAAGGAAATTTAGAGTCATCAACAACAAACTGAATATTAAGTAATTCAGAGTCATCAGGCAACTTAATACCATGAACTTTAGGAGACAAGGTATCATCTCTGAGGAGGTAAAATAGAGCATGTAAGGCAATCACACAAAGAGCAGAGGCAAGAGAGCAGTCCTATCTAATGGACCTAGTAAGCGGGATAGGATCAGAGCGATTCCCATTAACCTCAATTAGGGCAGAGGCATCCTTGAGGAGGACTTGGACATATCTATAAAACTCGGCAGGGAAGCCAAATTTAACAAAAAAGATATATGATATACCCAACCAAAATAATAAAGACCTTAACAAAACAAATAATTTAAAAGTAAAAAATAAAAATAAACTAGGAGTTACACGTTTTTGTGCATCCAACTGTGAGCCAATAAGAGTTTTGCATAGAAGAATTTAAAAAAAATAAAATTGGTAGAAATGCTTAAAATTGTCTAACTTTAAGAAATACATAACATCAACAAAATTTAACTACCTAACTAGTTTCAACCAATTAGATGTCATAAATCTTCCTTATTCTAAAAAATATTTAAATTAACTAAAGTATATATACAAATTTTTTAACAAAACATATTTTAGAAATTATTTTACTATATTTTGATTGACTATGTTTAACTTATAACTTAAAAAAATTATTTCACAATTTAAATTTATATTTTTATATATCTTTTATTATATAATTTTAATTATTTATAATTATTTTATTTATAAAATTAATTTAAAATAGTCAAATACATTTAATTTTTTAAAATAATATCTATTATTCTTAAGATTATTAAATAAATATAATATAGAAATAATTAATTATATGTTTAATTCTTTTAACAAAATTATTATTACTCAGATATCAATATTATAATATAATTTAGCAATCTATTATAAGAAAAAATAACCTTGTATTTAATTTTTTATAAATATATAAATAAATAATTTTTTATTTTTAATAAGTAATATAAATTAATAATATATTCTATAAAGATATTGAGATTTCACCAATAAGAAATTTATTCTACAAAGATATTGAGATTTCACCAATAAGAAATTTAAACAGTGTCTTTGATAGCAATAAGGATAGTGGCAATGTGTCTGATGATAGGGATTCAGATTATGTAGGACAAGAGGTCAACAGTGGATTGAACGATCTTGGCTTAGCTGAGTTACTAGGTGTAACAGACATTAGGCAAGTTGAACAAACCTCTTCACAACTCCTTAAACCAAGGATTGGGGAAAAGAAGAGGAGAAGCACCAAAACAAATAGGGTCAAACTAGCTCTCGCTGGTAATGCTTCAGATCAAACCAAGCTTTTAAGATCAGGAAAAGGCTATGCCTTTTCCTGGGAACAATGAAACTCCTATCGTGGAATGTCAGAGGCTGCAATGCCTCTGACAAATTACATTTGATCAAGCGATGGTTTGATCAAATATAGTCGGATCTTATTTTGCTACAAAAAACTAAGATAAAGATTGAGGATTTTATGTTTTATGGAAGGACTTTTAGTAAATGGAAGTGCTGTTGGTTTGAAGCACATGGTGCTTCTAGTGGTTTGGGAGTTCTCTGGAATGAGGCAGCTTTGGAGGTGATTGTTAGGTCGCAAGATCCCAATTGGCAATGGTTGGAGGTTCACTCTAAATAGCCAAGGTGTAAATTCTCTGTATTAAATATTTATGGCCCAAATAACAGTTTACTCAAAATGAGGTTATGGGAGAAGATTGCTTCACTTATGAGTGAACTTAAAGATGATATGGTGATTTTGGGTAGTGACTTTAATGCCATTTTAAGACCTGAAGATAAGAAAGGGGGAAAAGGATGGCATAACATTAGTCAACAAGCTTTTAGTGACTTTGTGGATGAGGAAGGTTTGATCGAGGTTGCTTTCAAAAAAGGGGATTTTACATGGACTAATCGCATAGAAGGTTTCTTGAATATTGTTGAAAAGCTAGATAGATTTTTTTAGCTGGTGATTGGGCTAATGTAGTATGGACTTGTGAAGATGAGATTTTACCGTTTCAAGGTTCAGACTATTTCCCAATTTGTCTTTATATACAAGATGAAAAGGCCCTGGAAAGATGCCCGTTCAAGTTTGAAATGATGTGGTTCCAGGTAGGGGATTTTGGCAATCAAATTTCTAAATGGTGGCAAATGGCTCCTAAAAGAACAGGTAACAAAGCTTTTATTTTTTTCAAAAAATTACAATTTCTTAAAGAACAACTGAAAATCTAGAATAGGGTAAATTTTAGAAATATCTTTGAAGAAATTCGTTGGATTGAAGATGATTTGAAGCAGTTAAGCCTCAAAGTTATTGATTTGGGGATGCAAGAGGTGTATTTTCAAGAGGAGAAGAGATTGAAAAAGGAGTTGGATGGATGGCTTAGAAAGGAGGAGATCTTTTGGAAACAAAAATCAAGGGAGACATGGTTGAAGGCTAGGGATAAAAACACAAAGTTCTTTCACAACTCAGTAAAAATCAGAAGGGAAAAAAATAGAATTTATAGTATAAAGAAAAGTTCTAGAGAGATGGTTGAGGATAGGGATCTCATTAATAAGGAGGCGGTGGATTTCTTCTCCAAATGTAAAACTCAAGGGGTTATTGACGAAAATACCTTTGAATCAGTTTTGGAAGTCATTCCCCCTCTCATCTCAGATGACATGAACGAGTTTTTATTGGCTCCCACTTCTAAATTGGAAGTAAAGAATGCACTATTCGGGTTGGGTGGTGATAAAGCACCTGGACCGGATTGTTTTCCTGCTATTTTTTGTTTCAAAAACTATGGGCATTATTTGAAAATGATTTATGGGAGGTTGTGGAAGAATCCATGAAGGGTGGTTTCATTCTTAAAGATTTCAATTCTACTTTCATTTCCCTTGTTCCTAAGAAAAATGAACAAGTTTCATTTGAGGATTTTAGGCCCATAGCTTTGTGTAACACAGTTTATAAAGTCATCTCTAAGGTGATTGCAAATAGACTTAAGCATGTTCTTAACAAGATCATTTGTGAAGAACAAAGTAGTTTCTCTCCAAGAGATCTATTTTCAAAGGGACCATTGTTTCCCATGAAGCTATGCACTCAATCAAATTATCCAAAGCTCCAAAGATGATGGTTAAATTGGATATCAAACAGGCCTATGATGAAGTGGATCAAAATTTTTTGGTGAAGGTTTAAAAAAGTTTGGTTGTGGGGATCAGTGGATCCAATGGGTAAAAGGTTGTATAGATTGTCCAAGATTCTCTGTATTGGTGAGTGGAAGCCCGCAAGGTTTTTTCTCACAAGAGAAAGGTATTAGACAAGGGTATCCCTTATCATCATTTCTTTTTATTATTATGGCACAATTTTTAGGGCAGTTGATTAAGAAAAGAAGGGATAAGAGTGAATGGCTATGAATTATGATCATAGAAGATGTGGAGGCTATGACACACTTGCAATTTGTGGATGATACATTTTTGGGTGGAGAAGCATTGATGCAAGAAGCAAGGGTAATGAGGGATACTCTGTTGTTATATGAGAGAGTGTCTGGATAGTTTATAAATTGGAAAATGTTAGAGGTGTTCTTCTTCAATACCATTCATTAGTTACAAACTTGAATATGCAAAATTCTAGATATGCAATAGGGGAGGATTCCTAGCCGATACTTAGGGGTTCCCTTCTTTGCTGGTGGAAACAAGGTTGAGCTATAGAAAGACTTCGTTGATAAATGTTTCAGAAAGATGGAAGGATGGAAAGGGAAGTGGTTGTCCTCAGCAAGAAGGAGTCTTATACTGTAATCTATGATATCAGCCATACCCATATATTCCATGATGTGTATGGATATGCCTAAGAAAATCCTAAAATTTATAAATCAAAAAATGAGGAAATTTTCTGGAATGGATCTAATGATGAGGATAGGATCCCTCTTCTTGCATGGGAAAAAAATATGTAAACCAAAGGCAAATGGTGGAGCTAGTATCCGTAATTGGCACTATATGAATAAGGCTTTAGGGGCAAAATTGGTTTGAGGTATGTACAAAAATCCTTCTCATTATTGGGTTAGGATATTGCAAGAAAAATATTTAGACAATAATTCTAATGATAGGATCCTAAAAATTTGAGATCTGCCTAAAGGATCTGCAATATGGAACTTTTTCCTTTCTTGCAGATCGGTTATAACAAATCACCTTTCATGGCAGATAAGGAATGGTTCAAAAGCTAAATTTTGGGAGGAGTCATGGGATGGGCATAAGACTTTGAAGAATGAGGAAGGTATTGAGGACCTTCAAGATTATTTTTTTGAGAATTGGGGGGATAAGGTGTGTGATTATATGATTCAAAATATTGATGAGATTGGGCCTGGTTGGAAGTGGAGGAGTTTGGAGGGGGAGAACATTACGCCGCAACAAAAAATTCATATGCAATCTATTTTGGATGAAAGAATCCTAAATAATAATGCGAAGAATGATAGGCTTTCTTGGTGTGGTTCACAATCAGGGAGCTACTCGATAAAGATAGGGTACAGACTTATTGAGGGCTCAGAAGATGCACTTTTCACTTCTAAGGACTTGTGCTGGCAACAAGATATTCTCCCAAAAGTGGGGTCCTTTTCATGGTTGGCATGCAAAAGCATAATTTTAAGAGCTGAAAGGAGGAAATGTTTAGGCATGGCAGGGCTAACTAGATGTGCACTATGTGAGAGTCAGGAGGAATCTGTTAATCATTTACTAGTGCAATGTAAATTTTTAAATTTGCAAGAAGGTGCTAGGATCATGTGCAACAAAAGTTAGGTTGGTTGGGGCCTAGACAAAATGATATAATGGGCATTCTGGATGGTTGGCCAAGACCTTTTCATAAGTCAACACTTTCAAGTATTTGGATTGTTTCTCTTTCACTCATCTTATGGGAATTATGGAAGGAGAGAAATAGAAGAATCTTTAGAGGGGAAAGAGAATCTTTGTCTAGGTGTATTCACCGAATTGATCATGCTATTGAAGAATTAATGGGAGCTACAGCATTAAGGATGCAGGCTCTTTGGGTGCCCTTCACATAGATGGATTCTCACATTCAGAGAAGATGGCTTGGGATAAGATTTAAGATGCCTCTCAGCTCTTTGATTACTAAATCTAAAAGGAAAATGGTGGAGGTGGTGAAGTGGAAAGCTCCAGATGAGGGATGGTTTAAGGTTAACTTTGACGGAGCTGCACAAGGTATCCCTAGAAAATCAGGGGCTGGGGTTATCATTAAAAATCCAAAGGGTGAGACGGTGGCTTTTGGGGCTTTGCAGTTGAAGGATGGAACTAATAATGTGGTAGAGGGATAGGCAACTTTGATGGTGATCAGATTGGAAAAACAAATAGGTGTATCAAAAATTCACCTTGAAGGTGATTTAATGATTATTATTCAGGAAATTGTGAAGTTAAACATAAAAGCATGGCATTTAGAAAACATCACTGATTTAATAAGAGAAGAATTAGTTTTCTTTGAGGATTATCAAATAACACATATTAAAAGGCAAGGAAACATTGAGGCAGAAAAATTATAAAAAATGGCAACGAATTCAGATGAGGTGGAGGTGCCACATAAAAGATTAGGTCATTGGACGCCGGAAGAGGACATTTAGTTCTGACAGGTGGTTGGAGTAATTATTTGTATGACGTCGGGGAAGATTTTGTTTGGATTGGTGGATTGTGTTTTCTTATTTCATTAGTTTTTTTCGCATTACGAAAGGACATGTGCCTCTATTGCTCGATGAAGATGACAACTTTTTATTATTTTTTAGCAGTGAATTTTTGTGAAGGTGTGGGTTTAAGGCGAAGGACTGGGTTTGCTTCTCACATTTCAATAGATGCTTAAAAGTGATTTTTAGTTTCTTTTGAAGTGTTATGTTTCTCAGAAGTTTGGTTGTGAAGCAATGGAGCCCAACTTCACGTTCAAAATGAAGAAGCAGTAGAAGGGATTATTTGGGCCGGTGGAGAAATTGAGATTGCAAAAAATGTTAAAAATTCTAACAGAGAATGTTATTGTAGCAATGTAGGATATGCTTGGTCCCCTGATTAATAATAATGACAGGAGATGGAAGTTGCAAGTGGATATTGCGGCTATGGTTACGACATGGGGGCTTGAATTAGGGGTGCATGAGGCTAGAGTCAAATAGGTAATGGAATCCCTTTTGAACATGGCCCTATTGGTGGGTATAGAATAGCTTCTGGAATGGGAACACCCAAGATGGGATTTCAACTATACTGAGATGTTTGAGGATGAGTAGGAGGGAGAGGAGGTGGGTGTGGTTCCTTTCTTAATTTGGCCATAGAGAGTTAATAAGAAGGTTTATATGGAGGACTGGGGAACAGCATGGAAAAGGTTGGAAAAGGAAATAATCAAAGCTGATGAAGATAAGTGATGAGTGGTAGTGCCGTTAAGGGTCCCGAGGAAGCAACGGACAGCTGGGCTTCATCGAGCAAGAGTGCAGTAGGTTTTGCATACTAGTGTTTTTGTGGATGGTGGATTGATTCTTTGTTGGCATTTGGTGGCGATTTGGTGGGTGATGAAGGTTTTTTGCTGTTTGGCTGCTAGCCACCTATGATGGTCATGTAAGGATCGATGTCGATATTGTAGGGGGTGGAATTTTGGTGGCGGTTTTGTGGGTGCTGAAGGTTTTTGCTGGTTGGCTCCTTGCCACCTATGATGGTCATGTTAGGATTGATGCCAATTTTTTAGCGGGTGATATTTTTTGTAATTCCCAATTATTCATATGATTATTATGTTCTCTAAATTTAGCAGTCTAGTTATCAATGACTTTTTGAAGTCCTTTTTAGGGGGATTTTTGTGTAGGCTGTTATTTGAAGGCTTTTGATGTAATTTTTGGCGCATTTTACTTGGATCAGTCATGAAGGCTTATGTTCTATATTGTAATCCTTTTTTAATTAATAAAAATTACCTATTACAGATCCAAAAAATATATATATATTCTCCCTCCTTCATAACTAACTATTTCAATTATTGCTTTTTAATTTTTTATGTACTTAAAAATTATTATATTTTAAAAGAATTATTATTAAAAAATATATTACCAATCTAAATTCAATTATTCTCCAATATTTATTACACTTAGATATTCATTTATTAGACTTATATATTCATTATTAAAAATTGTATGAAACTTTAGAAGAGCAATTTATGACAATTATAGAAGTTTATCTTATTTTAACTCAAGATTTCACTGGGATACCACATGTAAAGACCGATTTAACCACATAATGCCATGTTATCAAGTATAGTGAAAAATATGGAAAGTTGAAAGACACAGAAACATAAGCATTCCTTTGTTATGACTAGTCAAAGATAAAATTCCCATTTATTCAAAGTTACACATACATTTTTCCACCAAAAACCCTTGAATAAAAGATAATACATACATTTCAAGTTTCGAAAACCAATGTCAACCATAATGTCAAAAGAGCATAATTGAGTACAACAACATTAATCCATTTGTAAACATTATAAATCATCAAAGCATGGTAATAACCACATGTCTTAAAATCAAAGATATTTAATCAACATGTCTAAATTAGCTAACCACAATGACTTGGGCTAACAAACATTCGACAAAGTCAAAAGAAGTCAAACAATGTCATTGAAAACATACTAATGTAGGAGTTTACACAATTGGCTTATGACATCGTAGACATGTTATATAAAGAACAATATATTCATCTCATTTTTTTACATAAAAATAAATTGTACTATTTTAACAATTTTGACATATAATAAGTTAAAAAAGAAATCATATATACCCATGAAATTTAACTTTATGTCGCCATGTATAGTGTAGTATAATAGAAAATATATATAATAATTAACTTCAATATTTAATATAAACAATATAAGATATCAAAATCAATATCCAAGAACACTAATTAATATCCAAGAACACTTTCTTTTTTTTAAAACTTTCAAACTCCAATTTTGTAAATTAATATATATTAGCAACTATCATTGTAATAAAGAAACAATATAATCTAATAAAATAAAAATACTAAAATGTAGTAAGAAACTATATGCTTTATAATTAATTTGCTAAAATTTAGATTTTATTAAAATTAGAAACATTTATTAAAAGATATACTATCTTAAATTGTAAAAAGCTTATTAAAATTTGTAACTTTTAAACTTAAAGTATAAGTTCTTTAAAAAAAATGGAAACATTAACTGAAAAGGAAACATTAAATTAGAAATATAAAATACAATTAAAATAACTCAAAATAAGTTGTCCTTGTCTCGAAAACAATGCATGTACAAGGAAGTTATCCTTGTCTTAAAATTATTTATCTATCTTAAAAATGCAAAACTTGGTGTAAAACTTATTTCACCTTCTTATGTAAAACTTGTGTAAGAAAGAGATTATTTTCAAAATGTAAAAACTACTCTCAAGAGTTTAAATTGTTTGGAAGAAAACTGAGATATTTATTTTTGTTGTATAAGTTTCAGTTTCTAACTTTTTTATTGATGACCATAACACAAATTGTGCATCTCTTTTGGTCTTCTTCTTTTCTCAATTAATATCCATCTTCTAAAATATCATAATCTTTCTTTTTCTCCCATTAATTTGATTTTCTCTCCAATTTTGGTAAAATCATAAACACATTCTTCAAAATTCATATGATAAATAATCTAAAATTAGATATCAAAATAATTATTAATTATTATAAAATCAGACAAAGAAGCATGTGCAGTGTTGATCAAACTTTATAGAAAAGGATAACTTAAATTTATAAAACAAAGATCAATTTAAAAAACATCAACACCTATTTATGGAATTTTAGCATTAGAAGTTTTCTCTTTAACAACGACCTCTAAAGATTTTGGTTCCTTGATTCCTTGAAATTCATAGTCATGAACAAGATGTCATTGGTCCTTTAACTCTATGGCATCGATTTGTTGATTAGATTTTAAATACTCCCCATATAAAATATATGAGAAGAAACCCAACAAAGTCATTACCAGAGCAAGGCCCTTCTCTTCATTGAAATTCTCATGTGCATTTTTTATTCTTCATTGTCAAAATGAAAGCTTCATACTCAAAGATAGACATAACTATCATAAATATCAAAACTTTCAAACTAATTCCAAAAAAGACTCAAGAATTTTAAGGAAGTAAAAAAAGTAAGTTGCTGAGAAAATAAATCTGAGAAGAGGGATGACAACTTTCTATGAGAAAAAAGTTATTTCTAGGAGTAAAGCTCCAACACAAATCCTATCGACCTAAAAATTAAGACCTAGGAAAGCACTTCCAAGAGCTAGGATAGGGATCAACGGGACAGGAGAGGAAGAGTTCCTTCACCAACTAGAGAATATTCCCATCACCATTTTGCATATCCATCAAGAGCATGCCTAATATCAGAAGGAGGAGAATCATATTCTTCAGCACTTATATGCACCATTTGAGATGGAGAGACTAATAGAGGTTCACCATTGCAAGGGTCATAATATACCAATTATGCAAAAAATCCCAAGAAAATGATAAGTCTCCCAAATTCATTCATAACATAGAGAAATATAGAAGAATAAATTCATTATGATGGTGAGAAATAAGAAAGAACTTCTAAAAACAAAGAATAAGATGGTCTACAATAAATTGATTAATTTTTTATAGATTATTGTTGGATATTGCTAATGCATGGGTGGTGATTGAGACATTTAATATGTTTAATCACTATGTTACTGAATGGGCACTCATACTATTGTCATTTGTGTTTTGTCACTGATGTCAACATATGCTTCTATGAAGGAACCAGACTGATAATCATAGTGTACGGTTAGTGTACAAATGTTTCAGATACTGCTAAGTTAGATGAGAGTTTAGGAGGATATTGTGATCTTATATCTGAGATCGCATCATTAGATGTTTCATATTAAGAAAGTTATAACTATTTTTGTAAAGACTGGTCACTGGACTGTGATAGTGAGAACTCACAGAGTTAGCCTCTGGGTTTTTGGTATATCTTTTAGAGGATTCAGATTCAAGGTATTTGAGCTTGAAGGATGATATAAGGACACTAATGAATACTCATTGGTCAACACAAGGTACAAAATGATTGGTGATGTCATCTATGGTGTGTGTTCTGGCGATGGTTTATTTTGAAGCTGACTCAGGGAATGAAGCGTGTGTTTTGTTTGGCAAGCATAAATTAAGGATGTTGGTCCTTAATTATTGTAATGAAATCATTGTAGACTTGTTCTAGATACCATGTCTATCTTAGCAAGGGTTTATGTAATTATTTGTAATTAGGAAAGCCTTGTGGGCTGACCTGACCTTAGTAAATTGTAATAAGGTAAAAATGAAAGGTCTTTTTCTTTTGAAAAGATATGGATGGAATATATGTGATATAAGGAGGTTGTGATAAATAAGGTAATAACAGTTCAAAAGATTGTGTATTTCTTCATATACACCTGTTGTGAACTAGTGAGTTCTGAAGGTGGATTTAACCTTCTTTGGGTAGTGAGTCTTGGTAGTGAGCCCTCTCTTGTTCTTGACTCCTATCAGGGTCTTTCCTCTAACAAGGACTATGTATTGTAATGTTTCAATAAGCTCCTAACAGGGCTATATCTTCTAACAAGGATTACTATACTGTTAGTACATCATTTATGGGTGCTAATTTCCACTGGGGTTTTACCTTTAACAAGGTTTCCCCAAAACCAAAATATTGTGTTATTGAGTTAGCATTCATTGTGTTCATTGGATCTGATATTCATGAGCTTAAAGTTTAATGTTTAATATTCTTTCATACAACTAATTCACCCCCCTCTTAGTTGTATTGTTGACTGTTATTTTAAAAAATTGGTATCAGAACCTATGGTCCTTAGAGAGAAAGCTTAATAGCTTGAGTTGATCATAGATATGGCATTCTATAGGAAGGATAGTCCTAAGTTTGATCCTAAAAACTTTGATAGTTGGAAAAACAAGATGCGAACATATTTGCTATGTTTAGGCATAGAATACTACATGATTGTAAATAACAAGTAATCTCTGAAGGCTGATAATGACTTGGAGTTAGCCACTGATGATGAAAAGAAGTTATTTTCATGCAACATGGTCACAAGAGAAGCATTGATCATCACACTATCTAAGGGTGAGTTTACTGAAATTAAAGATCTGGATTCGGCACATGAAATTTGGAATAGACTAGAGGCACTTTATGAAGGAGACAAGTATACCAAACAAGCAAAGTTGCACAACTAGAAGACAAAGATGGAGAAGCTACAAATGAATGAAGATGAAATAATTAGCGCCTATGTTCAAAGGGTTACAGAAGCTGTAGTTGGAATCAAAAATTGAGGAGGTACTTATGATGGAGAGGAAGGTATTGCAAAGATCCTTATATCATTGACTCCTGTATACAAATTCAAGGCAATGTCTATTCAAGAAACTATACCCCTGACTCCAAACTTTAGCAGAGAGATGTTGATTGCAAAGTTAACTAGTTTTGAAGCTGCAGAATTAGGAGAAGCTACACCTAAAGTTGAATCTACATTTAGGGCATCCACACATAAGAAAGTATATGCACTTCCGAGCACAAGCAAAGAAGACCTGAAAGAAGAGCTTGGTGAGTATGCTGAGGAATGGGAAAATATAATGGAAGAAGAAAGAATGATGGAAGAACTTGTTGCACTGATTGCTAGAAGAGAAAAAAGAGGTAAGGAAAAATTTGAAGGCAAGTTACCCTTGAAATGTTTTTCATGCAATAAGATAGATCATTTTGCATCTAGATGTCCTACAAGAGTTCCTAAATACAAACTTGATTATGTAAAGATTAGAAGAGACAAATAATGTTATTATGCTAGTGAAGGAATTTCTGATGATGATGATGATTTAGACAATGAAGAGATTGGATTTGTTTCTATTAAAGATGAACCGATTCATGAAGAAAAAACCTTAGTGTTAGATTAGGTGAAATACTAATCTCCCAAGAACACCTGCATGCATAACCTTGTCACATGGAAGAAGCAAAGAACAGAAGCAAGAAAAATTTATGGAGGCCAAAAATCCAGAGACATCTTATGGACATGTAAAGGGAAATTGTATTCCAAGATTATCTAAAAAGAATGTACAAAGGGTTCAACCATATAGGTGAACAATAAAACCCTAAAGCTATAAAGCAAAAAATAAAGCTAGGTTGCACATTATAATTAATAAATATATTAATTATAATGCACCTAAAAGATAGCTTAAGTAAATAGAGTAATAAATGACTTAATTAATTAAACCAAAGTGATTTAATTAATAAGCATAAAGTATGATTACTCTAACACCCCCCCTTAAGCATAGCTCAAGAGGGAAGCTAACCTAGCATAGCTATGAAAGCAAAAATGCAAGAAAGAGAAATGGGTCCTGGCAACAAGGCCTGATCAGGTACCCAAGTACAAGAAATGAACTAGATGAAGGAAAAAAAGCCTCCAATCTAGGGAATGTCCCAAAGAAAGGAACAAGAAAGAGCATGAAGCATCTCTGAAGCATGAAGCTGCAAACACTGTCAGAAGAAACTACTAGAACCCCCACTGAAATAGTGCATGACCAAGTAGAGAAGACAAAGTCTGAAGAGCTGATCAATCAAAGAGGTGGCCTCCAAAAGCAGGAATGAATGAGTGTCTATATAGTAGATGATCCATCTCACCGAAATGCATAGGTGCCTAGCCATTGCATCCGCCTAGTACATAGGAACAAAAACTGTATACGTAGATCACTCAATCAAACCAAGGAAGTAATAGAACCAACAGGTGAACCCCCCCCCCATAATGCTAAACAGGGAGAGGGGTGACAGGAACACTGAAATGCAATGCCAGAAACATCTGCAAGAAGAAGAATCAGGAACACCAACAGTGCAACAGAAGTACAAGCATAGGATAAAGGGCAGTGTCATAGACACACAACATGGGCTAATGTCGTGGAAGGTACACTCACTTGACAAAGGTGGATGAGCACAAAAGGCAAAACATCATAACCCCCCATGGCACTTTATAACTGAGTGCGAGTACAAACAAACACAAGGTGTACAAGATCCCAAATATGCAAAAGTAGGCACTTTATCTCAGTGTGTTTATAGAAAAAAGAATGCAACAGAAGAGAAGCATACAATGCTCAGAAGTCAGAAAGAAGAGTGAGCCAGAAGAACAGAAGAAGAGATCCCAGGACCTGTAGAACCCAAGTAATCCGCCAGAGTGTGAAAGTGAAAAACTCAGAGGAGAGAAAACCTAGAGCAAAATCTGGATAAAAGACCCTTGCAACTGAATAACTCACAGAACCAGCTTTCCAACGATATATGGTGAGCCCAAAAAAGAGTCTGGATGAGCGAGATATGGCTCCCGGAAGGCAAAAAATAAATATCACCTTTGACAGCAAAAAACACTATCAAAATAGCAGAGCCAAAGAACCTTACCTCTATAATCAGAAAGAGCTCGGAAAGAGCTTTCTGAAAATATAAAGAAGTCTAAAAAAGACCTTCGTATGCTCCAGATAGAGCAAAAACAGCGCGCGAGGGTTAGAAAGGCTCCACAAGAAGAATTTAGAGCCCCTGGGGCTGAAAAAATTGAGCCCCTGGGCGCATGGCGCACACAGGGGGCTGGAGCCAGAGCTCCTGGTCACCCATGTGACCGCCGCTAGGGCCCGCAGGGCTGAAAAACCTGTCGGGCGGCCGGCGGAGCGGTGGGCGGAGCGGGGCCGGCGGAAGAGGCCAGCGCGGCAGCGGAGGAGTCGGCGGTGACTTTGTAGCGGAGCGGGGGCCGCGGATGGATGCGGAGCCCGGGGGCGGAGTGGCTGGTGGTGGCGGAGCGGAGGGAGCCCGGTGGCCGGTGATGGGGGCGGCAGCGGGGGCCGCAACAGCGCTTGCAGCTGCTAGTGGCTCGGCGGAGGCCGCGGGGTGGCGCCCGGGTGGCCGCTAGGTGGCGCCTGGGAGGCCGCCCCCTAGTAAATTTTTTTTTTTTTTTTTTTGAAAATCATCGTCTTGATCCGCATGCCAGGTCGTACGGCCTGGTACCTAAAAAATTTTGCATCAAATTGCAAAAGTGTCCAAAATGGACAAATTTTATATGGATTTTGGCTATCTCGGACCTTCCGGACGCAATTGTGGCATCCGTTTTTGCTCAAAAAGATTCCAAAATTTTTTTTTTCTTTTTTGCAGGCAAAATAAAAATAAAAAATAACGTCCTACTTCTGAATCACTTCAACAAAAACACGAACAGCGAGCAGCAAGATGGCTCTGATACCATGTTAGATTAGGTGAAATACTAATCTCCCAAGAACACCTACTTGCATAACCCTGTCACATGGAAGAAGCAAAGAATAGAAGCAAGAAAAATCTATGGAGGCCAAAAAGCCAGAGACATCTTATGGACATGTTAAGAGCAATTGTATTCCAAGATTATCTAAAAGGAATGTACAAAGGGTTCAACCATATAGGTGAACAATAAAACCCTAAAGCTATAAAGCAAAAAATAAAGCTAGGTTGCACATTATAATTAATAAATATATTAATTATAATGCACCTAAAAGATAGCTTAAGTAAATAGAGTAATAAATGACTTAATTAATTAAACCAAAGTGATTTAATTAATAAGCATAAAGTATGATTACTCTAACACTTAGTATCTCATGTTGACAAGAAAATTGAATGGATAATTGATAGTGGATGTTCTCATCACATGATTGGTGATAAGAACAAGTTTGTTAAATTAGTAAATTATGATGGAGGTGTTGTAAGGTTTGGGGACAATCTCCCAAAATCCATCATAGGAGTAGGATCCATTACTTTGGATGGAAAGACTAATACAGACAATGTACTACTTGTTGAAGGACTGAAACACAATTTTTTGAGTGTTGGATAGTTAATGGATAAAGATTTTTAGTTAAGTTTTGTTAATGGTAAATGCTTTATCAGAAGCAAGGAAGGAAAACTGATTGCTACCGATTCAAAATATAGAGGTAATGTATTTGAACTAAACACTTTTGGAGCCTCTTGTTTTGTTGCAAAGGTAGATGACAGTTGGTTATGGCATAGAAGATTTTGCAATGTTAATTTTGATAACATTGTGAAGGAAATTATGGCTAATGCAGTAAGAGATTTACCAAAGATTGTGAAACCTTCTAACACTGTATGCAGAGAATGTGTTATGGGAAAGAAAACTAAAATTAGTCATAAAAGCAAATCATTTACATCAAAAGGGAAGTTGGATTTGGTACATATAGATCTATGTGGGCCTACAAGAACAAAGTCATACTATGGTGAAAGGTATTTTATACTCTTTGTTGATGACTTTTTTAGAATGATTTGAGAGAAAAATTAGAAGCATTTGATAGATTCATGTTGTTTAAAGCAAAATTAGAGAATGAATCAGGACTGAAAATAAAGTGTTTAAGATCAGATAGAGGTGGAAAGTTTACATCAGATTTATTCAATTCATATTGTGAAGATCATGGGATAAAAAGACACAAATCTTCTCCTAGGACTCCACAACATAATGGGATAGCAGAGTGAACAAAAAAGACTATACTTGATGCTGTCAGGACAATGCTGATTGAAGGAAATGTATCTCATGTACATTGGAGAGAGGCTCTTGGAACAATAGTGTACACATTAAACATAATTCAAATCAAAGAAGGTACAAGTAAAACTCCCTATGAACTATGGTTTGATCATACTCCTACTGTAAAATACTTCAAAATTTCTGGTAGTAAATGTTATATCAAGAGGGATGATGAGATAGGGAAATTTGATGCTAGAAGTGATGAAGGAATCTTTCTTGGTTACTCTATCAAAAGTAAGGCATACAAATGTTTCAATCTGAGATTGAGGAAGATGGTTGAAAGCAACAATGTAAGAATAGATGAAAAATTTCAGATACAAGAAAGAATCTATGACAATAGTCAGATATCAGAGATGAAAGAAACCACTATTGTTGTAGAAGAAGAAGAACTTTTTGAGGAAGAAAGTGAAAAAGAGGCTTGTGATGCTGATACAAGAAAGACTATGGAGACTCCTAAAACTCCAAGGTATGTAAAAAATAACCATCCTGAAAATCAAATTATTGGCAATACCAGTTAGGGAGTGCTAACTAAATCAAAAGGTAGAGAAGAAATTTGTCTGATTTCTCAAGTTGAGCCAAAAACTATAGATGAATCCTTTAAAGATGAATCTTGGATAAATTCCATGAAAGAAGAATTGGATCAAATAAAGAAGAAGAATACTTGGGAATTGGTTCCTAGACCTAAAAATAAAAATATTATAGGAACAAAATGGGTCTTTACAAACAAAATGGATGAAGAAGGAACAGTTGTAAGGAATAAAGAAAGACTAGTGTGTAAGGGATACTCACAGCAAGAAGGCATTGACTTTGAAGAAAAATGTGCTCCTATTGGTAGAATAGAGATAGTCAGATTATTCCTATCTTATGCTACACACAAAAACTTCACAGTGTATCAGATGGATGTTAAATCTACATTTCTAAATGGAGATCTTGAAGAAGAAGTATATATAGAACAACCAAATGGGTTTCCTCTATGCGAAGACAAAGAAATGGTGCAAATTGAAGAAAGCCCTGTATGGATTAAAGCAAGCTCCTAGGGCTTGGTATGCAAGGTTAGACAAGTATCTACTTGGGCTTGGATTCAAAAAAGGTAATGTAGATAGTAATTTCTATTTAAGAGCTACTGGAGATGGAATCCTGATAGTAGAAGTATTTGTGGATGACATTATTTTTGGAGGTGATGATGATCTATGTAAGAAGTTTTCTAAAGAAATGGAAAGTGAATTTGAGATGTCCATGATAGATGAAATGAAATTCTTTCTTGAACTACAAATAACTCAGAATGAGAATGGTATTTTCATTTCTCAGACTAAGTATCTCAAAGAATTGCTTAAGAAATTTGGAATGAAAAATTGTAAACCAGTAGGAACACCTATGGTGACTAACAGCAAGCTAACAATTGATCATGAATCAAAATGTGTTTTTTAGACTTTGTATAGATCAATGGTTGGAGGGCTACAATATTTGACTCACACCAAACCAGATATTGCTAATGATATTGCAATTGTGGCTAGATATTAGGTAGAACCCAAAGAGACACATCTAGCTACTGTGAAAACAATACCGAGGTATCTCAGAGGAACCATAGACTATGGTTTATGGTATGACATGAATGATAGATTTGAACTTCATGCTTATATTGATGTTGATTAAGCAGGAAATATTGATGGCAAAAAAAGTACCAGTGGCAGTGCATTTTTCCTTGGGAAAAAGTTGGTTTCTTGGCTAAGTAAGAAACTAGATTGTATAGCACAATCTACTCCTAAATCAGAGTATGTTGATGCTACTATAAACTACACTCAGATTGTTTGGATGAAACAAATGCTGACAGACATTGGAATAACTTTTAATGAGCTTGTGGTTATCCATTGTGATAACACCAACACAGTAAATGTGTCAAAGAATCTGGTGATGCACTCTAAAGCTAAACACATTTCTATCAAGTATCACTTCTTGAGAGACAAGATGGCAGAAAAGGAAATCAAGCTAGAATATATTAGTACAAAAGAGTAGATTACAGACACTTTTACAAAGCCACTATTGAAAGATACCTTTGAATATCTCAGAGCTATGCTAGGGGTTCAAGCCCCTCCTAGTCAGAACTAAATGATGCAAAGATGCATCAATCCAAAAGTGTTCAGAGCCTTATCATTTTCTGGACTAGATGTAGGGATCTAATCCTCAGGGGGAGTGATCATGGAAGAAAGTTTATATGTGAAGGTAGTTGAAGGCTCATGATACCCTTTTCCATTTTTGTCAAAGGGGGAGTATTGCTATGAGAAAATCTCTACTATTTGGGGAGATTATTTAGTCGAAGGACTTTGGATTGATATAACTTTGGGATAAGATTTTCTCATATGTTGACATCAATGCCAAAGGGGGAGATTGTTGGATATTGTTAATACATGGGTGGTGATTGAGACATTTAATATCTTTAATGACTACATTACTGAATGGACACTCATACTGTTGTCATTTATGTTTTGTCACTGATGTCAACATATGCTTCTATGAAGGAACTAGACTGGTAATCATAGTGTACAGTTAGTGTATAGATGTTTCAGATGCTGTGAAGTTAGATGAGAGTTCAAGAGGATGTTGTGATCTTATATATGAGATCACATCATTAGATGTTTCATATTAAGAAAGTTACAACTATTTTTGTAAAGACTGGTCACTAGACTGTGACAGTGAGAATTCACAGAGTGAGCCTCTGGATTTTCGGTATATCTTTAAGAGGATTCAGATTCAAGGTATGTGAGTTTGAAGGATGATAGAAAGAACACTGATAAATGCTCATTGGTTAGAGAAAGGTATGGAATGATTGGTGATGTCATATGTGGCATGTGTTCTGGTGATGATTTATTCTGAAGCTAACTCAGGGAATGAAGTGTGCATTTTGTTTGGAAAGCATAAATTAATGATGTCGGTCCTTAATAATTGTAATGAAATCATTTTAGATTTGTTTTAGATACCATGTGTATCTTAGCTAGGGTTTATGTAATTATTTATAATTAGGAAAGCCTCATGGGCTGACCTGACCATGGTAAATTGTAATAAGGTATACATGAAAGGTCTTTTCCTTGGAAAAGATATGGATGGAATACATGTGATATAAGGAGGCTATAAAAGTTACAAGCTTGTGTCTATTGTATGTAGAAAAGAGGATTACTTGTGGACTTCATTGGAACTAATCAAGCAAAGACAGTTGCTGGCAAATAGTTCAAAAGATTGTGTATTTCTTCATATACATGTATTGTGAACTAGTGAGTTCTAAAGGTGGATTTAACCTTCTTTGGGTAGTGAGCCCTCTCTTGTTCTTGACTCCTAACAGAGTCTATCCTCTAACAAGGACTATGTACTATAATGTTTCAATAAGCTCCTAATAGGGATATATCTTCTAATAAGGATTGCTATACTATCAGTACATCATTTGTGGGTTCTAATTCCCACTGAGGTTTTTACCTTTAACATGGTTTCCCCAAAACCAAAATATTGTTATTGAGTTGGCATTCATTGTGTTCATTGGATCTCATATTGATGCGCTTAAAGTTTAAAGTTTAATATTCTGTCATACAACTGATTCACCCCCCCCCTCTCAGTTGTATTGTGGACTGTTATTCCTAACAATTATTTTATGTCATTTTTCAGTGAAAATATTATCAAAATATTTTTTATCTATTCAAATTTATTTTAATTATAGTACAATATTTAATAATAAAAATGTATATTTATACAAATACAAACACACATATGCTATAATAATAATGTCCACAAAATATAATTTATTAGTTTATATATTAAATAATTAAGTGATAAATTTAATAGATAATATTATTATCTTACTATTCTATATTATAAATTATTTATATTATTATATGTGATTATAGTCTTTAATTTTTATTATTATTTTTTATTTACAAGATAAAAAATAATTAAATGTTCTAATATTTAACAATAACTATTTTTTTTGTCTAAATTTAAATAGATTTTTTTTAAATTCATATTTTTTATATTATGTAAAATATTTTGAAAAATATTTGTGAACAAAAAGCTCATGTCATCATTCACATTCACATGCTTAGAAACTAAAATTTCATATTACTGTATTGTGGCCATCACCTAGATGTAATGATTGCTATGTGTAACATTCATTGTCATGGGAGATGGGTTCTTGTGCACCACTAAGATGGATCAATGAGTTTGATTCAAAACCTATTCAAATTAATTTTTAGAGAAATATCATAATTTGACTTTATCTAGAAAATATCTCTTACTTATAAACAATTTGTTTTTATATATTTATGTTCAAATGTAATAAATAAATAAACTACAATGTATTTTTTTTCATAAAATCTATCACAAGTGATTAGATTAAAAAGTCAATATTTAAATGTTACTTGTTAAGGTATTTGTAGAATTAAAAATTATTACACTAGTCATTGTAGTGGCTACCATGTTGGCATCTTGTTATGTTTCTATTCTTTTGATATGAGCTAGACTCCTTATATGTTTTTGTAACCCATTCAATTTCTGATAAATTCTTTTGTTGATATGATGTCATTGTTGATGTGATTAGTTGATTGTTTGGTTTATTCCATAGAGATCATATATGCATGATCAGTAGTACATTTGACCCATTTTTTAGACCAACATTTTCAACCAAGTAATAAAATGATTTTCCATGGTCGGTTTATAGAAGAAAAAAATGATTTTTTTTACATCTGTTCCCGTGTTGGTTGGAATTATGACCAATATTTAGGGTTGTAATTCCAACCAACATAGGAATAGATGTAAAAAAAAAATTCAAATTTTATACATATATCTCGCCTACCAACACATTTCATTTTATTTCATTTTGTCATATATAGTCCGCAAGCAAAGGAGTGTTGAAGGAGGTAGTAAGGAGGGAAGTTGTATGTAGACACCCCTTATATGCATCTACCTTGTAAGTTTTGGCATCTTCTTCTCTTCCACATTTCTCTTCTCAAACATAAGCAAGCATCAAGAGTAATAGGCATTCGATTTCAACCATTTCATTGCAGCCTTGTAGGTAAGAGATTCAATTTTTTGGCATTTGCTTAGTGAAGGGTACATTTTTTTATTTTTTTCTCAAATTGTTTTCATTTATCACAGGTTTGAAACCCTTATCTATGCACTTGTAATGGTGTTCATGCTACCATTAGAAGTGGCATGAACACCATTAAAAGTGGCCCATGAATTTCCACTTCTAATGGTATTCAATTTCCAGAAATATAGAGCAGTCAACTAAGGGTGGGTTCTTTGTTTCCTCATCGTTCAAGGTAAAATTGATGCCACTTTTGGTTTCATTGTAAAAAAAATGTTGAATAAGTGGTTGAAAATCACAGAAGTGCAGAAAATAAAAGCTATTAAAAACTCAATTGCAAGCCAACGAAACTTTGTTTAATTATGAATTGTTAAAAATTTAGAATAAAACCTATGTTAATTATGTGCCCTTAGTTGCATACATACAATAATGATGTGCTCTTAGTCCCTGACATAAAATTGTGTCCTGAACATGGAAAAACAAAACCCCCCAAAATGTTTGCAATGAATTCAAATTTACAAGGGGTACATTTTTTTTTCAAATTGTTTTCATTTTTCACAAGTTTGAAACCCTAATCTCTACACTTCTAATGGTGTTCATGCCACCATTAGAGGTGGCATGAACACCATTAGAAGTGGCCCATGAATTTCCACTTCTTATGGTGTTAAATTTCCAGAAATACAGAGCAATCAACTAAGGGTGGGTTCTTTGTTTCCCATCAACTGAGTTCAAGGTAAAATTGATGATACTTTTGGTTTCATTGTAAAAAAATGTTGAATAAGTGGTTGAAAATCATGGAAGTGTGGAAAATAAAAGCTATTACAAACTCAATCGCAAGCCAACAAAACTTTGTTTAACTGTGAATTGTTAAAAAATTAGAATAAAACCTTTGTTAATTGTGTGCCCTTAGTTATAGACAAAAAATAATGATGTACTCTCAGTCCCTAACATAAAATCATGTCTTGAACATGGAAAAAAAACCCTCCAAAATGTTTGCAATGAATTCAAATTTACAAGGGGTACATTTTTTTTCAAATTGTTTTCCTTTTTCACTGGTTTGAAACACTAATCTCTACACTTCTAATGGTGTTCATGCCACCATTAGAAGTGGCATGAACACCATTAGAAGTGGCCCATGAATTTCAACTTCTAATGATGTCCAATTTCTAGAGATACAGAGCAGTCAACTAAGGGTGGGTTCTTTGTTTCCTCATCAACTGAGTTCAAGGTAAAATTGATGCTACTTTTATTTTCATTGTACAAAAATGTTGAATAAGTGGTTGAATATCAAGGAAGTGCATAAAATAAAAGCTATTAAAAACTCAATCGTAAGCCAATGAAACTTTGTTTAACTGTGAACTATTAAAAATTTATAATAAAACCTTTGTTAATTGTGTGACCTTAGTTGCAGATGGAAAATAATGATGTGCTCTTAGTCCCTGATAGAAAATCATGTCCTAAACATGAAAAGAAAAACCCCAAAATGTTTGCAAGGATGGTCTAAATGGCCTAGGTGCCCAGCACCAATACCCCCCCCCAATGTAAGTCAATATTCTGAAGTCCTTGAATCCACATCAATGTAACTCAATAAAGCCAAATATATCACTTAGAAGTCTTGTGAAGAGTCTTGGTGAGTTTAAGCCTTTTGAATCACTTTAGAAATATTGAATACATCATTGCTTGCCAACTATTTGACAGATCCTAGGAAATCATTGGTTCTTCAAGACAAAGATTGTTTGCACACCAAGCACTGTACAGGAACAGTTAATAAAAGGACTGAAATTCTTTGATTTTAGGACTTCAAAACAATATAATTAGTACATGGAATGATCAAAACTTATAATACCAATCAATGAATGCTTTTCCTATGGATGTTGCATTGAATAGAGATTTTAATAATATAAACACCAGACTATGTCTTCACGAGTAGAGAAGCAATTGTTTGTAAAGAATTAAAAGTTTATTGCTTGGTAGTTCATTACATTTTCTTCTTCATTAAATGTCAGGATCTTGTGAATCCAAGAAAATGTAAGTCAATAACACCAAATATATCACTTAGAAGTCTTGTGAAGTAGTGATATATTTGGTGTTATTGACTTACATTTTCTTGGATTCAAGGACTTTAGAATAAACTCCAAAAGTGATTATGTAACGAAGGAAGTGAGAGGGCATGATCTTGATTTAGGACAATGGATATTTCAACATGATTTTGGACAAGATCTTAACATGAGTTGATGGGTGTGGATGGTGGGATGGGGGGTGTATTGGTGAAGAGTCCCGGTGAGTTTAAGCCTTTTGAAGCACTTTAGAAATATTTAATACATCATTTCTTCCCAACTATTTGACAAAGCCTATGAAATCATAGGTTCTTCAATACAAATATTGTTTGCATGCCAAGCACTATATAGGAAAAATCAATAAAAGGACTGAAATTCTTTGATTTTAAGATTTCAAAACAATATAATTAGTACATGAAATGATCAAAACTTATAATACCAATCAATGAATTCTTTTCCTATCAATGTTGCATTGAATAGAGAGTTTAATAATATGAACACCAGACTATGTCTTCATGAGCAGATCACATTCACCAATACACCCCCCATCCCACCATCCACACCCATCCACTCATGACAAGATCTTGTCCAAAATCATGTTGAAATGTCCATTGACCTAAATCAAGATCCTTCCCTCTCAATTTATTCATTACATAATCACTTTTGGAGTATATTCTAAAGTCTTTGAATCCAAGCAAATTTAAGTCAATAACACCAAATATATCACTTAGAAGTCTTGTGAATATTCTTGGTGATTTTAAGTGATATATTTGGTGTTATTGACTTAAATTTGCTTGGATTCAAGGAATTTAGAATATACTCCAAAAGTGATTATGTAACGAAGGAAGTGAGAGGGAAGGATCTTGATTTAGATCAATGGATATTTCAACATGATTTTCAATAAGATCTTGACATGAGTGAATGGGTGTGAATGGTGGGATGGGGGGTGTATTAGTGAAGAGTCTTGGTGAGTTTAAGCCTTTTGAAGCACTTTAGAAATATTGAATACATCATTTCTTGCCAACTATTTGACAGAGCCTAGGAAATCATTGGTTCTTCAAGACAAAGATTGTTTGGATGCCAAGCACTGTACAGGAAAAGTCAATAAAAGGATTGAAATTATTTGATTTTAATACTTCAAAATAATATAATCAGTACATGGAATGATCAAAACTTATAATACCAATCAATGAATGCTTTTCCTATCAATGTTGCATTGAATAGAGAGTTTAATAATATAGACACCAGACTGTGTCTTCACAAGTAGATGACATTGACTAATACACCTCCCATCCCACCATCTACACCCATCCACTTATGACAAGATCTTTTCCAAAATCATGTTGAAATATCCATTGACCTAAATCTAGATCCTTCCCTCTCACTTCCTTCATTACATAATCTGATGAAGGGTGCTCCCCTTAATACCACAAACACATAAAAAAAATAGAGAAGCGACAACAATATGCAAGAACAGAAAATGGGCTTCTTATTATCTCCACAAATGTGGAATTACAATTTTTTAGAATTACAATATGCAAAGCCACATGGGCATTCCCCTTACAATATTCTATAGGAAAAAGCCTTGAATTATTACACAGATCTACTACTTAGAACTTCCCCGAACGGCCTAAGACAACACTACAGCCTTCCTAATATAGGCAATTTTCCACTGCCTGGGAAGGTTCCAGAATTTTAGCCAACGAGGAAGGCCGACCAAACTTAGAATTATTTTATTTTACAATTTATTACATCAAAGTTGGCTCAAAATAAATTTTGTAACCCAAACAAAAATTTTGAAGGAAAATCATTTTCCACCATTTCAGGTGACCCAACTTCCAAAGACCATAAGTCATCTCCAGTTGACCCAATTGAACATTATGACCCCATTTTGGAAAGGCCACAAAGTGCTCTACAGCCTTGACTAGCACAAAATCTTGTCACCTAAATTTTTTACCTCATCTGGGGCCTCTAAAGCCTTCAAAACTGAGTTCAAAGTTTCTATACCCTATTGCTAATACTGAAAATGTTCAATATCTACAAAGCTAGACTTGATCTGTCAATGAAACTTTACTGACAAGCTGATATGACCAAAATGAACCTCTAGGGAAGAAATTAGAACATTTCAAGATCCGATGACCAACTTACTAAAAATAGCAAGTTTCCATAAATAGCAGCTATGCACAAGATAGCCCTTATTGAAAACAAAACCAAAAATATTTTTGTGTGATGCAAGATTGCTCTTACACCCAAGATGCTCCTACATCAGACACCCAGGGTAATTTGAGAAGTGACCCTATCATGACTCAGGTGTGCAGAGGAAAATAAAGATGGTTAACCTCCTCCTTTGTTATCCATGATGAATCTTCAACATGTCATCCTCTTCATATGTCATGTTCCTTGTGCTTCTTCCAACACAACTATCCAATATGTCTTCAATCTCTTTGATATTTGAACCGATTGCTGGAATACTCCACTGTGCTACTGTAACCTCATCTTCAACACCTCCTTCATGATACTCTGTCAAATCTAAAATGTTAAACACTGGTAAAATATTTAGCTCAGTAGGCATTTCTACCTCATGCATTTCCTGAATCATGCTTCTTCAGTATCTTACATGGCCTAAATTTCTTCATTTTCAAATTGTTATATGTACCAACTAGAAATCTATCCTTCCACAAATGAACCATGACTTCATCTCCAACCTGAAATTCCTTATGCCTTCTTTTCTCATCTTCCTTAGCCTTATACTATGCATTCATCTTGGTAATATGCTTCCTCACCTCCTCATGGATGTTCTTCAAATGTTCTATAAAATTCTTAGCTTTAGCACTACTCATTTCTCCTTTATCTGTCTTCCTCAACTCAAATGCATTTCTTGGACTACTTCCATATACAATCTATGGACGATGTGATGAACTAAACTTCAAATCTGTCTTCAACTCTTCACTTTTTGCTAGTGCCATTCTATGTGCTACCTTATTTGGCAAACTGGCTCCTGGAATCAAGTCCATCTGATGACTGATCTTTCTTACTGGTGGTAATCCATTAGGCACATTATCAGATACAATATCCTAAAACTCATGCAATAATTCTGCAACTTCTCCAAGTACATCTTCTACTTCCTATTTCCTAGTCTTTGGAATTAAGGTAAAACACATATGCTCATGCCGCATACCATCTAAGAAATTTCCTCTATCAATATAAGTTATTCTTGCATTACCACATACCTTTTCTCTTGTTTCCTTCAATGGTTTTAGCTTATGTTGCACTCCATCCTTTGTCAGGGAATAGGTATTCACATGAGTATCATGTACAACACATCTGTCAAACTGCCAAGGTCTACCCAACAACATATGACATGCATCCATAGATATGATATCACATAGTACTTCATCATGGTACCTGCCAATCTTGAACTTCACTAGGCACTATTCATTGACCATGACCTTGTGGTCATCCTACACCCAGGCAACTCGATATGGATGTAGATGTTTCTACCTCTTGAGTTTCAACTATGTCAGCATCTCTTATGACACCAAATTGTCAGTGCTTCCACTATTAATAATCACATCACAATATTTATCCTCACACTTGGACCTGGTGCAAAATAGGCTCCTTCTTTTCTCAAGTTCATTCTCACCACTCAGCAGGACTCTTCTGTTAATCAACGTTTCTCCTCTTTCAAAATCTTCAAAATTTGATGATCTAGTATCTTCATCTACATGTGCAACTTTGGCCTGGCCTTCATTCACCCTATCCATCCTTCCTTGGCATTGAGGACATTCAAATACCCCATGACCTTCTTCTCCATAGTGAAAACATGTTCCACGGAAGCCTCCTCTTCCTGAACCTTGTCCTCTTCCTCTTCCTCTTTGATCTCTATTGTTCTAATCTTGGAAATGATTGAAATTATCTCCTCTCTGATTCTAACTATTACTGGCCTCATCCTACCTTTTCAGATCTTCATTTCAATCTCCATATGACCGTCCACTAGATCTTCCATCATGACCTCTTCCGCTTTGTCTGCTCTCAAACTTCTTGTTCAGCTTTTCCTCTACTTTTAGGGAAAAATGGTATGCCTCTTCAATACTGTTCATTCAAATCAGATTCAATTCCTCCTGAATGCTTAGTCTTAACCCATTAAGGTAATGGGAAACTTTCTCCTTGTCAGCTTCTGCATGGCCTATTCTGATGAGGATTCGACAGAACTTCTTCGTATACTCCTGAATAGATCTTCTTGCTTGCTTCAAACTTTGCAACTTCTTCAGTAGGTCAAGCTCATAATCAACAAGAATGAACAGCCACTTTAATTTATCCACCATTCAATCCCATCTTGTGATTTTATCTTTTTCTCTTCTATTTCACTCCAATTGAATCTCTTGCCACTAGATCTTCACATGACCTTTCAGTCTAGCCTTCACAAATTTCACCCTATCAAGATCCTCAATATCTTCATACTCAAAATACTCTTCACATTCATTGATCTAGTAGATCAACTCCTTTGGGTTAAGATTTCTTGAAAATGTCAGAACCTCAATCTTAGGTCTTTTTCCAATCTTGGAAATGGCCCGAAAAAGTCTTTCTTCCTCTGGGTTCACAACTTCAACTTCTCCTTCTTGATCTTCTTCTTCGGTTTCATCCTCACTTTCATCTCTGACATTAAGATTCATTCCTCTATGAATCTCTTCTTGTAATGCTTGCACTTGTCTCTAGAGTGCTCTAACCTCAGGTGTTACAACACTAGCTCTTTTGCCATGTTCCCTTCGTGGAGGCATTTCCACGATGCGCATTGAAAACCTAACCACGGTCCTGGTGCAAACTACCTCACAATCAGTGATCTATTTACACACTCAGGGAATCCTACTCTGATACCACTTGATGAAGGGTGCTCCCCTTAATACCAGAAACACATAATAGAAATAGACAAGTGACAACAATATGCAAGAACAAAAAATGGGCTTCTTATTATCTCCACAAATGTGGAATTATAAATTTTCAGAATTACAATAAGCAAAGCCACATGGGCATTCCCCTTACAATATTCTATAGGACAAAGCCTCGAATTATTACCCAGATCTACTACCCAGAACTAGCCCGAACTGCCTGAGACAACACTACAGCCTTCCTAATATAGGCAATTTTCCACTGCCTGGGAAGGCTCCAGAATTTTAGCCAACAAGGAAGGCCGACCAAACTTAGAATTATTTTATTTTACAATTTATTACATCAAAGTCAGCTCAAAATAACTTTTGAAACCCAAACAAAATTTTTGAAGGAAAATCATTTCCACTATTTCAGCTGACCCAACTTTCGAAGACCATAAGTCATCACCAGTTGACCTGATTAACTTCTATGACCCCATTCCGGAAAGGCCACAAAGTGTTCTACAGTCTTGACTAGTGCAAGAGCTTGTCCCCCAAATTTTTTACCTCATCTAGGGCCTCTAAAGCTTTCAAAATTGTGTTCAAAGTTTTTGTACCCTATTACCAATACCGAAAATCTTCAATATCTACAAAGCTAGACTTGATTTGTCAATGAAACTTTATTGGCAGGCTAATATGACCAAAATGAACCTGTGGGGAAGAAATCAGAACATTTCAAGATTGGATGACCAACTTACTAAAAATAGCAAGTTTCCATAAATAGTAGCTCTACACAAGATAGCCCTTATTGAAAACAAAACCAGAAATATTTTTGGGTGATGCAAGATTGCTCTTACACCCTGGATGCTCCTGCATCATAATCACTTTTGGAGTATATTCTAAAGTCCTTGAATCCAAGAAAATGTAAGTCAATAACACCAAATATATCACTTAGAAGTCTTCTGAAGAGTCTTGGTGAGTTTAACACTAAAAATTATTTTAAATGCATTTAACACAAAAAATAAATTACAAAACTAAACCAATGGCATGTTTACAACAAATAAATAGAATGATAATAATATGCTGAAAATTCTATTTTGTTTAATACATGCCAAAGGACTAGTCCCAATAATACTTAAACATAATTTATCTGATATGATGAATTCTTTAATAATTGTTTAAGAAATCATCATATCAAATAAAGTATGTTTAAGAATTGTTGGGAGTTCTATTAGACCTTTGTTGTAAACATGCCATTGGTTCAATTTCGTAATTTTATTTTTTGTGTTAAATGGATTTAAATGGAAAATTAATCATAGTAATAACATGCTTAATCTATTAGTTAAGATTTAAAATGAAGATTTTATTTCTCACCGATCTGCACTTCTGTGATATTGAACCACTGGTTCAAACTTACTTGCTTATAGACGTGTAGTGTCGACCTAGTGTAACTTCCCACCTTATACTACCTCCTTTAGCACTCCTTTGCTTGTGGACTATGCCAAAATGAAATAAAATGAACTGTGCCGATAGGCGGGATATATGTATAAAATTTGACCTTTTTTTTTACTTTTATTCCCGCGTTGGTCAAAATTACTTTATCTGATTTGATGAATTCTTAATAAAGGTCTAATTCTTTAGACTTCTAGCATGAAGGAAGATTTGACCTAGCCAATTCTTCCTTGTACCCAACAAAAAACTATGTGATAACTATGTCTACTCCAACCTTAATTGTTTAAGAATTCATCATATCAGATAAAGTATGTTTAAGAATTGTTGGGAGTTCTATTAGACCAAGACTATTTGACAAAGAAATGATTTATTCAATATTTCTAAAGTGCTTCAAAAGGGCACTTAAACTCACCAAGACTCTTCACAAGACTTCTAATGTTTGTAAGATATACTTTAAAAAAATATAAACTCCAGACTGTGTCTTCACGAGCAAAGAAGTGATTGTTTGTAAAGAATTAAAATTTTATTGCTTGGTAGTTCATTACATTGTATTCTTCAATCATACACACTAGTTGTCAACTTCAACCACTTTAATCTTTCTTGCATCATATTTAACCTTTCAAAAGGTTTTAGGTTCCTATCCTAATGCAATTTAAAAAGGTTTTAGGTTCCTTGACCCTTACATAAATGCTTGGTCAAATCTGCATGTTTGTCAAATGTAAATGGAATACTTTGTGCCTGCCATACTTACATGGAATACACCAAGAACTACCAAATGATGAATTCTCAATTGTTGTAATGGAAAAGAATCAGAACCGTCCATTTCTAGAACTTGATTTTTCTATAGTCCTAATGATTTTTTATTTATTTTTAATCTTTTGTCCCTTCTTGATTTCCTATGTTTGTGCTTGGTGACATGATTTTGAACATTGTTGACATACTTAAATGGAATGCACAATACCAAATGATGAATGCTCAATTGTTTTAATGGAAAAGCATCAGAATGTCCATTTCTAGAATTTGATTTTCTATAGTCTTAATGATTTTTCTATAGTCCTAATGTTTTTGAACATTGTTGACAAAGAGTGTTTCTTTTTTGTGATTATAGTCTTAATGATTTTTCTATAGTCATGATGATTTTTCTTATTTCTTGTTTTTTGTCCATTTTTTATTTCCTATTTATGTGCTTCGTGACAAGATTTTATCACCTTCTTTTGATGGTATATTTCATTCACTCTATGTGGAATACTATTTTCTTCACTATTTTATGTCAGCTTGATATTTCTTTCATTTTTCATATACACAGAGACTACACATGCTGATAAAAAAATGAGCTATTTGATTTAGGTTTACTTTTCATGATTGTAAATGGTTAATATTTCTAATGGTACTCCTTGGTGTATTCTATTAAAAATAATCAAGTTTCTATGGTATGATAAATGTCCCTTTGTGTTGAGAAAGTTAGAGTTGAGAAAATGGTTGTTTAGTGATGATTTGTCTCTGTAGATTGCAAACAAATCATCCTTCTTCCACCAACGAGTCATTCCATTCAAGAAAGACCATGTCTGACGATATAAACTCACAACAAAATAGGGAGACAATTGCTAGATTATGGTCTAACTTTAAAATAAAAGGTGATAGAAAATGATATTGTCCTTGCAAAATTTGTAAGGGCTTAAAGACTCCAAGATATCTAATCAAAACAACCAAGGAACATTGTAGGTAGCATGGTCACATTGAAGGGGGAAATGAATTTTGTCCATTGGTATATATTTGAATAATCTATAAAATATATAAGACATGTTTTGATGATGACATCATGGTCATAGTTAATTTAGGGTCATCATTTTGATATAGGTCAACCACCCTGGGTTTCATGTTATGGACCATGACAATCCACAAAATCTGGATTTCCAAATGAGGGAACATGGAGGTGTGAATATAGAATTAGAAGGTAATGATCTCATGGAAGAAGATCACGATGATCAAGATGATCAAGAAGATCACGGTGATCAAAAAGATCACAATGATGATGTTGACGTAGATGACCTTGATATACCTATACTTGAGAAGGCACATGAGCCCCAATATGAAGGCTCCTAAACAACTCTTCTTGCCATTGTATTGTTGTCAAAATGATCAAGATAGAACTGTTATTTAACATGATAATGGATTTACAATGATTAATACAAGGTCATTTGAGCCAGTTGGAGATGAGCCCTATGTTCTTCCAAGCCAATGTGAGCAAGTGTTTTACGTAGAGGTTCCACATAAACAGAGTTGGTCATTTTTTGTTAGACATGATCATGATGATGCTCATGTTGATGGCAATGATGATGATGATGATGATGATGATGATGATGATGATGATCAATGACATGATTGAAATGTACAAGGTATGTGATTTAATTATTTATATATATTTATATTGATTAGTATATATTTAATATTGATTTATTGATTTCAATTCTAATGATTACATATTTATTGTGTCCAATTCTAATTTTTACAACATATGTGATTTATAATTACCAATGTTTTGCTTATGATGGTCAATTAATTACTGCTTATACATGTATATATTTTGTTTGATTGTCACCCTTTTTGCAAATAGCCAATTGACTATAGACATCGTCACCCCTGTTGTTGATGATCTTGCATATTGTTCATGTTGTCTTCTACATTATTTGTAGCATACGTATCATGTAATTTTTAGATAACTTAAGATAAATGATTAACATATGCAGGAAATTTAACCCCTTTGGTGAGGATCCCGCACTATGACATGGATCAGCAGGTTTAAGTAAATAAATAGACATAATTTTCTTATATTCCTCTTGTTTATCACTGAGCACGTATGTTATAAATAGACATATTATATAATCATATAATGTGTTGAATAATCGACACAGAAAGTTTGACATGTTATATTCTTCTTGTTTATCCTTTTATATGATTCTTGTATTTGTGCCTTTCCTTCACTTTCAACTTACATTTTATATCTCCCATGTATAGACAAAGAAGAATCATATGGGCCGTGTAATGACTTGATTACTCTAAATATATTATTTAATTATTATCAAAATTCTATTTGAAGCGGGGACATGGAAATATCTCATTTGATGGACTGTAGGACCTACCAAATAGGTACTTGTCAATCTATCTACATCGAATGAGGGAAATGAGGGAATGGTAGATGAAAGTGCTACATGTAGTATGACTAAAATAGGGAGATCAACTAGAGGTCAAAACATTAGAAATTTTTTTAATAAACGCATGCAACTTTTCCTTGCTAAAGGGGGGTCATTTTCTTATGATGATGAGACCAAAGATGACATCAAGGTGCCCTTTTAGTACACACATCTTGAGAAAGAATGGGTACCAAATGAGCTACCTCTAATTAACACTAATTTTTGTGTTAATGATATGATATATCACATAGCTCCATCCTGATTACATGGTTTGGGCCCATTTTCCATGGATGGGATAAAGGTATGTTACAAAAAAGTTGTTGAATTGATGGAGTATGTTGGTCCTTATTACAATTACAATGATTGGATGTGGATTTTTTGATATAAAAAGAGTATGCATAGGTATGCACTATCAGCAAATTATATACAATGGAAAGAAAATGATCAAAGTAAAAGATTTTCTATGTACATTGATGGGAGACCAAAATCAACAAGGAATATTGTGGGTTTTATAAATAGTACGTGACCTTCCTCAACTAATAAGCAACCCAATTGCATATTTGAGGCGCGTGAGGGGAATCAAGTTTGTGTATGTGCGATAAAATCAATAAGTGCGAAGGAAGAGCAACTAATAGATTACCATTTAAATTGCATAGATACAAACAAAGTTACTATCATGAGGGTGGTATGTACTATATACCTTTTACACTAACCTCAAGTTTATGAATCCAATATACCATTTTATTAATACATTTTTTTTGCTAAGTCTATTGCTTTCAGTTTGCTAACATTTTTATATTTAATCTTTGTGACAGGATGACATGGATCCCCAAATGACAGAGGCCACAGGGATGCTCCTCCCACCCATTCGTCAAAAATGGTAAACCTTATTAAAATTGTACAAATTAGATAGTTGAAAAATATTATATTATAATGTTATTTTATTTAGGGTTTTGGAGTTATTATGATAGTTTTACTAATATTCCTTTCACAATTTGATGTTTAGGATAGGGGAAAAGCACCCACAACAATAGAGGCAATAGTTGTAGATACAAATGAGGATATCCCAAAAATCCCTAATCTAATAAATATGTTGAAGAAAAAACTAAAAAAAGTCAATACATAAATTATTAGCATTTTGGAAGATGCAAATCCAACCGAGGAGATTCTGAAGAGGCTAGATGAATTGATGGCGCAAGCACATCATTTTGAAGTAAGCAGTAATGAATCTTTAGTTATAACAAAAGTTAAATAAAGGTTTATATTTTATACTCATTTATGTCATGAACTAAAATATGTATGTGTTCTTGTTACAGGATATTTTTCTTGTTCAAGTACCTGGTCATGGAAATCACGATGAGGCTAGTACTAGCAGAGCTCCGGCCAGCCCAGGTAAAATGATCCTTAAGTTAACAAGTTCCAAGGAATTTTTTTTCTGGAACATTCAAAAACTTCTTAAGTTAACTCTTACTTTTATTATTTCAGAATGTCTTTGCTAACAATGTATTGTTCAGGTGATCAAGTGTAGGTGACTCCTCCTAGGAGGTCGATCGATGTCCATCAGAGATTGTCGAGTGCAATGTCAGCAATAAGGGGCATGCAAACATTGATGGCTTCATGGTCTATGCCTGGTAAATCCTTTTTTTTCTATATTTGGTTTTGTGTTAATTATGATTTGATAATTTGTACTTTAATCTTGGGTGCATCTCATAGTGGATTAATTTTGTGGAGTAGGAGATACATCAGCACCATCTGCTACGCCATATACAAATCAAAGTACCTATATTGGTGATAATTCACCATCATTTTCTAGATCCACTCATGTTTCTAGCACGAGAGTTATGCAGACGTCATTGTTGATCGACGATAAAGAATTGATGCCTTTAAAATGTCCTAAGCTTTCAGGTACTTTAAAATTATTATTATTTATATTGTAATATGTATTTACCTATTCATAACAAGCTTTGAACTGATGATCCCATGAAGATTTTGCAGGAAACAATTCTTTTTATAAGATGGTTGATGACTTCACATTGAAGATATTCAGGCCCACCATATGTACAAGGTGGAACATCATAAGTGAACTAACCCTATCCCACTATTTTTATTTCATATCATTAATTGGTACAATATTTTTCTTTTAATTTGGGCCTTTTCTTTTACTATATTCAAGGTACACAACTTTAGTTAATTTTTCTATCTAACAATTTTGTGTTTTTTCTTAAAAGGTGGAACTTGCAAGATAAAAAATTAAAAGATCATCTCATTAAAGATTTAGATCATGAGTTTGCTAGTAATATTTTTGAGGAGAAGAAAATTCTAGAAAAATCTGCCAAACATCTTAAGACTGTGAGGGACTCATATAGAAGGAGTCTCATCCAGAACCCTAAGTATGAGCATCCTCCCTTTATTCTAGTGAGGGATTAGAATGAGTTCATTTTGGATGCAAAGGAGAAAGGGGATGCTCAAAGAGGAATTACACCAAAAAATGAGAGAAGAAGGTATGGAATAGTATTAACTACTAGTAGAATCTAATAATGCACTAATTAGTGATCTTTATATCTATATCATGTAACATATTTAAAACTTTTCATAGGTTGTAGGACACATCAAAGAAAACAAAGGCTAGATAGAAAAAGATTGGGCAACACAAACTTGGCTCTGGTGGATATTCAAAAATTAAAGCACGAATTGTAAGTAGCAGTAAATGAATTCCCTAGAAAAATTCTTAATAAAATTCGAATAATTTTGTTTAATCAAAAAATGCAGGGCTCAGAATTTAATTTAGAGGCCATGACAGAACACAAAAAAATTGCCTTCAAGGAAGGCCATCAAGTCGTGGCTGAATGCCTACGCCAAGCTTCCACTGGCCCAACACAAGAGTCTCCTATTTCATGTGAACAGGTAAATATGCCAAATAAAATATATTTGAAATTGAACACTTGAGCAACAATCTATTTGATAATAATGCACATGACATTGCAGTGCAGCCTCCTAATCGTAACACAAATCCTACATTGCATGATGAAGCCCTTGATGTGCATCGTAGTGTTGATGGAGGTGTTCATTTTCTATTTAAAATTAATTATATAATTATTAATATAATTTAACATCTTAAATTGAAATTGGTGTAACCTTTTTGTGTATATATATTTTAGAGCATGCAAGATGTCATGCTGAATGAGTGGATGATGTTTAGAGTGATCACCATGTAGATCATGGTGCACATTCTGGTAAAGAAAATCTATGTTTTGTTCTTTCAAATCTCTTTTTTGATTTATAGTTCTTTTACTTAATTAAATACTTGTAACACTAATATAAAATGGTGTGAATTTAACCCATGACATAGTTGTTATCGCAGTGGACCACCCTTTAGCACAGAAGCCTCTTATTGCTGAACAGATGAGGAGGAGAAATGTGTTGGCATTAGAACCATTAGAGGAGGGGAATGACGAGGTGGAACCTCATAAGTGAACTAGCCCTATCCCACTATTTTTATTTCATATCATTAATTGGTACAGTATTTTTCCTTTCATTCAGGCCTTTTCTTTTACTATATTCAAGGTACACAACTTTAGTTAATTTTTCTATCTAACAATTTTGTGTTTTTTCTTAAAAGGTGGAACTTGCAAGACAAAAAATTAAAAGATCAACTCATTAAATATTTAGAGCATGAGTTTTCTAGTAATATTTTTGAGGAAAAGAAAATTTTATAAAAAGCTACCAAACATCTTAAGACTGTGAGGGACTCATATAGAAGGATTCTCGGCCACAACCCAAAGTACAAGCGTCCTCCCTTTATTATAGTGAGGGATTAGAATGAGTTCATTTTGGATGCAAAGGAGAAAGGAGATGCTTAAAGAGGAATTACACCAGAAAATGAGAGAAGTTATGAAATAGTATTAACTACTAGTAGAATGTATTAATGCACTAATTAGTGATCTTTATATCTATATCATGTAACATATTTCAAACTTTTCATAGGTTGCAGGACACATCAAAGGCAACAAAGGCTAGAATGCAAAATATTGGGCAGCACAAACTTCGCTCTGGTGGATATTCAAAAATTAAAGTACAAATTGTAAGTAGCTGTAAATGAATTCCGAAGAAAAGTTATTAATAAAATAAAAACAACTTTGTTTAATCAAAAAATGCAAGGCTCAAAATTTAATTTAGAGGCCACGACAGAACACAAAAAAATTGCCTTCAAGGAAGGCTATCAAGCCATGGTTGAACACCTACTCCAAACTTCCACTGGCCCAACCCAAGAGTCTTTTGCATCATGTGAATAGGTAAATATGCAAAATAAAATATATTTGAAATTGAACACTTGAGCAATAATCTATTTGATAATAATGCACATGACATTGCAGTGCAACCTCCTAATCATAACATAGATCTTACGATGCATGTTGAAGCCCCTGGTGTGCATCATAGTGTCAATGGAGGTGTTCATTTGCTATTTAAAATTAATTATATAATCATTAATACAATTTAACATCTTAAATTGAAATTGGTGTTACCTTTTTGTGTATATATATTTTAGAGCATGCAGAATGTCATGTTGAATGAGTGGATGATGTTTAGAGTGATCACCATGTAGATCATGGTGCACATTCAGGTAAAGAAAATCTATGTTTTGTTCGTTTAAATTTCTTTTAAATTTCTTTTAATTAAATACTTGTAACACTAATATAAAATGGTGTGAATTTAAACCATGACATAGTTGTTATTGCAGTGGAACCCCCTTTGGCACAGAAGCCTCTTGTTCCTGAACAGATGAGGAGGAGACATGTGTTGGCATTAGAACTAGTAGAAGAGGGGAATGATGAGGATATTGATGCTCTGCTTAGCCATTACCTTAGCAAAATGAGCAAGAGACCAAAAAAGAAATGATTGTAATTAACATTTTTTTCTAATGAAAGAACATTGTCTTAATGGATGTAATTTTGTACTAGTCAATGTTGATGAATGATGTGTTAATGAATTATTCATGAATGTTGTGTGTTAATGAATTTTATTTGTTAATAAATGTTATCATGTGATTATAATGATTGAATGTTACATTTCAAAAATGGATGAATGAATGAATGAATGTTATTAGATGTTAATTGGGAATTTAGAGTGATGTTAGGGGGGGGAGGGGCCAAATGAGCTTTCACCTTCACATGGTTGGCCTTGTTAAGTAGATAATATTAAACTATTCTCTAAACCAAGTAAATCTCAAACTAAACCAATGACATAGATTCATGGTATTAAACACTTCTTTATGCATTTCATTTGTAGCTATACCAAATGACTATGAACTAAAAACATGTGTCTAGTTACCTACTCATTCAGTTGATATATGCAAATGTAACTTTTGATGTGTTATATCTATCAATGCATCATTTCTTTGTCCATATTTGAATCTATAACCTTTCAGAATTATGTATTCTCACTTTACTTGGTTGGTCTATTTACCATTGATTTGATCCTTTTCCATGTTGGACCTCATGTATTTGTAACACATCATAACTTCATTTCTCTATATTGGTTGTCCTTGATTTCACTATTTTTTATATAAAGTGGTGATTATATTATCTTGTTGATTTTTCCTTAGGCTCTTTGACTATTCACTTATAGAATGATGTTTTGATGAGAAAAGACTTTGATGTTTTGATTTATCCTTAGGCTCTGAAGATTCTGAACTATTTTATGCTTCAAGCCTCTTTGCAAATAAAAATTTCCTTTAGTTTATATGACAAACTGTCATTTGTGTCATTTGCGGCATTGTATTCACTTCATGGAAACTTCCCTTAAATTCAAAATCTGTTCTCTCTCAACTTCAACTAAAACATACATTTGTAGTACATATATTAAAAATTAATTTTTGGGACATCTTACTGTAAGAATGGTGCTGGGTAGAGAGTGTTATATAGTATGTCATGCATGCTTATTAGTTATCAGTGATAATTTAGAAGCCCATTTTTTTGGTACTTTTGTCCCTTTTGTATGTATGAATTTATGCCTATACTCAAACTCATAATTTAATGATCTTCTTTTATACAGATAAAGCTAGGTTCCATTAAGATAGCAAAGAGATACATGAGACAAATATCTATAGAGTTGGAGTCAATGGGAAACTCAAAAAAGGAGCCTGCATAGGAATTCTTTCTGTTTCAAGGTGTGCATCTTGGTGATTTTAAGCCTTTTGAAGCACTTTACAAATATTGAATATATCATTGCTTGCCAACTATTTGATAGAGCCTAGGAAATCATCAGTTCTTCAAGACAAAGATTGTTTGCATGCTAAGCACTATACACGAACAATCAATAAAAGGACTGAAATTATTTGATTTTAAGACTTCAAAACAATATAATTAGTACATGGAATGATCAAAACCTATAATACCAATCAATGAATTATTTTCCTATCAATGTTGCATTGAATAGAGAGTTTAATAATATAAACACCAGACTGTGTCTTCATGAGCAGATAAGTGACTTTTTGTAAAGAATTAAAAGTTTATTTCTTGGTAGTTCATTACATTGTCTTCTTCATTAAATGTCAAGATCTAGTGAATCCAAGAAAATGTAAGTCAATAACACCAAATATATCACTTAAAAGTCTTGTGAAGAGTATTGGTGATTTTAAGTGATATATTTGGTGTTACTGACTTACATTTTCTTGGGTCAAGGACTTTAGAATATACTCCAAAAGTGATTATGTAATGAAGGAAGTGAGAGGGAAGGATCTTGATTTAGGTCAATGGATATTTCAATATGATTTTGGACAAGATATTGACATGATTGGATGGGTGTGGATGGTGGAATGGGGGGTGTATTGGTCTGGATTCTTGGTGAGTTTAAGCCTTTTGAAGCACTTTAGAAATATTTAATACATCATTGCTTGCCAACTATTTGACAAAGCCTAGGAAATCATTGGTTCTTCAAGACAAAGATTATTTGTAGGCCAAGCACTGTACATGAACAGTCAATAAAAGGACTCAAATTCTTTGATTTTAAGACTTCAAAACAATATAATTAGTACATGGAATGATAAAAACTTATAATAGCAATCAATGAATGTTTTTCCTATCAATGTTTCATTGAATAGAGAGTTTAATAATAGAAACACCAAACTGTGTCTTCATGAGCAGAGAAGTGACTATTTGTAAAGAATTAAAAGTTTATTTCTTGGTAGTTCATTACATTATCTTCTTCCATCATCATAACTTTCCCATTACTAGTTAACCATCACACATGGTAATACATTGCATGTGTAGTACAAAACTATTAGTAATTGGCAGATTAAATGTAGATAATTACTAAAAATTAAATTTTATCAAATAACGATTAGTAATAGATATTTTATTTTATTTTTTAAAAATGAAATGTTCAGTCACTTTTTTGATGGTCAAAAGAATATCCTAGTGATGAGAATGCAATACACTCGATGACTATTCTGACCAATCCTCGTCTCCATTTCGACCAACAGTACTTTGTCATTTTTATGAGAATGCTATACACTCGACGACTATTCCGACCATAAGCCGTCACAATTTCAACCAACATTGGTCGCATAGATGAAGGGAATGGCCAATAATTCTCCCAGGTTGAGGTGCTTGGTTCGATGATGGGTCCATCGATAAATCAACCTCAACGTATGTCACAATTGTGATGACTATTAACTGTGTCGTATAATCGATGAAATTTTTTTTATAAGAGTTATGGTCATTTGGTCAATCAATTGGCATCTACAAATTGAGTAATCCACGTCGAAAAACAAGCTAAAATTTACTAGTGGATGTGTATCCAAATGATGCCATAATATTGTATGATGATGACTAGATGCATTTATATTTAACTGTTATGTTTTGGTTTTGAGACTAAATTATTTATATACTCTGTTAGTTGCTATACTAACCCGGTATTCTATTTTCTTTACAAATGGATGGAATTATTGGTTCCCAAATGTCCAATGTTCATGAGATTAATGTTATGATTAAATGTTAAATTTTCTATATTTTAAATGATACATGATGAAATGGACATGCACATGTTAGATGATAAGTATACATAAATCTTATGATGTATGATAATCATTAATTTTATGCTATGACTTAAATGGTTGTCTATTTTGAGGATTATATTAATGTATTATAGATCCTATATGATGTATATTTAGGAAGTGAGACAAATTTGTAGTCACCCAATCATGAGATCTACATATTTTCATGATCTGCTTTATTATTTTCCATTACATATGGATACGTGCTTCAACAATCATATTAACCTAGACAGGTATCAAGCATCAAATTCCCCTAAATTGGTAGGGATGGGCACACCCAAAAAGATATATCTATATAATAACCTCGATAGTGGTTAAATAAAGAGTTAGTCATGTGGACAAAATGCTTTACCTAGGATTGTAGTTCCATCTTTAGGATGATAGTTTTCCTCGAGATGCTTATACCTCCCAATTGTAATGAGGTGACATATGGTGACGAATATTATGTTTGGTTTGGTTGTATATGTTGTGTTTAATCCCATGTCATAATTAATAATTCTTCCCTATTCATTGTTAGGATGTATGGTATAAACATATTATGCGTTTGGGCATAATGGTTAGACTCGATTAACATTAACCATGATTTTATTATATTGGAATTTAAATATTTTATGTTGGGCTTTTGGATTTATCTTATTTTTAGATAAATTTTTGTTAAGGAACTAGTTTTATATTTTATGCAAAAGTTTTATGTTATGATGGTTAAGTTAAAATGGGACTTTTTTGTTCTTCTAAACTTTATTTGAGAAGATTTGATGAGTTTTCTCCATAAATGGTCTTTGAAATTTGAATTTTAAGGGAAGAGAAATATTTTGTTTCTAGAAATTTTATGGGCATTGGATTTTTGATCTTCTTGATGCAATTCCTCCATTCCATAATAAAGTCAAGTCATTTAGTTGAACATTTTTTAAGCTCTTAGTGTTTTGAGGGTTTATCAACCATTTAAAGGTATGTTTGAATCTTCTTTCTCAAATCTTTTTTAAATTCATTTTAAAAGGTTGGATGTGTATTTTATTATTGAATATATGAGTCTGATGGAGAGATTTGTATTTTATATGAATGAGATTTTGATGCACGAGAATCTTGGGTCCTTGGCAATCCCGTGTCACCAAAAATATGTTTGAAGTTTTCTGTGTTGCTTAGTTTCTTCTTTGACCAAGTTGGTCAGTTTCCTTTGGTTACCGAGTATGGTTGGTCATCTCCTAGGCGGTCAGTTGTTTCACTGGTGCTCAGCGTTGCTTGTCTGTTGCTCGGTCATCCTTGTTTGCCGAGTAGTTTATTTTGAGTTCTTGTTGGGCCGACTTGTGCATTTATTATGGGTCATGGATTTAATGCTAGAATCCTTCATTGGGAGGCATGTGGTCCTAGATTGGACCATTTCTTCCATTAATTATGGATCTGAAGGCCGAATTAGTTTGGTAGAATCTTGTATAAATGTAGTTGTTGGGTTAGAGTTTAGGGAGTTCTGGCATATGATAGATGGGAGAGATTAGGGTAGTAGCAGATCCTCGCATGTTTGAGGACTTCTAAATTTCATTGTAATATTAGGCCGTAACTAGGAAGGCCTTACAGCCTAACATGTATGGTTCAATTTGTGAAAATATATGAAAGATCTGGCATACTCTCTCTCACTATTGTGTTTGTTTGCTTCCGCATGTTTTGAGCAGGCTTGGATCATCAGGGTGTGCCATCCTTTGGCCCTTCTTGCATCCTATCCTTGCGTCAGGTGGTATCAGAGCGAGGTGAGATCTTGATCTAGATCGGCAGATCTAGGTTTGTTGGTTCCTCTTGAAGCCCTAGTTGATTGTTGTGGGGTAGCAGATTGTGATCAGACCTGCAATTGTAGAGGGTTGTCAAGATAGCTCATGGGAGGTGAGATGATGATCTAGGATTGGTAGATATGCTAAGGCAGATTTTTGCTAGGTTAGAGGCAATTGAAACAGCCTAAAGAAGAGGCAGACATCTTGAAGATGTTAGTGATGATGAAGTTTAAGAGGAATAGGCATATGCAAAACTTGTACCTATTATGGATCAGGGTGAAGAAATATTTTTGAAGGCTTTGACAAGTTTGAAGTCTACACCACATTTCAATCCTCCTCAGTATGGTGGAAAATTGGATTCTGATGAATTGGTGGACTGGATCACTGAGATGGAAAAGTATTTTGAATATGAGAACATTCCTGAAGACAAGAAAGTGAAGATTGCAAGCACTAAGTTGAAGAGTCATGCATCCTTATGGTGGGAACACCTATAATTGGATCAGAAGAGGAAGGGCAAAGAAAAAATCAAGGTATGGAATAAGATGGTAAATAAATTGAAAGGAAAATTATTACCTTGTGATTATTAGATTAACCTAGTTAGGTGAATGTAAAGCTTGAAGCAAAAAGATAGCTTGGTAAAAGAGTATACTGAGGAATTCTATAGATTGGATATCAAATCTAGACATGATGAAGATGATGTGGAAAGAATTGGTAGATACCTAAATGGTTTGAGAGTTTCCATCCAAGAGAAGATCAGATTGGTTAAGTTGGAAAGCAATGAAGAGGCTTATCAATTTTCTTTGAAAGCCGAGGAGAAATTGAACAAGAGACATGAGCAAAGAAAGAGAGGTCGAGGTCGAGGTGGTAGATTCCCTAAAGGAAGAGGTAGATCTAATGGTGAAAATGGTAGATTTGAACCTAAGAAGACAAATCTAGATAAAGACAAGACCGAGTGGAAAGATGAAAGTTCATCTAAAGGTAGAGGCAGAAACTACTGAGGTGGTTATAGTAGAGGAAGTTTCCTAGGAACTTGTTATAATTGTGGAGAAGAAGGACATAGATCATTTGAATGTACAAAAGTAACTAAGAAGGCTGGTAGCAATAGAAATGCATTGGTGCAAGAAGAGCCACTGAATGAACCTAAGAAGGAAAGTAACCTGGTGGTAAGGAGAGCACTGTGGAATGAAAGCAAAAGGAAGATTCGATAAGGAAAGGTTTGTTCAAGACCAGATGTACAGTTTCTGATAAAGTTTAGAAGTAATCATTGATAGTGGTAGCTTGGAGAACTTGGCATCTGAAGATATGGTCAGTAAATTGTAGTTGGAAAGACTAGAACATCCAAAGCCCTATAAGATTTCATGGATCAAAGATGAGCATACACTCCTGGTAAGTGAACAATGTTATGTGAATTTGAAGATTGGAAAATACTATGATAAGGTGTTGTGTGATATCATGCCTATGGATTTTTGTCATATTTTGTTGGGTAGACCTTGGAAATATGATAGACATGCTATATATGATGGGAGATTTCATAAGTATACTATTGTGGATGATGGAAAGAAACAAATCTTGTTACCATTGATGGAAGAACCTGTTAGTAATGTTTTCACATCTGTGAAATTTTTCTTAATGGAAGGAAGGAATTTTGTGAAATATTTGAAAAGGAATGATGTATCTTTTGCTATAATTCCTAACAGACCAAGTAAGAAAAAGGAAGATAATGTTCCTGAGGAGATTGACAAGTTACTCACCGAGTATAGTGAAATGATTTTTGATAGTGTACCTAATGGTTTTACACCAAAAAGAAGTATTGATCAGTGTATAGATCTAATCCCTGGAGCTAGTTTACCAAATAAGGCACCTCATCAGTTAACACCTACTAAGAACCAGGAATTGAACTGATAGATTCAAGAGTTGTTGGAGAAAGGTTTGATCAAATAAAGTTTGATTCCCTATGCAGTACCTATTGTATTGGCACCAAAGAAGAATGGGGAATGGAGAATGTCTACTGATTCTAGAGAAATCAATAAGATAACAATGAATTATAGGTTTCCTATACCGAGAATGGATGACATAATGGATAGTTTGACTGGAGAAAAATATTTCACTGAAATTGATTTGAAAAGTGGATATCATCAGATCAGAATCAGAAAAGGTGATGAATGAAAGACTTCTTTCAAGACAAAAGAAGGTTTGTATGAATGGTTGGTTATGCCTTTTGGTTTAACTAATGCACCGAGTACTTTATTGAGGCTGATGAATGAAGTTTTGAAGATGTTCTTGGGTAAGTTTGTGATTGTATATCTTGATGCCATTATGATATTTAGTAAGACAAGAGAAGAACATTTGTTGCATGCTAGACAAGTTTTGCTAAAATTGAAAGAGGAAAAGTTACTAATAAATCTGAAAAAGTGTTCATTCATGAAAGAGGAAATTGTGTATTTGGGATTTGTGATCTGAGTTGATGGATTGAAGATGGATCCTGAAAAGGTTGAAGCTATTCTGAATTGGCCTACACATGAAAATGCAAGTGAGGTAAGATCATTTCATGGACTGGCAAGTTTTTACATGAAGTTCATTAGAAATTTTAGTGCAATTTGTAATGCTATGACTGAGACTATGAGAGGAGACAAAAGAGTATTCAAGTGGACACATGGAGCTAATAAAAGTTTTGAGACTCTGAAGCAGAAAGTTGTTGAATTACCTAATTTGGCATTACCTGATTTTAGTAAAGTATTTCAAGTAGAATGTGATGCAAGTGGAAGTACAATTGGAGTTGTGTTGAGTCAAGAAGGTAAACATGTTGCTTTCTTTAGTGAAAAGTTGAATGACGCTAAAAGGAAATATTTTGTGTATGATCACAAGTTCTATGCTATTGTTCAAGCACTAAAGAAATGGAGACATTATTTGATACCAAGCGAATTTGTGTTGTATACTAATCATAAGGCTTTACCATATTTGAGTTGTTAGCATAAGTTGAATCAGAGACATATGAAATGGGTTGAGTATCTAAAGAGTTATACATTTGTGATAAAACATAAGAGTGGAGTCACTAACCAAGTTGGTGATGCATTAAGTAGAAGGAGATCTTTGATGACCGAGATGAAAATTCAAGTTCTTGGTTTTGATGAGATGAAAGATTCTAATGAGGATGATCCTGATTTTTCTGAGCCATGGAGAAAATGCAGAGCACCTCTACAAGATCAACAAGATACCAAATGGGATGAATATTTTATTCAGGAAGGTATGTTGTTCAAAGGCATTTAGTTGTGTATACCGAGAGGAGTAATGAGAGCTAATTTGATAAAATAAAAACATAGTGTTCGTTTGGCTGGACATTTTGGCATTGACAAAACATGGAATTTGTTGAAGGAAAAGTAATTTCGGCCACAATTGTATAAAGATGTTCAGAAATTTTTGAAAAGTTGTGGAATTTGTCAAGTTGCAAAAGGAATAAGTCAGAATACTAGTTTGTATGTATCGATTGTTGTACCTGAGAAACCTTTGATTGACATTAGTATAGATTTTGTTCTGGGCTTACCGAAGACAGTAAGGGGTAATGATTCTATATTTGTTGTGGTGGATAGATTTTCTAAGATGGCACATTTTATACCATGTAGAAAGAAATCGGATGTAGTACATGTAGCAGATCTTTTCTTGAAAGAAATTGTGAGATTGCATGGGTTACCGAGGAGTATTATCTCTGACCAAGACAATAAATTTGTTGGATACTTTTGGAAGACCCTTTGGAAAAAGTTTGGCACTGAGTTGAAATATAGTTCTACATTTCACCCACAAACTGATGGGCAGACAAAGGTTGTAAAAAGAAGTTTGGGCAATCTTTTGAGACACACCAAGTAGTTGGGATTTTGTGTTAGCACAAGCAAAGTTTGCATATAATAATTCAGTGAATAGAAGTACTGGGAAAACACCATTTGAGATTGTGAATGGCACACAACCGAGAGGTATATTTGATTTAAGAGACATTGATGATGAGAATAAAAGAAGTGCTAAAGGAGTGAAATTTTCTGAGTACATGAAGACATTGCATGAAGATGTGAAACTAAAGCTGGAAGAGAGTAATCAGAAATACAAAGATAGAGCTGATAAATCCAAAAGATATAAGACTTTTGATGTTGGTGATGAAGTGATGGTTCATTTGACGAAAGGTCAATTTCCTGTTGGCACATATGGAAAGCTGAAGATGAATAAATTTGGACCTTGCAAGATTTTGAAGAAATTTGATAGTCGAAATGCATATGAGATTGAGTTACCTGATGATATGGACATATCACCTATTTTCAACATTGCTGATTTGTATGAATATCATGAATCTGATGAAGAAATGACAATACCGAGAGAGTATCCTAAGAAGCAGAATGAAGAAGTGGAGCAAATCTTGAAAGAAAGAGTTGGCAAGAGCACAAGAGGAAAACAATATATGGAATATCTAGTAAAGTGGAAGAATAGACCGATGGAAGATAGTTCATGGATTTCACAATATGAGTTGGATGTAGCTCGGATCATACCTATTAAATGATTTTGAGAATCATTTCAAAATAACCCTAGGTGTCTGATGCAGGAGCATCTTGGGTCCTTGGCAATCCTATGTCACCAAAAATATGTTTCAAGTTTTCTATGTTGCTCAGTTTCTTCTTTGACTGAGTTGGTCGGTAGTTGGTTGGTTTCCTTTGGTTACCGAGTATGGTCAGTCATCTCCTAGGTGGTTGGTTGTTTCACTGGTGCTCGACATTGCTTGTCTATTTCTTGGTCATCCTTGTTTGCCGAGTAGTTTATTTTGAGTTCTTGTTGGGTCGACTTGTGCATTTATTATGGGTTGTAGATTCAATGTTGGAATCATTCATTGGGAGGTGTGTGGTCCTAGATCTAACCATTCCTTCCATTGATTGTGGATTTAAAGGCCGACTCAGTTTGGTAGACTCTTGTATAAATGTAGTTGTTGGGTTAGAGTTTAGGGAGTTTTGGCAGATGATAGATGGGAGACATTAGGGTAGTAGCATATCCTTGCATGTTTGATGACTTCTAAATTTCATTGTAATATCAGGCCATAACTAGTAAGGCCTTACAGCCCGGCATGTATGGTTCAATGTATGAAAATATATGAAAGATCTGGCATACACTCTCTCACTGTTGTGTTTGTTTGCTTCCACATGTTTTGAGCAAGCTTGGATCATCAAGGTGTGCAATCCTTTGGCCCCTCTTACATCCTTCCCTTGCATTAGATTTGAGAGTGCTTGTTTGATTTCAGTGCAATTCTCTTTACTATGAGGATTTTGAACATTTTTTATGCTGGGGATTTCATAATGGGTTTAACTATGGAAACACTAGTAGAATTTGGGCAATAAATGACCAGGTGACTAAAATTGATCATGTTCTACAAATGTAAATGACTAAATAAATGACCAATTTGGTCATCGGGTAAAATCACAACTAAAATGACTAAATAAATGACTAAATAATTAGTTACCCTAGTAAAAATGACAAAATGAATGATTAATACTCCTTTACACATTAACATTTGATTATATCATATACTTATATTCTTAGAAGTCACATTTCACCAATAATGTGTGTTCGCCAATAGACTTATTGTGTGAATGTACATTATTCCAACCACTATTGGCCAGATAAATAATTGGCCAGACAAATAAAAATGACTAAATAAATGACCATTATTGCTCTATTCTCTTTTCTTTCAAATTTGATCATAATCCATATAGTTGATGCCCTCTTCATTGCACCCCTACCTAAGCAGGCCATTTGGTTGCCTCAGTGGTTTGGTGGAACAAACATACCTATTGCATGAAAGACATTTCTTTTTGGTGGAGTCTTAAGAGCTTCACATATTTTATAAAAAACTAATGTTTACATATATAAGTTAAATGTATGTTTTTAATTTTGGCCACGAGTAAGACATACCATAAGATTAGGTGTTTTGTTGACTTTTATCTTATAATAAAATATGCATGGTTTTAATGATTTTTTTAAATTCAAGAATGAAACTATTATTATTAAAGAATCAAACAAAATTATTTCTATTATTTTTTCTTTTTGTTATATGTACAAGATAAAGTTTTTAATATCTATCAAATAATTTATAGGATTAAAAATTATTAAATAAACTAGAATTTAGTAATATAATTATACTTATTATCATAAATATACTAATTAAATTATAATAGAAAATATTATATAATAACATTATTAAATATAAATATTAAAATATTATAATTAATAATTAATATATTTAATTTGAACAAATGTATGAAATTATTTTGGGATACCTATAATAGAAAATATTATATAATAAAATTATTAAATATAAATATTAAACTATTATAATTAATAATTAATATATTTTATTCAAAAAAATGTATGGAATTGTTTTGGGATACCTATTGTGCACCAAAATCCCATGCTAATAGTAATCGTTTTCAAAATATTGATTGCAATTATTCTTACACAATTGTGCAACTTCACTTAAGAACTATTTGAGAAAATTGAATATTTTATAGTTAAATTGTGTGATAGTCGTGAACAAAATTAGGGAAGCTCCATAAATCGTGCATATCCTTTCATTAAAAAATAAAAATAAAATTTTAGAGAAGGTTTCAAAGGGCTTGGTTCAATGAGTCACACATCTCTTGGCTAGGAGATAGCCCTCTACTAAGAGGGGTTTTTGGGTTAATCGAAACAAAATAACTAAGAGGAATAGATATCGCCCAACTCAACACAACCCTAAGACCATTGGAAGCTCCATCCTTACCTAAAAACATGGGACATCAAACAGCTTTAGGGATTTTCAAGATCACTTTCTCGAAGGAAGATCTTCGGGAGCAAACAAAGGAGGTTCAGACTAGAGCTTTAATAGGCAAGTTCTAGGAAATTCTTACCTTCTTAGGCATAGTTGTTCTCTTGGTATCAAAAAACTGGTAAGGGGTTAATATTATTGTTAATATAATTAACGGTAATGGGTTTTTCATGGTTTTCTTCTCAAACACATTGGATAGAAATGAAACTAAAAAATGCAAAAAATAGTTTATGGAAGGTTAATGACTTTTCACGCAAACTTCATCTCTAAACTTTCAACCTCTTTCCATGTCTCTGAAATACTTTCCTTTTTGGGTTAACTTACCCTCTTTTATGTTAGAATAACGTAAGTTATATATTCTGGAATAGGCAATCAATTAGGAATTTTTTTTGTCTTATTGTCCCAATATGTTTAACAATTCCAAATTTCTAGTCTGATTGTGTGTTATTTTTTATACTCAACGACTTTAGATTTCTATAGCTAAATAATTTCTCATTGCTTGCATACATCTATGTGGAGTTTCTCATAGACAATGTTTTGAGACTTCTTGGTGTTCTACTTTATGGAAATTTCAGAGTATATTTTTTGTTATTAAGAATGAATGTTGATTTGTGAAGCTTTTAGTTTAATCTGGTTTCTTAAGAACCAAAAAATCATCATTTTCTTTGAAAATGTTGAAGGCTTTATCGATAGGTTGATATTGTTTATATCATGCATTGGAGGATGCTTTCTTTGACTTGCACATGGATCAAGCCATAGCTCGGCTACAAGAGATTCAATGCAATATTGCTAGAGCTTCTATATTATGTGGAGGAGTTTCTTTGAGTCCAAGAAGCACCAGAGAGTACTTGCAGACTAGCATAAGGTGCAAGAAAGAATCCCTAAGGATGAAGGAGTTGGCTATGATTGTGGATGAAGAGACTAACATAGACAAAAGTTAGAGTAATTTGAGTGTTTATCTTTGTAGATTACACTCAAATGGAAAATAATTTGAGTGTTGCTAAAAATGATTCAATACTTTAATTGAGAGGCATTCAAATGGAAAATATTGATGTAGATCACAAAAGTATGTCAAATGTATCCCCGAGTAGCAAGAGGGCTTAAGTTACAACTTCTAAAAGAAAACAAAAAACCAAAAAAGGTCACGAGAGTCACTAGGGATTAAAGTAAAAAACTACTTAGAAAATAATGTATCATAAAACTATTGTTAATGACACCACAATAGTGTACTTGTTGAATACTTCCTTTGTTAAAGTCAGAGATCAAATATTTGTATAACACTTTATATTGTGCTTCTTGTCTCTTTAAGACTAACTTATTGGAAACAATGTGAGTTTTTCAGATATATTCATTATTAGCCATACATAAAATCTATTATTAATGTGGGAGTTGGCATCTATTTTTATAATTTTCTTAGTGGGAAGGAATGTGTTAAATGTCTTGGTTATGGTATTTCATGTTAGGAATAGGATTTTATCTATCTATTAGCATCTTCAATCCTTGGGAAAATTTTCCAATTGTAACTCTTATCTAGGGAATTTGGATTTAGAGATGATTTTCACATCCACTAATGATTTAATTGTTGGATGTAGGTGCCATAAATGGTATGGTTAGTAAATTTTTTGGAAAGTCCATTTATAACTTGATCTGTAGACAAGGTTTTTGTAGTACTTATGGAATGGGTGTAGAATGACCTTGCCCATTTTTTTAAAGTATTTTTTTGGAGGATCTAAATGTTCTTCCTAATTGTACCCTCACTTTGGGGGATTCAGGGGTCAAATTTCTTGCTCCAATTTCCCCATGACTTCCCTGGGATTCCATTATATACTCTGCAGTCAAGAATTTTATGTCTAGAAAAATAAACTTTTGATCTCATTTTTAAGTGTGTTGTTCCATTGCATGGAGATGCAAAGTGTTTTAATAGATGGCATGGTTGAGTACCTGATAAAATATATACAATTGATAACAATCCACTACTGAAAGTTTGGCTATAAATTTGAAGTAAAAATTAACTTTAATTTTTACTTTAGCCTACAACATCATAAAAAATTTCTAGGATGAGACTAAATTGAAGAAGATTTGATGTGTGAAACATGGATTAGAAACAATTATTCCTAAGTAAGTCTAAAATTACTAAATAAGTAGAATACACAAAATGTGATACCCATTGCAGTCAGTATTGTGTTAATAAAATTATTAATAACATCACTCTAACTCATTAGGTATTTGTTTCAATTTGGCATTGATGCAAAGCCTCAATGCTCACATCAACAAAATCCACCTTCTTGACCTTGTAGGTACTCAATGGTCAACACATGATAAATTTGTATTCATACTCATAAGGTTTGATCTTAGACTCAAAGAGAAATATCATTATTGACTACTTGTTGACAGTAGGGACCAGTGGATCAATGTTTGGATCAGTAACATAGAGCCTTCTCATGTATATGTTAACATATAGCATAACATCATAAAATTTTTGGACTTGGACCACCCTTCTCAACATGGAAACTCATGCAAACAGCTACCTTCAACCCTTGAGTGAACTTTTAAATGCAAATTCCTTCACCACACATTGTTTTGTAACAACACCTTGAAAGGATTAGGAACCACTATCCAATCAGGCTTACTGATGCAATCAGTTTTGCAAGAATTTCTATACATTAACATGAACTTTGAATAGGTCTTCAATCAGTTAAGGACACCATGATGCATTGAATTTTCATTCAAGCAAAGATCCTTGAGGGTTTACAAATGTTAGGAAACTTCAAGGAATTGAATGCAATCAGATTTACTATTTCACTGTGATAACAATCCTATTAGTTCATGCTAAAACCAAATATTAGCAAGTGCACCCTTCTGAAAAAAATTTCTCCACAAAAAACCTTTTATTTAGGAAAACCTATATATAATATAGGGGATTATTACTACTAAGAAATAACTTGCCATTAAAGGATGAGAACCTTTGAATTATGACTGTCATTATTTGAGAGTTTTAAATAGTGCCTTGAACAATCAATATATGATTAATATCCATAATAAAATTCAAATGGTGGGGTTGATTGAAATGGTAGAAAGCCTTTGTCTTAACCTTGTGGGAGAGCCCATGCACATGGTTCCATTAAAACTTTATTTTTTCATCAAGACAAGCAAACCCCCAATTCAAATTTCATACTTGCACTTATGAAATGGCTTTACAAACTAGGATTCCACTGCTAATATATCTTTCATCTTCACAAAAATTACTTTTAACATTAAAAGGATTTGATCAAGGTTAAAATCTAATGCAAGCATCACTTGTATGACATTGATCTAACTTCATGTTCCCTAAACCACAAAATGTAATCTGAATCACTAGTTATAATAATGGTGATGTTGTATTAAAATTAATCCACCCTAGCATAGGTGTTAAGATCAAGAGATCAATTGAATAGGAACACTCCTTATGTCATTAAAGATAATTCTTTTATAGCATTTTACTTTGTTGTCTACCCAAATGAACTAACCCTGAGTCAAGCCTTTTAAGATAAATAGAAAATTAGCCTTCGTTATAGGTTCTACATAATGATACTAAAGATGAATTAAATGAAATGGATTAATATCTAACATGTCCTGATTAATATGCCATTTTCTTGGATGTCTAATCCTAGCTTCCAAAACCATCATGGTCAATGCATAACATAAATAAAGAAGCCATACGCCTAAAGTCTAAACCTTGCTGCTACCTTACTCTCTTTACTTACAATTCTGGTTGTCAACTTATTGTTCAACTTTGTCCTCATATTTCTTATTTCTTGAAAAGGTGCATCCAACTCATAGAACAAAGTCAATCATGACATTGTTTCAAATAGTATTTCTTACTAGGAAAACCCTAGAGAGGTCTTTTGCAAAGTGCCAAATGAAAGGCTATGATATACTAAGAATTGTCAACTATATAATATGACAAATAGAGTAAATATTCCCTGCCTCTTTGTGGTAATGTAACTAGGAACTATAGAGAGAGTGAATTTAAATTTTGAATTTGACAGTTCAATTATAATGTCAAGTAGTTCAAAGGAGTAACCTCAATAATAGAAAAAAAAATCTCAGAACAAGCAACCATGAATCTTGATTACCTACTTTAATTTTTCAATTCACTATTGGAAGTAAGAATTTGGCAAATATAACCATGAAATAGAAATCACTTTGCTAAATATAAATACCCTATAAAATGTTCAAAATATGAGAACCCCTTACCATATCCAAGGAAATTGCATAAAAGAAATGCCCATAATATTTAAATATGCATATAATTGACCTTTTACGTGAACCATAGATAATTTGGCTAATGTTTGTAAAAGGGAAACTAAAATAACTAACATTTTCAAATCCAATTCAAAACCAAGAGACAAACACTCTTAAGACATCAAGATTCAAAACATATAAATTAAATGATTGTTGTGATATTGCTACCAAGATTCAACTGTGTAATTTTTTAGTCAAACTCATTGACCCATGTTTCATGAGTAGTGGTTCACAAGAACTCATCTCTCATGAGAATGAATAGAACACTTAGTACTCATTGTGGGAAGTCCCAGTCCTTCACCTTTGTGAGAATCACCTAGATGCAACAAGTACAAAGTGTTGTATTCAACCATAAGAGATGGAATCTTGTGATCCACTACTCATGAAACATGGGTTAATGAGTTTGACTCAAAAACTACACAGTTAAATCCTAGTAAAAATATCACAATTTGACTTACTATGAAAAATATCTCCTACTTATATTGATGAACTATAACTAATTTAGAACCTAATTAAAGATTTGTGATTTAATATCACTGACCTGATTGATTAGATATGTAAGTTGATTAAATCAGTATTATGTTATCATTGATGTCAACTAGTTTGACAACACTTATCTTGTAAGTTACTATACCTAAACATCTGTAGAAAAGGAGTGAAAGAGATGAAGAACAAATATATCTACATGAGGAAGATGGATATGACAGATGAGGATAAGGAATACATTGGGTGACTTGTTGATGAGTCTATGACCTTATGTTATTGACTTGATTATGTTGCATTCATCTTTGATGAGGAAAATAGCCCAAAGACACAAGGTAGTGTTGTCAGTTGATGAAGCATCATAGTATACACTAAGCAGTGTAGTGTATACCAAGCACAGTATAAACCAAGCTTTTGTTCACCGAAACATTTATTTGTTAACTAAATAGAACAAAGGAACTAAATGATTAGTGTAGCCAATAAGGATTGATGAGCTGGAAAGTACCTCGAGATAGGAGATGGAGATAAAGTTTGTTACAAAGATCGATGACTAACAAAATTAAAGAAAGATCTAAAGGATGAAAATTAAACATGTTATTGACACATTAGCCAAGGAAGGTTTTAAGCAAAAAAATCAACAAAGGAGAATAAGTGACAAAATCTAATGGAGGAGAAGAAAATGGTTTACTTGTCTATTTAAGAGACTAGAGTTTCATAATGAAATGTATGCTAGAAGAAGGAGACTGGAGAATTATCACGTGAAAAAGTTTTCATGCATGAATGATCAAATTGGTTAAGGAGAACCGAACTACAGAGTTTACCGAGTATCAAAAAGCTATTACCGAGCAACAGTAAGTTAATGGAAATTGATTGAAATAGAATTGTTATAATGATCAGAGGATTTGAATGAGCTTAACATTGATTTGTACATCTACAATTGAATTTGTATTAAGGCAGATCACCTCCTGTTACATTTTAACCATTGTATATAGTCAATTCTCTTAACCAAGTGGACTAGGAAAGTCTTTTATGTATCATTCATAGAATGAACATTGTTATCCTGTCAACCCCATAGTGAATGTTGGTTGGACGATAACAGTTGGTCTAAAATCCTCTAACAAGGTCACACCTAATAGTGTGTTTGTAACCTTTAATAGGGTTGGGTCTTCACTGACCTCACTTTAGAAGAGTGAATAATTTTTGGGTTGCCGGTCCCAGGTGGTTTTTCCCTTCACAGGGTTTCCATGTTAAATCTCTTGTGTTATGTGTTGATTGTGATATTTGTTTGATGTCATACTTTACATGTTGCATATTGGATTTGATTGGTAATCATTATATGTTATTGACTGGTAATTGGTAAAAGCACAGATAGTATAGTATTTTAAGTTATTGAGCAACATAAGTTTAAGTAATTTTCTTTTGGATTATAAATTTTGAATTGGGACAGTGGATAACCGATTCACCCCCCTCTTAGTTATTCTAACAATTGGTATCAGAGCTTTGGTTTCTTGGAATAGAGTTTTAAGGACTTCAACACAAAGATCTCAAAATGTATAGGAGGGAAGTGCCAAAGCTGAACAAAGATAACTTCATAGTATGGAAAAGCCGAATGAAGCTACATATATCTAGAATTGGGAATTTTTCCCTTACACTAATGGAGAATGGCTACATTGAACTGACCACTGGTCCCTTGACCCTTGATCAACTAAGAGACAGGCATGAACACAATGTTACTATGATGGAGATTGTTTCTACCTGTACCGATCCTGAATTTGAAGATATTAAAAGTTGCACTACTACCAAAGGTATGTGGGATAAACTTTCTCAAGTTTACAGTGGTGATGTGAATGTCAAAAGAGCTAGAGCTAAAAGCTTAAGGGGTAGATTCGATGATATGAAGATGAAGGAAGGTGAAAATATTATGTAGTACACAAATAGACTAAAAGAGGTAGTACATGCCATTAGAGAATTTGATGGTGTTATTGATGAAGAGACAATGGTAAGCAAAGTCCTTAGAACCTTATTGTCGGTTTATGCAATCAGAATATCTATAATTCATGAAACAAGGTCTGCATCTGGTAACAACCTTACTCTTGACAATCTGTTTGGTAAGCTTACAACATTTGAACTGAATAACTTTGACAATAGTGTTGTTCCATCTGTTGAATCTTCTTTTATGACTTCTCTGAAGATTGGTAAGTCTAGTAGAAAAAATAAGAATGATGATAGTGATAGCAATACTGATGATGAGCTTGATGAACTTGAAGCTTTTATGGCCAGAAGGTTACCTAAAGGTAAAGGGAGATATAGAGGTAAATTACCTTTAGCATGCTTTAATTGTAAAGAGGTTGGTCATATTGCTACTATATGTCCACAAAAGAAAGATGATGATAGAAACAAAGACCGATCTAGTGAAGGAAGCTATGGGAGAAGAAACAACAGGAGGTACTGACACTACAAAAGAGACAATTGAGACAATAATGACAAAGGAAAGAAGGTATGTTAGATAGGTGAAGAAAATGAATATGAATTTGATTCAGATGATGATGTAGAAGTTGTATTTGTTGCTATGAAAGATGATTCAGAGGAAGAAGAAAAATATGTAGAAACAATGCTGATCTCTAAAGTTAACAAAAATGATACATGGATCATAGACAATGGCTGTACACATCACATGACTGGTGATGAAGAGAAATTTGATCATCTTGAAGAATACAATGGATGATCTATTAAGATGGGTAATGATACACCTTGTATTGTAAGAGGTAAAGGATCACTGATGATAAATGATAGATTAAAATGTGAAAATGCTTATTGGGTAGATGGACTAAACTATAATTTGCTAAGTGTGGCACAACTGAACAATTTAGGTCACCGAGTTGCTTTTGAGAGCAAGAAAGTAAAAATATTTGATGATGGAGGAAGACTAGTTGGAACTGGAGCATAGACAAAAGGTAATCTATTTTATATTGATAATGATGAGTCCTCTTGCTTGATGATGAAAAATGAAGATTCTTGGTTATGGCATAAGAGGTTATGCCATGTGAATTTTGATAACATGTCTAAGATTAGTAAAATAAAAAGAGTTAGAGGTCTGCCTAACTTGTCAAAACCTGATCATGTTATGTGTCATGAATGTCAGAAAGGTAAAATGACCAAATCTAGTTTCAAAAGAAAATATTATTCAATAAAGAAGATACTTGAGTTGGTTCATACCGACCTATGTGGTCCTACGAGAACTCAGAGTTATTATGGTGATAGATACTTTATTCTTTTTGTTGATGACTATACTAGATTGATGACTGTCATGTTCTTAAAAGAAAAATTTGAAGCATTTAAGATGTTGAAGTGGTATAAAGAAAAAGTAGAAAAATAGACTGGTAAAGAATTGAAAAGCTTAAGATCTGATAGAGGAGGTGAATTTATATCTGATGAATTTACTAATTTTTGTAATGAGCATGGTATTAAAACATAGGTCTCTACACTAAGGACACCTCAGTAGAATGGCATTCCTGAAAGGAGGAATAGGTCAATAGTTGACTATGCAAGGAGACTAATATTGCAAAAGAATGTTTCTCAGACATACTGGAGAGAAGATGTCAATACAACTGTTTATGTTCTAAACTAAGTACAACTGAAGAAGGACACCAACAAGACACCCTATGAGTTATGGTTTGGACACAAACCCACTATAAGTTATTTCAGGATTTTTGGAAGTAAATGTTTTATTCTAAAAGATGAAAGAAATGGGAAGTTTGACTCAAAAGGTGATGAAGGGATATTTCTAGGATATTCCAGTAAAAGAAAAGCATATAAGTGTCTGAATAAAGTTACTAATAAAATGATTGAAAGTACTAATGTTTGAGTTGATGAGTTTGATGATAAGAATGCAGAGGAAAGAAGAAAGGAATTGGAAGACTACAGTAGATTCACTTACATTGAACAACTAGAGTATCTACTGAAGCCTCAAACTGTGATGACCCAGGATGAACAAGAAAGAAGAGACCAAGTAATGGCAAGATTTGTCAGGAGACATCATCCTGAGATACAAATTATTGGAGACAAACAAGTTGGCATGATGAAAAAGAGTAAGACAAGACAAGGTACATGTCTAGTTTGCGAATTTGAACCAAAGAATGTAAAAGTTGCATTAGAAAATGATGAATGGGTTAATGAAATGAAAGAGGAAATAGAATAGATAGAGAAGAAAAAAACTTGGACCTTAGTACCCGGACCTAAGGATAAGAATGTTATCGGTACTAACTGGATATTTAGAAACAAACTGAATAAAAATGGAGAGATAACAAGAAATAAAGCTAGATTAGTATGCAAGGGATATGCACAAGAGGAAGGAATTGAATATGGTGAAACATTTGCACCTATTGCTAGATTAGAAGGATTTATAATGTTACTTGCATATGTTGCATACAAAAATTTCAAATTTTACCAAATGGATGTTAAGTCAACATTTTTGAATGGAATACTTGAAGAAGAAGTCTACATAGAACAACCAGAAGGGTTCGTTGATCCAGAAAACAAAAAAATTGTATGTAGATTACATAAATATTTATATGGTTTGAAGCAAGCACTGAGAGCCTGGTATGAGAGGCTGCATAGCTAATTATTAAGTATTGGATTTGTTAGAACTAGTTAGAACAATAATCTATACATGAAAGGAAATTTTAATGATACTATCTTGATTGCTGAAATATTTGTGGATGATATTAATTTTGGAGGTCAAGATCACTTATGTAAATCTTTTTCTAATGAGATGAGAAAAGAGTTTGAAATGTCTATGTTTGGAGGGATTAAGTTCTTTCTAGGCTTACAAGTGATTCAATAGAATGATGGGATATTCATCACACAATCTAAATATATAAAGGAAGTATTGAAGACATTTGGAATGGAAGATGCTAAACTTGTGGGAACACCGATGGCTACTAGATGTAAACTGGCTAAAGAAGATGGAAATATAGAGGTAAACCAGACATTGTACCGATCTATGATTGGTAAATTAACGTATGTAGTTCATAGTAGACTAGACATAGCACATGTTGTGGGAATTGTTACTAGATTTTCTACAAACCCTAGAGAATCACACATGGTTGCTACAAAAAGAATCTTAAGATACCTAAAAGAGACTGAAGACTATGGATTATGGTATCCTAAGGAAGGCAAATTTGAACTGAAGGTCTATACTGATGCTAATTGGGCTAGAAATGTGGATGACAGAAAAAGTACCACCGGAGGAGCATTTTTCTTTGGTGAAAGACTTGTTACATGGACAAGTAAAAAATAGGCTTGCATTTCTCAGTCTAGAGCGGAAGAAGAGTATGTTGATGTTGCTACAAATTTGTCAAACATTGCATATATTAAGAAAGGGTCGGAAGGTATGAATGAGGTAATCACTGAGCCAATGATTATATATTGTGACAACACTAGTACCATTAATATTTCAAAGAATCTAGTGATGCACTCTAAGACAAAGCATATATCTATTAAGTATCACTACTTAAGAGAACAAGTACAGGAGAAGCAAGTGAAGCTAGAATTTGTTACATCAAAAGAACAACTTGTAGACATATTTAAAAAGCCTCTACCGAAGGATACATTTGAATACTTAAGGACTAGACTTGGGGTCCATCCCCTATCTATCGGTCACTAATGTGATCTGGATATTGCATTAGCCCAATCTTATCAGAAGACCATTCATGTTGATGTAGCATAGTTCACACTTTAGATCATGTCTAAGGTTGTGAAAAGTTTGAAGAACTAGAATATATTGGCATATTAGTATACATAGATACAGAAAATGCACCGGAAAACAGAGAGTTACATGGCTACTATACATCAGTGTGTTTATTTTTTTCTTTGGCATTGTTGTCAAAGGGAGAGATAAACAATATGAAACAATATGAACTGATGAGAACACCGAAACATCTATCTAAGGGAGAGATAATATGAATGCAAGGGAGAGTATTGAAGATTAGAACATAGCAGGAATATAAAAACTGAAGAGCCGAAAAGATCACATCTGCAAAACCTAGTCTACACTTGTAAATGCTTTTATGTAATGTAGTGATTAAACATATTAAGCTAGGGAGAACTTGTATCGAGTTACAACATTTGTGGGCAAAGTTGTAGAATACATGTTTGGTATGTGTATGGTATATTTCATATTACTTGAGTTGCCATAAATGCCAAAGGGAGAGATTGATGAACTACAACTGATTTAGAACCTAATTAAAGATCTATGATTTAACATCATTGAGTTGATTGATTAGATATGTAAGATGATTAAATCAGTATTATGTTGTCATTGATGTCAACTAGTTTAACAACACTTATCTTGTAAGTTACTATACCTAAACATCTATAGAAAAGGAGTGAAAGAGATGAAGAACAAATATATATACATGAGGAAGATGGATATGACACATGAGGATAAGTAATACATTGGGTAACCTATTGATGAGTCTATGACCTTATGTTATTGACTTGATTATGTTGCATTCATCTTTGATGAGGAAAAAAGCCGAAAGACACAAGCAAGTGTTGTTAGTTGATGAAGCATCATAGTATACACAGAGTAGTGTAGTGTATACCAAGCACAGTATAAATTGAGCTTGTGTTCACTGACACATTTCTTTGTTAACCAAATAGGACAAAGGAACTAAATGATTAGTTTAGCTGATAAGGATTGATGAGCTAGAAAGTACCTCTAGATAGGAGATGGAGATAAAGTTTTTTACAAAGATCGATGACTAACAAAATTCAAGAAAGATCTAAAGGATGAAAATTAAATGTGTTATTGACACATTAGCCAAGCAAGGTTTAAGCGGCAAAATCTAATGGAGGAGAAGAAAATGGTTTAATTGTCTATTTAAGAGACTAGAGTTTCATAATGAAATGTATGCCAAAAGGAGACTACAAAATTATTGTGTGAAGAAGTTTTCATGCATGCCTGATCAAACTGGTTAAGGAGAACTAAACTGAAGAATTTACCAAGAGTTAGAAAGCTATTACCGAGCAATAGTAAGTTAATGGAAATTGATTGAAATAGAATTGTTATAATGATCACGGGATTTGAATGATCTTAACATTGATCTGTACATCTGCAATTGAAGTTTTATTAAGGTAGATCACCTATTGTTACATTTTAACCATTGTATATAGTCAAATCTCTTAACCGAGTGGACTAGGAAAGTCTTTTATGATACATCATTCATAGAATGAACATTGTTATCCTGTCAACCCCATAGTGAATGCTAGCTAGATGATAACAGTTGTCTAAAATCCTCTAGCAAGGTCACACCTAACAGTATGTTTGTAACCTTTAACAGGGTTGGGTCTTCACCGACCTCACTTCAGAAGAGTGAATAATATTTGGGTTGCCGGTCCCAAGTGGTTTTTCCCTTGATAGGATTTCCACATTAAATCTCTTGTATTATGTGTTGATTTTGATATTTGTTTGATGTCATAGTTTACATGTTTCATATTAGATTTGATCGGTAATCATTATATGTTATTGACTGGTAATTGGTAAAGGCACAGACAGTATAGTATTTTAAGTTACCGAGCAACATAATCTTAAGTAATTTGTTTTTGGATTATACATTTTGAATTAGGACAGTGGATAACTGATTCACCCCGCTCTTAGTTATTCTAACATATATATGATAGTTATGTAGAGAAAAAATGTTTCACCTTTTTGAGCCACAATTGCAAGGAATCTTCTTATCTTCAAGTGGAAATTTATAATTATATGTTATCTCTTCACCTACAGATATAAGCCTCTTTGCATAAATGAATATTTTCTTATGGCCCTCCATAGTTATAATTTTTGTGTAGAAGTTTGGCTAAAACAACAAAAATTCAATAAAAAATTGTTATGGTCATGGCTAGCCATAAACTTGAATCATATAAATGTAAACCACTAGTCTAGTTCACCATACAAGAATTCAAGAAAAAGGAAAACCAACTCAATACCAACTTTTAGTACTTACCTCACATGAATGATTTATAAATCTTGCTAACGCACCATGCTTAGTTGCATCAACCTGTCGATTAGAGCTTGCATCATCAGCCAAAAGTTCAAAAAACAAAGTCTTGAATACAACTAAATCTTCTAGACAATCATAGTTAGTGTATCATCTTAAAATGGAAGAACTTCAATGTTAAGAGGTTTTACCCTCTAAGTAAGTGGTTTAGGGTCATGATTGGCAACTTTGCATTCTCCCTTGTCTTCCACTTCTTCTCTGCACTTGATTTCTTCATTCTAGCTGAAATTAGGGTTAAGTTCTCAAGGACTTTCCTAATTTTCCTCTTTCCATGGCTCTATTTTCTAGGTAGGTTTTATAAATGAGACCTCCTAGTCCTTCATCATATCATTCCAAGGATTTTTTGTCTCTTCCTGACACTGGGTCCTAATCTGAGATCAATTTCCAAGTTTCTAGCATCTCCGAGAACCTTTTCTGCATATCCTAACAAAGTTAGGGTTTGAGGTCAATGTCGACCTTAACCCTGACTAGGTCAGGGTCAACCTCGACCTTGACCTCTTCCTACCAAAAATTCAAAGTTTCAATTCCCACTCATTTGGCTTTCGGGAAAGTTATTTTCCCACTTTCGGGTCGGCTGTTTCGGGCTCCGAAAGGGTAAATCCTTTAATGGTATTTAATCAAGGTACATTTTCTAAAGGTGAGGACCTAGTTGGGATTTAATTCTTCAAGGTGGCCCATCTAGAGGAGTGTGCCCTAGATCACTATAAAAGGAGGCCTTCCTCTCTCATTTTCATATCTCATCTCACATTCTCATCAAGTTTCATGCTCAAGCTCTCAAGGTGATCAAGCAAGCATTAATTCAAGTATTCAAGTCTTCTTCTTCATCCAAGTTCTCCATTGAAGATCAAGGATTTAAGCATTCAATCTATTGAAGGGATTTAGCTCAAGCATTCAAGATCTATCATTCAAACCCTAGATCTAGCCACCATGGTATTGTGATCTTCCTTCAAGATCCTTTGTTCATCTTCAAGATCCATATCATTGTTTCCTCAAGGTGGATTTCAAGCATACAATCATGGAGGTTTGATAAAGTTAGGTTCAAGCTTTCATATCAATATATTTGATTACATTCCAAATACATTAGGATATCTATTGAATTGCATAGCTTCATTGTTATATTCATTTCTACTACTTGCTAGCATTCTCCTATTTTCAATTTCAATATTAAGGTTGATTCCAAACCGGGGTTTGACCAAGGCAAACCCCCCAAAAAAATAACAAAACCATTTTTATTGTAGGTAGAGGTGTGGAATCTCAGATCTGAGAGTGAATTTAGATACCATTTTCGACAATCTTTCAGGATCTAGCAACAATCAGAATCAGACTTCAAATAAATATTGTGGTCTTTGACCTTCTAAAAGGTCAAAGTCGACCTGTGTGAATTTGGAGAAAATATTTTTGGGTTTTGTCCACCTCGGCATTTCCAGTCCAAAACAAGTGATGGAATCTTCAGAAAGTTCATACAGAAGATAGAATTCAGCATTTTCCAGATCTGCCCTAATTCAAGGTTAGTATTTGCACTTCAATTATTTCAGATTTCAAGCTTAATCCAACTATAGGGAAGTATACGATTTATTATTTCTTTCATATTCTTCATAGATTGATTCAATTGTGTATTAACCTCTTGGTTGATCAAATTGGATCGCTCCTTTGGGAATTTGGATTTAGGAGTGAATCTTACATTTTCCCCACACACATACACAAATAGAGGTGATTCCAAATCACACCTATTCATTTTGGTGAACCCGATTAGCTTACTCTCTTTCTTTTTGGTGTTAGATTTACATTTTTCTCTTGCATCTATACTTCAAAAATTCAAAAAAATCTATATATTGAATAAAATACAAAAAAATATTTCTTGCATTTTTATCATGAAGATTGTTAAGATGTTTTGGTGCATAATCATGTTTGTTATTACTCTTCTTCTAGCATCTATTTATAATTCATATGATGTTTATGAGGGTATTATTCATTTCATAACATTGATGACCCTTCACTTTGCTCTTGCTTATGCTTTTGTGAAGTTGACTGATACTAGTCTACCTACATTTAAAACTTTTCTTAGGGATTTATGTGGTAGCCTTATTCATCTTTTGGATTATGTGAAGAATTTGGTAGATGATCCACCATCTCCTAATCTTCCTAATCTTGATCCTACTCCTATTAATCCTACTCTTCATCCTAATCTTCCTATTCTGATACCTAATTCTCCATCTATTAATCCTCGCTCTTCCAGTACTTATGATGGGATTCAAGCTATAGTGCAGGATGCGGATGTGCAAGATTTCTTTGATTTACCTCCTCCTCTTGTTCAGGATGATATTCAAGGAAAGGATAAAGAAAATTCTTTCAAACCTATTATCCCACCTTATATAGCCTTTACTCATGAACATGATAAACAATCACCTCCTGTAGAAGCTTTGCATGATATGTACACTACTGGATATAATATGGTGAATAAACAAGGCTATAAAGGTTTAGGGTTAGGAGTTAATGAACATGGTATTAAATTTCCCATTAATATACCTCCTAAAATGGATATGAGTGGTGTTGGAACTTCTAAATCTCAAGTCAAGTTAAGTGGTTTGGATCTTCATCCTCCCCTTAATGCTCATCTTTCTACATCTCTAATGGATAATCCTAACACTCGTCAAGAAATTGCTAAGATAGTATATGTGGAGTTAATGAATTCTAAGAAGGAAAGATTTAGACCTATGCCTATTGATGCTTTGTACAAATTTAAGTGTCCTTTCCACTATCGTAATACTCATTTGCTTGCTAATTGTAATAACTTCAAATTACATGTTAGGGATAGGACTGCACATGGTATTATACCTTTTTCTCACATCGTCTTACAACTTCTTCATAATTTTGATATAGAGGATTCCCCTCTATTAGAGCTGGAGTAAATATTCCTCTCCTCTTGTCTCATGACTGGGGGGCAAGAGGCATAATTTTATCCAGTCTTTTAGGATCCATTAGGTCTTTTTATTAAGATTTAATTGGTATTCTTTATGTTTCCTTCTTCCATAGTCTTGCATGATCTTTTTATCCATTCCTAGGAATTATATTTTCTTCTTAGGAAATATTTTCTAGGACATGTGTTTTGTAAAAATATCCCTTGTCTTTCATCCCTTGGGGGGGCAAGGTTATTCCTTCTCTTTTTCTAAGGGAACTGCTTTCCTTAGCTTAGTGGTATTTGTTTATATTGCAATATTATTTCATCATATTGATAGTTTTTTTTTTTTGACTATGGATAACCTTCTTATATGAGAATTTGTTGACTTAGGTCATCACTTCTTCTCTATGTTGAAAATTATGTTCTTTATAAACTCTCACCCTTGCTTTAGTGTTAGAGTTGTTTTCCTCATTCGAAAGATTCCTCTTGCTCTTCTTCACCGGTGGCTTGATGATTGAATCTTTGTTCCCGCGAATTGAAAGATGATATCTTCTCTAAATGCACTCTTCTTTGATAGAGGTCTTGGTGATAAGATCTTTTCCATTGAGGGTCCTTTTCCGTAAGTGACATATCCTTTTCACAATTATCTATACTCTTGGATGTAGGGGTCAATATCTGTCGCTAAGGATATACTATACATTGTTGTAAGCAGGATATCTCCTTGCTTTGTGAAGTAGGTATCCTCTTCCATCTTTGTTTCTACACTTGGGGGGCAAGGATGCCTTATCCTTCTTTTCTATCTTCAAACATTCACACATGGAGTCACAAATATAGGTTGTGAGTTTGGTAGAAGTACTTTAGCCTTGGAGGCTTGGTATATTTTTCTATCTTATTCAAAATCTATGCATTGTTATTTCATCCGGTATTCTCTTCTTTTCTAGGGATTCACCTCTTTCCTTGGTTAAGCAGTATCTATCTACTATGTGATATCCAATCGTACATGAAAATTATGGTTTGCATTTGCGGACCTATGTCCTTTATGCAAACCTTCTTTGTTGTTTGGCATTGGGTTTCTATGGTTGATACATCTCTTACCTTGGAAACTGAATAGTGTGCTATCTCTCATTAAGGGTTAGTTCCTTTTCACTTCTTGCATGATATCTTTTAAATTCATCTCTTCCATGGCCTCATAGGAGCTATGACCTTCTTGGCATTGGACTGAGTGTTGTCTATGGATATTGTCTTGATGCTATAGAAGGCTTTATCCTTGTTCTTTCTTTCCTTAACATGACAAAATAGTATGTTTTTGCCATATTAAGGAGGGGGGCATATATAGGGCCTCCCTTGTACTATAGTTTTTTATTTTTATATGCTAAATCTTGGAAGGTAACACACATAAGTTGCTAAATCTTGAAAAGACATGCATTTATATGCTAAATCTTCTAAAGGTAATGCACATAAGTTGCTAAATCCTGAGGAGACACACATTTTTCAAATATTTCAATATGCTAAATCCTCTGAAGGTAATTCACATAAGTTGCTAAATCCTAAAGGGACACACATTTCCAAATTTCAAATATGCTAAATCTTGGAAGGTAATGCACATAAGTTGCTAAATCCTGAAAAGACACACACCTATATGCTAAATCTTTCAAAGGTAACACACATAAGTTGCTAAATCCTGAGAAGACACGCATTTTATATTCATAGTGATACAAGAAGGTGGATCTATGGGTATTATAGAAGCTATTAGAAGATGCATTACAATTGCAAGCATAGTTTATGGGTGAACCTGTTGGGCTCTCCCTCTAGGGTGATTCACGATAAGGTGGGCACCTTACCAGGTGAGATAATCACTTTCTCTTTTCTCTCTTTTTTCTTTCATGCTAGTAGGACTGGATCATGAAGTTATGTTGTCTATAGTTTTTCTCTTTTCTTTCTTATGAAATCATTTAGTCTATTATGATAGCTTTCCAAATATGATATTGGTATGAGAAATATTTCTTAGCAAGGTTTCTTATGCTAATTGATTTGGGTTGTTTATTACTAACCCTTGTTCTTTTGTATACTCTCATGTATGTATGTTGAGTTAGAATACTTGGTCTGGGGGCTTGTGTCTTCAGCTAAGTGTTATTTTATCTCATTTTGAATCCACTGGGATCTCTTATCTCTTCTCCTTTACCAAGAGTTTGCATTGAATCCATACTCTTGCTAAAGTGAGGGCTTAATGTATCATCTTAAAATGGAAGCACTTCCATGTTAAGAGCATTTCGCCCTCTGAGTAAGTGGTTTAGGGTCATGATTGGCATCTTTTCATTCTCCCTTGTCTTCCACTTCTTCTCTCCACTTGATTTCTTCATTCTAGCTGAAATTAGAGTTAAGTTCTTAAGGACTTTCCTAATTTTCCTCTTTCCATGGCTCTATTTTCTAGGTAGGGTTTAGAAATGAGACCTCCTAGTCCTTCATCATATCATTCCAAGGATTTTATGTCTATTCCTGACATTGGGTCCTGATCTAACATCAGTTTCCAAGTTTCTAGCATCTTTGGGAACCTTTTTTGCAAATCCTGACAAAGTTAGGGTTTGAGGTCAATGTCAACCACGACCCTGACTAGGTTAGGGTCAGCCTCAACCTTGACCTCTTCCTGCTAGAAATTTAAAGTTTCAATTCCCTCTCATTTGGCTTTCAGGAAAGTTATTTTCCCACTTCCGAGTTGGCTATTTCGGGCTCCGAAATGGTAAATCCTTTAATGGTATTTAATCAAGATATATTTTCTAAAGGTGAGGACCTAATTGGGATTTAATTCTTCAAGGTGGCCCATCTAGAGGAGTGTGCCCTAGATCACTATAAAAGGAGGCCTTCCTCTCTCATTTTCATATCTCATCTTACATTCTCATCAAGTTTTCATGCTCAAGCTCTCAAGGTGATCAAGAAAGAATTCATTCAAGTATTCAAGTCTTCTTCTTCATCCAAGTTCTCCATTGAAGATCAAGGATTTAAGCATTCAAGCTATTGAAGGGATTTAGCTCAAGCATTCAATATCTATCATTCAAACCCTAGATCTGGCCACCATGGTGGTGTGATCTTCCTTCAAGATCCTTTGTTCATCTTCAAGATCCATATCGTTGTTTCCTCAAGGTGGATTTCAAGCATACAATCATGGAGGTTTGATAAAGTTAGGTTCAAGCTTTCATATCAATATATTTGATTACATTCCAAATATATTAGCATATCTATTGAATTGCATAGCTTCATTGTTATATTCATTTCTACTACTTGCTAGCATTCTCCTATTTTCAATTTCAATATTAAGGTTGATTCCAAATCGGGGTTTGACCAAGGCAAACCCCCCAAACAAACAATAAAACCATTTTTCTTGTAGGTACAGGTGTGGAATCTCAGATCTGAGAGTGAATCTAGATACCTTTTTTAGAAATCTTTTAGGATCTGTGAACAGAATCGGAATCAGACTTCAAATAAATAATGTGGTCTTTGACCTTTTAAAAGGTCAAAGTCGACCTATGTGAATTTGGAGAAAAGATTTCTGGGTTTTGTCCACCTTGGCATTTCTAGTCCAAAACAAGTGATGGAATCTTCAAAAAGTTCATACAGAAGCCAGAATTCAGCATTTTCCAGATCTACCCTAATTCAAGGTTAGTATTTGCACTTCAATTTTTTTAAATTTCAAGCTTAATCCAACTATAGGGAAGTATAGGATTTATTCTTTCTTTCATATTCTTGATAGATTGATTCAATTATGTATTAACCTCTTGGTTGATCAAATTGGATCTGTCCTTTGGGAATTTGGATTTAGGAGTTAATCTTATTTCCCCACACACATACACAAATAGAGGTGATTCCAAATCACACCTATTTAGTTAGCAACCACTGCAATGCATAGCATTACTTTGTGGATGAATATTATGTTAAAAATTTCCTTGAGAATTCAACTTAACTTTAAGTGTCATTGTCCCATATTATTTTGACCAAACATATTTTCTCTTGAAGTGTCATCATTCCATCTCTTATCAACTTATGTTGCAAACTAGAATTATCTTATTTGAATAATTCCACAAAGATGATTCGCATATGTTCTAGCTAGTATTGCTAAAGTCATGTTCTTGTGTTGTGCTATAGTCATTTTTACATAACAAATACATCCTTCATGATAAAATGTTTACAAGCCTATACTGGAGCTATTTCTTTATATATTATTTTGTTTGAGAACATAAGCATGTATTATATCCAACAAATATTGGATATCTAAGTTGAGAAAGAAGAGTTTAGTAAACCAAACCAAATGAAATAAACCAAAATTGATTTAAAATATAATTTAAAAGAAGAATGCCAGTAAAAAGAAGATTAAAATCAATAGGAAAAGAGACACAATGACAGGGTTTGCTACTTCATTTGAATTATAACTTGATGAAGTTATGCAAATATTTAAAAAGAAGAAATCTTATTTCATATAATGATGTCACTAGGTATCACCTCATGTGCAATGCTTAATAAACTCTTTTATAAAGGAAAGATTATCATTTGGTGCATGCCACTAACTACAAAATACATCAAAATAGTCTTACAGGCACATTGCACAGTTGCAAAAAATAGTGCCAAAAAATAGAAATAATATGCTCGACAGTATTATCAACCAGGTAGCATGCACATGTCATACATTTACATCATTTCCAGTATAATGTATCATTTGGTAATAAGATATATGCAAGGTTACCAGGTAATGAATATGATATATGCAATGTTACGAGGTCATTTGGTGCATGCCACTGACTACAAAATACATCAAAACAGTCTTGCAGGCACATTGCACAGCTGCAAAAAATAGTGGCAAAAAATAGAATTAATATGCTTGACAGTATTATCAACTAGGTAGCATGCACATGTCATACATTTACATAATTTCTAGTACAATGTATCATTTGGTAATAAGATATATGCAAGGTTACCAGGTAATGAATATGAATGTATTTATCACAAATCATCGTGATAGATTTCAGAAACACACGGAAATAGCATCTAAGAATTATTTCAATATTATATGTAGTAACAACATCCACCAATTATAAAATATAAAAAAACCTATAAAGAATACATATTAAACATACAGAGAACCTTCCAAACACAGGAAAGATAACTCACCACATATTCATTATCTATTCGAAACAAATAGCTACTGCCAATACCCATTTTCTCATAGTTCTTCTCTCGAATATAAAATACCTATAAGATTAATGCAAAAAATATAATGGTCATCAGAATCACCTTAAAAAAAAAATCATTCAAAACCCTATTATTGTTTCACAGCCCATACATATTCAAAAAAGGAGTGGATGCCATTACCCACATCCCCTCCTTCAATTAACTACACTATGCAAATAAGGCACCTCAGATCATAAGCATCACTGTTTAATCCAATAAACATGAGTTAGATATTTAACCTTAGGTCAAATTAGCTCCCCAACATATTCAATCACAAAGTCATCTACCTCAATAGGCTCCAAAGCAACCAAGCCCCAGTCATGTATCTTGCTTCGCTGAAATTTCAGCCATTTTTTTCGAGCCTAGAGAACGAAATAAGACAAATCTATTTAGTGGATTGATTAAACGTGAGTACTATATAAACCGAAGCTAAATTCATTATTTATTAAACCTTCAATTGGGTGGTTTTGAGTAGCTTAGCACCCTCTGCAGCTACAGCTAGATTACGAAGCTTTTCTCTATTTGTATGGGTTGACTGACTCTTATTTACCAATTTTAAAGGCTTGTCTTGTGAACCACCAGTTTGATAGATAGAAAGAACTCAAAAAACTCTCACCAGCACTCTCTCAGTAGGAGAAGCTTTGTTTGACCATTTGTGCCATGCCCAACCACTGATAGAAGAACAAGCACAACCATCTGACAAAGGATAATTATACTTCACATTAACCTTCAGAGATTTCTCTTTCTTTTTTCTCAACTATTTAGGAAAATCGTCACTTACACCAGCAAGAAAGGGTACATTCCAATTGTCATCACAATTAATAGATTTCTCTGTTGATTCTGCTACAGATTTATTTTTCAAACTTCTTCTTTTAAAGATGGGCACTGCACAGAAAATGAAAGTAAATTAAGATTGGCTTTCTTTTATTGGCCAACCAAAAAAAACAATCTCAAATGCCATATAAATTGATTAACCAAAAAACTGTACACTTTCCTTGTAAAGATGAACTTCCAATGGCTCCATTCTATGTCTTAGCCTCCTTAGAATACATTACACCAGGAATGCAATAGGAAATATTTACAATATGACTATATGCAATCACTAACTTTTTGATGAAAAGAGGCTGATGCCAAAATGCATAACCATTTTTATTACACATAATACTTGTCATAGCCACCAAATCTCTATTATGATACACTAAAGTCATGATTCAACTCAATTGAAAATCACAACAAAATGTGAAAATACTAGAAATACAATATTGAGGCCAGATAAAATATGAAAATGTAGCAAGTTGGAAGGGTCACAAGCCCAATGCACATTATATCAGTGCACACCAAAATGAGCATGTAATGTAGTTAATTGTCCTCCTCTAGAACAATTAACTATATATACTATGGTTTTGATAATTTGAAATCTCCTTTGACTTTAACTTATTGAATTTTTGACCAGATTGTTAGTGGTGCCGAGCATACATTATAGGAAAAGCTTACATTTTCACAGGATACTAACAGTAAGGAAGATGTTTTCTAGAAGAATCTGATATGAAGTTTAATTATTTTATTTGTGTTTTATTGTTGTAGTGAGCTGTGGAATTTTCTTACATGCTTCTATTACAATAATAGTTTTTTGAACATTCAATGTTTCCCATTCTCTCACACAATGCAGTGTATATAAAAAAGGAGTCAGGTCTTGTTAGCATGACTTTCACTATACCAATGTAGAGTGTCTCAAGGTTACAGGTACAATGCATAGATCAATAAAGAAGATAATTTTCTCTTTTTCTTTATTGTCACAAGTGGAATATTATCTCTACTAGCTTTATTTGGTTGACACTTTTGGTTTGACTAATATGTATCCTAACACAAAATAGAGGAATTCCTTGTGACCATTCACATTAGGATTTTTAATTGGTGTATTATCTTATTCCGTATAATTTATTTAAACTATAATGAAATGAGAACTTGATAACTTGTACAGGATGAGATCTTGAAGACTTGTACAGGATCACAAGTCTTCATATCTTTAGGGCCTAGGCTAATTATTCTCCACTAAGCTAGTGTACCATATCTAGGCACTTTTGCAGACAAGCAAAATACTATGTATCATAAGTCATCTTATGTGATTTGTAGGTCAACTTATGTTTACCAAACACAAGTACTTCAATTTTTTGCCTATTTCATAATGTGTGCCATATATTAACACCCTACCTCTACTTTTTCTTGCATAATTCTAGAACTTTGTCTTTATTGGTCTCTTATCTTGATTCATTTTGCATGCCTCCTCCCAAACCTGCTTGCTCCACCCATCTTTCTGTGCTTTTGGTGATCATTTGTAAACTCTGAATGAGAGGTCCCACATATAGATAAATTTAAACATTTATCCTTCCAGACAATCAACTTTATAGATGAGCACCTAAAGCAGTTGTATCTGTTTTAAAGTCTTAAATACATTGTTTTGTTTCCATGGCTACCTGTGGAATCTATAATCAATATAAATAATAGAAATACATTTTGGACATGGGAACTACCTTATCTATTCAACTTGACCAGAACTTTCTCATTGATAGCTTGTCCACCTAAATCCTCTACTTCATAGTATCAAGCTCCTTACAAGCCTTCATTTGATATGAAGATCCTGAATGGCTAACCATAATGGATGCATGCATATCTTGTTTTTCTTGTTTGGAATTCCTAGGAGTTCTTCGGCATCAATTCCCTTTTTCTTGTCTACAACCATCCATCTTGGGGCTCTACTATACAAAGCTTGTCTAAACCTCGTAAAGGCTCATATCATCATAAGAATTTTCTTCTCAAGTTGTATTGTCTTAATTTATCTTGTGCTGGATGGGTTATACTTTTCTAAGGGATATGGCTTGCCATCAATGATGGATGGGTCTACAATGTTTTTTAATGCCTTTTTCTTGGAAGCTATCATATTTTATTAGCTCTTCCAATTTATTCTCAATGATAGCGTAGCAACTTAAATGCTCCGCTTCATAATACCAAACATCCTGCGAGCTTGCATTTGGTAGGGAGATCCTACATTGCTAAACGTCACTTATTCATGTATCTTTTTATTGTTGTCTAGAAACCTTTTTGGCTACATCATTCTCATTTTCCTAGTCTACAACTATCCAGGGGTTTCACTGGACAGTGATTTTCTGAACATAATCATTATAAGAATTTGCTTCTTGAGTTTCATTGTCTAAATGTATCTGGTACTGGATGTGTTATGGGGTATTGTTTTGCAATTGATATGGCTTGACATTGGTGATTGGTGTGTTTGCATTACCTTTTTCAATGCTCTTTTTGTGGAAGATACTTTATTCTATCAACTTGACCAGTGTTTCCTCATTAATAGCTTAGAAGTTAGAAATCTTATTCTACTTCACAATGCTAAACCCCTGGTTTACATTTTGTGTGGAGATCTTGAATGGATAACCATTTCTGATGCACTTATCTATTTATATTTGGTTTTTTTCCACATTAGTCCTATTTTCTTTGTGCACATCCATCCATCATGGGATTGAACTATACAATTCTCACACAAAAATTATATCATTATAAGAATTTTCTTGTCAAGTTGTATGGATTTGATGTGTGTGGATAGGGTATTCTTTTGCAATGGAAAGAACATGCAAAGAAGCCTTTTTCTATTTAATTTATCTTTGATTGCTAAGACTATTTAATATGTTAACTACAAATGTTGAAGGGAATTTTGATTATTGTTTTAAAAAAAACTTGCTGCCTACATCTTGTATGAATGTCTTGGTGATATTATATTGTTTTCAAGTGCATACGCTATTGGCATGCCATACGAGTTCTAAAATATTACTGGTTGAACTTGTTTATGTTATAGGTACTAAGATGCATATTACATAATATTTGAAATAAACTTGATAAATGTGATCATAAATTATGTAGGTTGGAGGGTAGATCACAAGTTGTTGAAGACGAGTTAGTAAGGCTTGGTGAGAAATTGGTTCAAACTGCTAAAGGAACTCAGGCTATTGCATTGGAACTATGTCAAGAATTTGAAGATAAATTTCTTCAACACATTGGCATAGGAGAGGTACATGAATGTTCAAATTAAAAAGATTAACTCTTAGAATTTTCTTTCCCTTTATAATTACTACTGTAGATGTCAATTTAATCCCATGCCATTAGCGATGGTTTGAAATTTGATATAATAATTAATGTGAATAAATACTCATAAGGATGGGTATGTTTTGTGATGGATTTAGTGTTGCAAGGTCCATAGGGATGTGTTAGGTATGTCTAGAGAGATTTTCAAGTGTCCTTGTGAACAAGCCCTAGCCTAGGGACCCTAGAAGGGAGGGTTTGATGCCTAGAAAAATAGGTGAGTGATGGTGCCTTAAAAACTTTATAATCCTTAGTGTTTTTTGTTTTTCCATTTACTAAGATTGTTTCAAGGTTATGAGTCAAGGGAGAAAGTCCTTGTATAGGTTTCTTTGTAAATGGGTGCAAATTAGGCCTATTTGGTTGCTACAAAGGTACTGGATCTAGTAGTTAGTCCAAAGTAACATACCCTGGGTTTGGGATATGTTTAATAGCATTGTAGAGGGTGTTTGGAACTATCAAGGGTTTCCCTAGTTGTTTGGAAAGTTTGTGAGTTAAAGGTAGATTATTGACTAGACATGGCAACAAGGAGAATATGCTCTTAGAGTGAATTGCATTGTAGATCTCTCAACCATACTTAAAGGGCTGGTGGAAAATGGTACATTGGCCATGTTATGATGTTCTAAGGTGCTAGAAAAAGGGTGGAAGATTTTCTTGAAGATTGGACAAGTTGTAGGCTCTAGGTGGATGGTAATGGTCTAGAAAGTGAATTTTTGGATTAAGGATTGGATTAGTCTAAAGCTGGGTACTTGGTCCAGTTATAGTCATTAGGAAGAGTTTTAATCTCTGAATTTTTCTCCTTTATTCATGAAATTGCATGGAGGTTGCTACTCTATTTTTCTGCCATCTTATTGCCCCTTAGATCAAGAAATTTACATTTTCTTTCATGTATAGAATGTGCTTCTCACTGTGATGGAACCTATGATTCTTCCTCTTTACATGAAAATCAAAAACTTTTCCTCATAATAGTCTTTGACATACTTTGTTTTGAATGATTCTCATAACCATTTACTATCATAACCCTTGAACTATAGATGGAAAAACTTGAAATCTTGTTTAATGGAAACTACTAGTATACATGGTATGATTATTCTTTAAAGGGTACTAGCTCAATGGAAGAGCACCTACTTTACAAGTAGGAGGATGGTGGTTTGATTCCATCGTGCCCTAATATGACTAAATATATGACTAAATAAATGACTAAATATATGACTAAATAAATGACTAAATATATGACTAAATATATTACTAAATAAATGACTAAATAAATGACTAAATAAATGACCAAATCAATGACCAAATAAATGACCAAATAAATGACCAAATCAACGACCAAATAAATGACCAAATAAATGACCAAATCAATGACCAAATCAATGACCAAATAAATGACCAAATAAATAACCAAATAAATGAATAAATAAATGACCAAATCAATGACTAAAATAGTTTAGTCATAAATTTGGTCGTGAGATAAATGAACGGCAATAAACTACTACTGGTCACGTGGCCAAAATTAGTCATTTATCTACAATTTTTAGTAGTTTATTTAGTCATATATTGGTGTTTTTGTACTAGTGAAATAAATGCATTTTTAGAATGTTTTGAGTATGGGGAAGAGTGGCCTTTCCCACATTCTTCATATTCAAAAGTTGAATTTTTGGTGAAAAATGGCCTTAGCATGCCATATCCAGGTTTGGAAGTCTTGTTGTACTTCTTAGTGATATTCTTGCATGAAGATTCATTGTTCATAGTTTTTATATGGTAACATCAAGCTTGTATATACCTCAAATTATATTCTCACACTTGTTGAGGTGTTGTGTGTCTAAGAGTTGCATGTGAAAATGATATTGGCATATGTGTGTGTGTTAGTTCATGGTTATGCCACTTCTTGGTAGGGCTGACAGTGTTATGATTTATCATGGGACATTCTAGAAAACTATTTTGATATAAATGACATGAATGATTCCATCTTTTTCTACCATGTATGTGTGTGAGTGGGTGTTATGCTAACCATGGGAGTGCCTCTCTAATTAGGGAATTGAGACATAAAGGGGCCACTAGGGTAACCCATTGAAGATTGTTCATGTCAAGTGATAACATTAATTTTAATATATTAAAAAATGGGGTTAAAACAAATAACTAAGAAAGGACAATACTAACTGTTACATCGTGGAGAATTTTTCCCATGTTTGAGTAGGCTTAGAGAGTAACTGGCCTTAGATACCTCTTATATGCCTTGGTCTCCCACTAGAAAAGGATGTAGTTGAAAAGTGTGATGATGTAACCCCATTTCAATAACCTCATCTTCATTAGAGGATTTCTTAGAACTACATGGGCCAAATGGGCATGCAATGAAACTCTTGTGTTTAGACCTAGTAACCTCTCAGATTTCTTTGTGAGTCATTTATATGTGATGATGAAACTATGTAAATTGTATGTTGTAACCTCTTTTTCTTAGCTTGATATTCCCTTTGATCTATATTCCTATTATACCTGGAGGTGAGTGTGGATATGGTTTGTAGAGTATGCTATATTGTGAACCCTTATGTGTGCATACTTGTATGTGATCCTTTCTTTTCTTTAGTAGGACATATGGTTATCACTCTGAGTACAATGAGACAAGGCTTGAGAGTTCCTTTTTCTCAAGTGGTATGGAAAACTTTCATTGGGTACTAGTGTATAGATATTGAGAAATCCCAATTGATAGTGAACATGTTTTTTCTAGATGGTTGTAGTGCTTCTTAACTCTTCTCTCCTTGGTCACTGCTAATCAATTAGTGCAGAAATGATATGTTTCAAGGTGTTTTATCCATCGCAATGTCAGTGAATGCATTAATTAAAAGTATCTCAACTTTATATATTATCCAGTCAAACATAAATCTCACGATCTTAGGATATGAATTGCCAAGTGTTGCAATCACAAACATAAACTGCATAGGGTGATCCCACAAAGCTGTGTCCCACTTTTAGGCGTGAAGAAAATTGATGTCATAGGAAAATAAAAAAAATTAGAGTCTTCGTGCGAAGTCATCACTTCGGGCGAAGTGGTGGACCCACTTCGCATGAAGTACCCTACACAAGGGGCTTCATGCGAAGACCCCCCTTCGCTCGAAGTACCCTATGTAGGGTACTTCGTGTAAAGGGGGTCTTTGAGTGAAGCCCCTTATCACCAGATTTCATTATATATTTCTGGAAAAAAAAATTATTTGTCATTGTCACTATTTGGATTTTACAGACCCCAGGCCTTAAATCGAAGTAGTGACATCCAGCATGACATCAACACCTCTCAAGATTGTTTGACATTTTCATATTGTTAGCAGTATCAATTACACACATTTTTCTCATTTTTTTTATTATATATCATATGTTTTATATTTATTTTAGTTAGTTATTTATTTTAAATTATTTTTTATTTATAGAAATGTTAGAAAATCATAGTTAAATATTAGAATATGTTAGAAATTGATAGTAGAATGTTAGAAAATCATAGTTAAATATTAGAAAATGGTAGAAAATCGTAGTAGTTTATTAGCAACTATTAGAAAATATTTACAAAACATTAGAAGCCATAGTAGAAATGTTAGAAAATGTTAGAAAACAGTAAGATCTTATAGAAATTATTAAAAATATTTGTTTTTAATTATCAAGTTTAAAGTTAGTAAATATTAGGAATCTCTCTTTCTCACATGTACATGCATTTTTAGTAAATTTAGTAAATATTACTTAGTTGTTTGTTTTAAATAATTTTTAGTTTATTGGAATTTTAGAAAATCAGTTAAATTTTTTAAAATTATCTAGTAGCATGTTAGAATATGTTAAAAAATTATAGTACAGTAAGTTTCTAGGACCCTTATCCCTCCCTTACAAAATATTAAGACACTTTGGATCCCTTAGGAATCTCAAGATCTTATAATACATATTAGGATGTCCTATGACCCATTGATGTACATGCTAGGTTCCATTAATACATATAAGGACTCATTGTTTCTATCAAGGCTCCTTAAGACATATTAGGATGAATTAATGTAACCTATGATCTCTTAGGACCTATTATGATGCCTACAACCCCTTAAGGCATTCTAGGACCATTACATATCACTTATGACATCTTAAGACACCTGCAACCCCTTCAGATCCTCAAGACCCATTAAAATATCTTAGGTTGTCCTATGACATATTTATGTACCTTAGATTTAATTAATACATATGAGGATCCACTAATGTAACCTAGGATCCCTTAGGACCTCTTATGTTACCCATGACCCCTTAAGACACTCTAGGACCCTTATCTATACCTTATGACCTCTTATTTTACCCACAACCTCTTAAGACACTCTAGAAACACTTATTGCACCTACAACCCATTAACATTCTAGGACTCTTAGCTAGACCCCTTAGGACCCCTTAGGACCTCTTATGTTACCTACCACCCCTTAAGTCACTCTAGGACCCTTATCTATACCTTAGGACCTCTTATGTTATCCACGACCCCTTAAGACACTCTAGGACCACTTATTGCACCTACGACTCATTAACATTCTAAGATTCTTATCTGGATCCCTTATGAAATATTAAAACAAATATGAAACCTTAGGACCCCCAAGACCCACTAAATAATCTTAGGATGTCATAGGACCACTTATTGCACCTACAACCCCTTCGGATCCTCAAGACCCATTAACATATCTTTGGTTGTCCTGTGACACATTTATGTATCTTAGATTCAATTAATACATATGAGGATCCACTAATGTAACCTAGGACCCCTTAGGACCTCTTATGTTACCCATGACCCATTATGACACTCTAGGACCCTTATCTATACCTTATGAACTCTTATGTTACCCATGACCCCTTAAGACACTCTAGGACCACTTATTGTACCTATGACCCATTAACATTCTATGACTCTTATCTGGATCCCTCAGGACCCCTTAGGACATCTTATGTTACCTATGACCCCTTTAAACACTCTAGGACCCTTATCTATACCTTAGGACCTCTTATGTTACCCACGACCCCTTAAGACACTCTAGGACCACTTATTGCACCTATGGCTCATTAACATTATAGGACTCTTATCTGGATCCCTTATGAAATCTTAAAACAAATAAGAAACCTTAGGACACCAAAGACCCATTAAAGAATCTTGGGATATCCCAAGACCACTTATTGCACCTACGACCCCTTTGGATCCTCAAGACCTATTAAAAAATCTTAGGTTGTCCAATGACACATTTATGTATCTTAGATTCAATTACTACATATGAGGATCCACTAATGTACCTTACAACCCCTTAGGATGTCTTATGTTACCCATGACCCATTAAGACACTCTAGGACCCTTATATATATCTTATGACCTCTTATGTTACCCACAACCCCTTAAGACACTCTAGGACCACTTATTGCACTTACGACCCATTAACATTCTAGGAAACTTATCTGGATCCATTACGACCCCTTAGGACCTCTTATGTTACCTATGACCCGTTAAGACACTATAGGACCCTTATCTATACCTTAGGACCTCTTATGTTACCCACAACCTCTTAAGACACTCTAGGACCACTTATTGTACCTATGACTCATTAACATTCTAGGACTCTTATCTAGATCCTTTATGAAATCTTAAAACAAATATGAAAACTTAGGACCCCCGAGACCCATTAAAGACTCTTAGGATGTCCTAGGACCACTTATTTCATGTACGACCCCTTCTGATTCTCAAGACCCATTAACATAGCTTAGGTTGAACTATGACACATTTATGTATCTTAGACTCAATTAATACATACAAGGATCTACTAATGTAACCTAGGACCCCTTAGGACCTCTTATGTTATCCACGACCCCTTAAGATACTCTAGGACCCTTATCTATACCTTATGACCTCTTATGTTACCCATGACCCCTTAAGACACTCTAGGACCGCTTATTGCACCTACAACCCATTAAAATTTTAGGACTATTATCTAGATTCCTTAGGACCCCTTAGGACCTCTTATGTTACCTACGACCAATTAATACCAATTAGTACATATTAGGACCCTTAAGACCTAATAAGACCACTTACGTGACCTAATAGAACCTATTAATACCAATTAGTACATCCTAGGACCCTTATGACCTAATAAGACCACTTACTTGACCTAATAGGAACTATTAATACCAATTAGTACATCCTAGGACCCTTAAGACATAATAAGACCACTTACGTGACCTAATAGGACCTATTAATACCAATTAGTACATCCTAGGACCCTTAAGACCTAATAAGACCACTTATTTGACCTAATAGAACCTATCGATACCAATTATTACATCTTAGCACCCTAAAGACCTAATAAGACCACTTATGTGACCTAATAGGACCTGTTAATACCAATTACTACATCCTAGGACCCTTAAAACCTAATAAGAGAACTTAGTTGACCTAATAGGACCTATTAATACCAATTATTACATCTTAGGACCCTTAAGACCACTTACATGACCTAATAGGACCTATTAATACCAGTTAGTACATCTTAGGACCTGTAAGACCTAATAAGACCACTTACTTGACCTAATAGGACCTACTAATACCAATTATTACATCTTAGGACCCTTAAGACCTAATAAGACTACTTACATGACCTAATAGGACCTATTAATACCAATTAGTACATCATAGGACCCTTAAGACCTAGTAAGACCACTTACTTGACCTAATAGGAGCTTTTAATACCAATTAGTACATCTTAGGACCCTTAAGACCTAATATTACCACTTACGTGATCTAATAGGACCTATTAATTCCAACTAGTACATCATAGAACCCTTAAGACCTAATAAGACCACTTACTTGACCTAATAGGACCTATTAATACCAATTAGTACAACATATGAGCCTTAAGACCTAATAAGACCACTTACTTGACCTAATAGGACCTAGTAATACCAATTAGTACATATTAGGACCCTTAAGACCTAATAAGACCACTTAGATGACCTAATAGGACATATTAATACCAATTAGTACATCATAGGACCCTTAAGACATAATAAGACCACTTACTTGACCTAATAGGGCCTATTAATACCAATTAGTACATCATAGGACCCTTAAGACCCAATAAGACCATTTACTTGACCTAATGGGACATATTAATACCAATTAGTCCATCTTAGGACCCTTAAGACCTAATAAGACTGCGTACTTGACCTAATAGGAGCTATTAATACCAATTAGTACATCTTAGGACCCTTAAGACCTAATAAGACCACTTATGTGACCTAATAGGACCTATTAATACCAATTAGTACATCATAGGACCCTTAAGACCTAATAAGACCACTTACTTGACCTAAAAAGACTTATTAGTAGCAATAAGTACATCTTAGGACCATTAAGACCTAATAAGACCACTTACTTGACATAATAGGACCTATTAATACAAATTATTACATCTTAGGACCCTTAAGACTTAATAAGACCACTTACGTGACCTAATATGACCTATTCATACCAACTAGTACATCATAGGACCCTTAAGACCTAATAAGAGAACTTACTTGACCTAATAGGACCTATTAATAAGACCACTTACATGGCCCATTAAAGAATCTTAGGATGTCTTAGGACCAATTAATACCAGTTAGTACATCTTAGGACCCTTAAGACCTAATAAGAGTACTTACTTGACCTAATAGGACCTATTAATACCAATTAGTACATCTTAGAACCCTTAAGACCTAATAAGACCACTTACATGATCTATTAGGACCTATTAATACCAATTAGTCCATTATAGGACCCTTAAGACCTAATAAGACCACTTACGCGACCTAATAGGACCTATAGTTTTATATATTTAGATATTTGTTTCCATTTTACACATAGTTATAACATGTAATCAAGTACTTAATTATTAACACTTAGCTTTGACATGTTATGTATCTAGATGGATGCTCATGATGCACCTCAGACTCCTGATATACATACCATTTTTCATATTGTTGTTATAGAGATTGCTCGACTTAGAGAGTCCATCTGTATGTCTTCAGCAGATAGTATATATAGAGATACTTATGCCAGTATATTGACCAATTTGAAGGTGATGACTACCAGATTGAGATCTCACTCCTCCTTCATGCCTCAGGTTGTTGAGACTATTTTTTGAGAGTCGAGGGCCAGTGTCTTGGGCGATGTTTCCTTGGTGACAGTTCAGCGCCTTATCCCCAAGGAAATCATCAAATGAGAGGTTTTCCCACATTATGATGGGAAGCCCATTGTGAGGGCATATCAAGTCACACAGTGTGTCATTCCTCAGATTGCATGTATGATATACCCTCAGTTTCTTGTAGCACATGGTTGTTATCCAAATAATGACCAGATTCCATTATATTTTGCACAACAATTGTACGCTGAGTTCCGTTTTGGACTCAGGGTCAACTATTTAGATCTTCCAACATATTATGGTCAGGGGTGCGATAGGGTTGTAGACCATGATTAGTATCATTGGGCTGATCAATTTGTATAGCCTCATAGACAACTGGTTGGACACAGGACTCCGGTAGTGGCACCGATGATGGCTTCTACTATAGATAGAGTCATCATTACTTCTCAGAGGGGAGTAGTCGATAGTATAGGACATATTGCTTCTATAGCCACATCCATCACTTCAGATTTAGTGGGAAAATACATTTTTACTAGACCGAGTAAAGCCAGATCATCTTCTGAGGCTTCGTCTAGTACTACTACAGGTGTTATTGATGAGACATATAGAGATGTAGGTCTTCCTGTACCTGGAGAGATACGAAAACTTTCGAGTCATCATAGTCATTTAGATATGGCCCTTTACTTTTTGGAGGATCTCTTGCACTCATATTCTCATATTGCTGACATGCATAGGATCCCAATACATTCAGTCAAAGATTTCATTGGACTTGCATGGGGTGATGTAGTTCCACTGGTATAGGACACAACATCTACTAGTCAGGCACAACATAGTGCAGAGCACTCTCTACCCACATATCACTCTACAGCTACAGAGCCAGATATAGAGATTGGAGATGTAATTGTGCGCATCACCATTGCGGGCCTAGACACTTTTGATGAAAAGTTGCATGGGTTGGGTTGGGTGGATGTTGGCAGTCATGTAGGGTGATTTATGGATATGTTATTACATCCAGATGGTTCAGGTTCTACATCACTCCCCTCCCAACTAGTGTAACCCCTACACTCCTCATTACTAGAAAGGTTAGAGACTAAAGGTGGTGTGGGTTATGCAGTTTCAATTGATGATACAATGGTACAGCGCGCTGATGATCCTCTTGCTCCTGAGACCTAGGTACATATAAAATTTTCTTTTCTTTTTTCTTAGGATTTTTAGTGAACAATTAATTATAGACATGTGTATTGATGTTTTTTCAATGTATAATATTTTGCAGGCACAATTAGTAGAGAAGGTTACCTCTAGTGTGGGCTCAAAGCATCTTCATATGAGAGATCCATTTGATGTGTCACCTACTAGCGGCCAGGTAAGTTTTAGATATATGTATGTTTAAGCATGCATGTGTACACATGTATTTATATATTTCAAGTACTTTACATAATATATATACTATGCACATGTATATAACCAACTATTGTACTAAATTTGTAGGGGTCAGTTGTTGCTTTATAACCAAATGATGCTTTTCATAGGAGCAATTCAATAGATGTGACACCTAGTAGTGGTCAGGTAAGTTTTAAAAATATGTAAGTTTAAACATGCATTTATAATATATTAATTATTTTAGATTATTATTATTTATACATGCATTTATATTCGCATGGATCAGTTGTTGTCTCACAGCCAGAGGATGCTCATGGAACTTGCTCTGTTCGCATGCGCCTAGATGACTTCCTAGTTTACGACATGTTGCACATATCTTTTATTTGAGACTCATTATATATGTCATTCTATTATATGTTTTATATTTTCAATTTGTGATTCGAGACATATTTGATTAGAGACATATATATTTGATTAGATACATATATTTGATTCGAGACATATATTTGATTAGAGACATATATTTGATTTGATGATATGATTTGATTTGATTATTTTATTTGATGATATATTATTTGATTAGATGATTTGATTACATGGTTTTATTTGATTAGATGATATGATATGATTTGATTTGATTTGATGATTTGATTAGATTTGATTTGATGATTTGAATTGATATGATTTGAATTTATTTGATTAGATGGTTTTATTTGATTAGATGATATGATTAGATTAGATGATTTGAATTGATTTGAATTGATGTGATTTGAATTGATTTGATTAGATGATTTTATTTGATGATATATGATTTGATTAGATATGATAAGTAATCTAACTAATTTCATCATTTTTTAGTGTCTTAAGGGGATGTTTATCTAATAAGAAATCTTAAGGGGATCTAGAATTAATATCATAAAAAATAACTAGTTAATACATGTAACTAATGGCTAATAACTGTTCTAACTAATTCTAGAACTAACACATGTCATAAGTAATCTAACTAATTTTATCATTTTTTAGTGTCTTAAGAGGATCTTTAACTAGTAAGCAGTCTTAAGGGGATCTCTAATTAATATCATAAAAAATAACTAGTTAATACATGTAACTAATGGACAATAACTATTCTAACTAATTCTAGAACTAATACATGTCATAAGTAATCTAACTAATTTCATCATTTTTTAGTGTCTTAAGGAGAGGTCTTAAGGGGATCTAGAAATCATAAGCATCATAAAATGTATCATAAAAATCATTGAATAATCAAAGCATACATAACATCTTTAACTAATATGAAATCTATAAAAATCATTGAATAATCAAAGTATACATATAAAATTCTATATATTAAAATGATTGAACCATCAAATAGGTCCATCATATATCAACAAATTATAGTCCATCATATGTTTAAATATATAAACAAAGTCTAATAAAATTTGATACAAAGATATCAAGCAGGTCCTAACACAAGAAATAGGTATACATATTATACTTTTTAGACCAACTCAAGTGGTTCAGACCTTTCATGGAGAACATGTAATATTCTCTCAAGATCCTCACTATCTAGTCTCCACTTACAACGTCCATGTTGAGATTTAACTGTATGGAGACAAATGGATGTGGTAACTACTAGGTGACTATATTGAAACACATTACTATCTGGTTCATAATAAATAAAGTGAATACCATGTTGAATTAATTTTATTTGCTTGTAATATGTTCCCTCTAAAATAACTAAACCTGCAGATCACAAATTTTAACAATATATAAATTTAATCAAACTCAATTTGAAATTTCTTAAAAGGTTGAAATTTAAAATTTACATATTGAGTTCAATATATTGATGTAAACCATGTAAAAACCTATGGGGAACAACATTCCATCACTTTCTTTAGGTTCAAGTAACTTCATCCTCTTTGCAATACAATGCATTAAACAATAACCAAATCCTTCTACATTTCCACGCTCAGCAATCACTGCAAAGACATCTCCTACATAGTAAATTTATATATAAATGTGTGAGATCTTAAAATTTACCTAGTTCAATATATAGATCTTTCTATCTATCTATACATGCAACTCAATGTACCATATAATGTGAAATATATATACTTACCAATTTTGACCAATCCCGAGATATGATCGTAATCAGTAGAAATCAAAGGGACATCATATAAGTTTTCATCTTCATCTCTATCAAATGTATTAGTAACAACTAGTGGCACTAAATTCCATGCGCCTACATATCCATAGTCTTGATTGATACATTCCTCATAATTGTCAGCAATGGAGTGACAACAAAAAAATGAGTAGTCCCTAGTGTTCAACATCTAATTGTGATAATTCATACTCCTAACTGAATGCAAAGATCATGAATTTTCTATCCTATTACAACCATGGATAATTTTTCTATCCACACCTTGAAAAATGCATATATAATACATTCTATAAATGTAATTTAAATAAAAAATATCATAAAAAATTTAAACACTTTCAAGTAATTTAAAAATGTGTGCATACCTTTTATTTCCCAAAATTTTCTATATGGCACCGCCTGAGTCAATCCCGATGACATGTCATTCTCATTTGGTGTGAAATATGTCTTGCACCATTCAACCACATAATGTGCATTTTTATATGCACTCCCTTATAATTCATTTGTTACTTTCATATAGCATGTTTGATGCAAGCTCTAACACCATCATGTTCACCTTTTCCATGTCCACTTTAAAAGAAACTCCAGACATGTGGTATGTTTTCATTAAGATGATATCTACATAGCACATAAAATGGTCTCGATGATTTGAATTGTGTAGCACATCCATCTAACCAAACATAATGTTTATCAATTTTTATACCTCTTTCTTTCAAATTTGCAAAAAATATCTTGAGCAGTGTTCTACATAATGAATGGAAATCTCTCTATCATCACTCATATAAAAATGATATTCCTTCTTGATGACCCATGCTTCAAATGTGCTCTGAATACCATCCAAATCTAATTGTCTGTGTCGATAACACACATGTACCATAATAGTAATTTGCTCTGAAAAATAGTATTCTGACTGAATTGCCTTTTCATGAACAAAAGAATAATTTTTGGCAAAATCAACAACTGATACAATAGTTCCAAGTGGGAAATTGTCTCTCAGTTTTTGGAATTGTTGTGCTTGCCACTTTGCAAAAAATTCATGATAAATGAAGGGTTGAATCAATTTTTTAAATTTTTCAATAAATGCTCCAACATTTATCTCATCTTCAACATATTCTAACCTTTTGGATTCTTTCCCAAATTTTGTTTCATTATTTACATATCTGTAACTCTTTCAATTTACCATCTTTGGTACATCAATATTTTCATTTTTCAAAGGAAAAAGAGACAAATCACCACATGTTTGACATATTCCTTGTATGCAATTTATTTTTCCATCTACATCATCTCTTTTTTCACATAAAATGGATGAGATGAACTCACTTCGTCTAGTAGGAGAAGCATTTTCAAAACCATAAGTGTCTTCTACAAAATTTCAAATAACCTGATAGTAGAGATTAAATTCAATATGATAACAACAACAAGTTTCAAACAATTTTTTTTTCCTAATATAATATGGCTTCAATCTTTCAAAAAATGTTTTCCCAATCTTTATATTAGGATTAGAACTACAAAATGACACATACATTTCATGTTGTTGTTGGAGCTTACCAGCAGGCCAGTACTAACTGTATGTTTGTCATTGATGAAAACATATGGAAAGTGGCATGTGTGGAAGTTTTATGTAGTAAGCTTTTAGTATATGAATCATGGACATGATATCAACATGATATCATGGGCGCAAAGGCTAACTATTAGTACAGACAGTTATATAGCAGCTCATGTCAGTAGTGTTACTCAGAGTAACAAGCAGTGTTCTATGTATGGTTGTCCATAAAATTATCATGAAGCCTTATGCACTTGGATATATGTTGAAGATATGTTAGTGATGTTTCATTCATAGATGCATAGTCTGATATTCAGTAGAAGTGAAGTTATGCAGTTGCTATTTGCCAGCAGCAGTTTCTTGTGTTTATTTAGAAGAGCCGACATAGATTTTATTGGTTATGGAGTTTCACCTATCATGTGGGTATGCGCCCTTGGATTTAAGCTTAGAGAAGAGTTATTGATGTTTGATTAAGAGTGCATGAGCTAATTCAGCTTGAGAAGAAAGAGACAATTGTTTTGGTAGAGCCGATAGTGTGTAGCATGCATCTAAAATTATTTTATTGGACAGGTCCCAGAATGTGTTGCGTGCATAATAGAGCTGACAAAATGTTTATCATAGTTTTTTATGGTTTCTCTAATATGATTTCAAAGTGGTTCTAACAGGCTGACTTGATTATAGGTAGTCATTTGTGATTGCTTGAGTGTGGTTCATGGTTGATCAAGAAGAGCAGAGTAGAGTGTGTGAAGTGTTGAACCATCAAAGGAATGTCTATGTGACCAAGTAAAGTGTTTGTGCTATACATTGGAAATAATCTAGAGAGTAGGTCTAAGCGCAGTTGATGAAGGGTGCTCCCCTTAATACCACAAACACATAACAAAAATAGAGAAACAACAATTATTTGCAAGAATAAAAAATGGGCTTCTTATTATCTCCACAAGTGTGGAATTATAAATTTTTAGAATTAAAATATGCAAAGCCACATGGGAAATTCCCTTACAATATTCTTTAGGACAAAGCCTTGAATCATTACCTAGATCTACCTAGAACTGCCCTAGACAACAGTACGAGCCTTCTTTATATAGGCAATTTCCACTGCATGAGAAGGTTCCAGAAATTTATCCCTAAGGGCCGACCAAACTTAGAATTATTTTTTTTTTCAATTTATTACATCAAAGTTGGCTCAAAATAACTTTTGAAACTTGAACAAAAATTTTGAAGAAAAATTATTTTCTGCCATTTCAGGTGGCCCGACTTTTGGAGACCATAAGTCATCACTTGTTGACCCAATTGACTATTATGACCCCAATTTAGAAAGGGCACAAGGAGCTCTATAGCGCTTGACTAGTGCAATATCCATTCAACCAAAGTTTTGACCTCATTTGGGGCCTCTAAAGCCTTCAAAACTGAGTTCAAAGTTTCTATACCCTGCTGCCAATATCAAAAACTTTCAATATCTTCAAAACTAGACTTGATCTAGTAATGAAACTTTACTGGTAGGTTGATATGACTATGATGAACCTCCAACTATGAAATTAAAACATTCTGAGATCATATGACCAACTTATTAAAATTAGTAAGTTTCCATAAATAGCAGCTCTACACAAGATAACCGTTATTAAAAAGAAAAAAAAAATATTTTTGGGTGATGCAAGATTGCTCTTACACCCAGGATGCTCTTGCATCAGCAATTCACCAAGATCCACATATAGTGTGTATATGTTATTTAGAAGGTTGTAGCCTTCACCCCTTTGAGCAGTGAGCTCTTAGATAGTGTGTCCTCTCCCCTAACATGGACTATTTTAAAAGACTCCTAATAGGGTCCAACCCTTGACCAAGTCTACTGTACTAAATATATTGTAAAGCAACTCCTAATAGGGTTAAGGATCTTCTAACAAGGATCATAATACATTAGTACCGAATATTAGTGGGTGTCAATTCCCACTGGGGTTTTTACCTATTTGGGTTTCCCTATAACCAAAATATTGGTGTTGTGTTCATATGTTCTTTCATTATGTTTATGCTTTATGTTTAAGTATACTTAATTGGATAAAGAATTGAATCTTGTAGATAACTGATTCACCCCCCCCTTTCTCTCAGTTATCTCTTGGGACTATTCCTAGCAATTGGTATCAGAGCCAAGTGCCTTAGAGAGAAATTTTAATAGCTTGAGGTTGATCAAATGGCATACTTCAGGAAAGAGAGTCCTAAGTTTGATGGAGAGAATTATCTTGATTGGAAGAACAAGATGGTGACTCATTTGCAGTGCATTGGTTTTGAAGTTTTTGATGTAACTATCAAAGAAGCCAAGATCCCTACCCTAGAAGACCTTGGAAAGGATGATTCTACTAAAAGGAAAAAGGAATTATTTCATTAGAATGCTATAGCTAAAGAAGCCCTTATCAGCGCCCTATCTAATAGTGAATTTTCAGAAATAGAGAAAGTAGACACCGCCCATAAGATATGGAAGAACCTAGAAGACATGTTTGAGGGTGATAAACAAGAAAAGGATGCACATAGAAAAATATGGAAGAAAAGATATAATGCATTATTTCCTAAAGAAAACATCAGAGCTTAAAATCAAAGGATCAATGAAGAAGTTGTTGGAATTAGGAACAATGGTGGAGAGATCTCAGAAAAAGACATCATGGACAAGCTGATGACTACTCTCACTCCAGAATTTGAAGAAAAGATCAATATCCTTGATGAGACCATGCAGCTTACATCTAATTTCAAAAGAGAGACCTTGATCAACAAAGTCTCAACTTATGAGATTTCAAGATTGAAGACATAACCAAAGAGTGAGACAGCCTTCAAAGCAATAGTTCATGGTATGAAATTTGCAAACACTTCTGGTAATTTTGATGATGAAGATGAAGAGAAAACTTTAGATGATTTTATTTCTATGATTGCCAAAAGAGAAAAGAAAGGAAAAGGAAAATATAAAGGTCAATTACCCTTTAAGTGCTTTTCATGTAATAAGATTGGTCACTTTGCATCTAAGTGTCCTACTAGAGCTAGAAAGTTCAAAAAGGATTACAAGCCTAAGTACTCTAAGGAATGTTACGATGCTGGAGATGGAGTTTCAGATGATGAATCGGGTGAAGAATAAATTGGATTCATTGCTATTGTAGACAAAATGAATAATAAGACAAATCATAAAAATGAGAAAGTGGAACAAGAGCTAGCATTGATTTCCCAAGCAGACATAAGGATAGACTGGATTATAGATGGTGTTTGTTCACATCACATGACAGGTGATAAAGATAGATTTGTTCATCTAGACAAATACAATGGTGGCATGGTTATATTTGGGGACAACACTCCTAAACCCATAGTTGGTAGAGGAGCCATCACCTTGGATGGAAAGAATAGTACTGATGATGTTCTCTATGTTGATGGTTTGAAACATAACCTTTTTAGTATTGGTCAGTTACTTGGAAAAGGCTATCAGTTGGAGTTTAAAGATGAAAAATGCATCATTAACAACAAGGATGGTGTTATGATTGCATTAGGCTCAAAGACAAGAGGTAATGTTTTAAAACTCAATTCAAAAGTAAGTTGTTTTGTTGTTAAAGTTGATGACAATTGGTTGTGGCATAAAAGACTATGCCATATCAATTTTGATAACATAGTAAAGATAAGAAATGTAAAGGAAGTATGAGATCTACCTAGCATAGCAAAGCTAGTTGATACTATATGCAGGGAATGTGTGATGAGAAAGAATGTGAGAAATTCATTCAGGAGCAAGCACAATTCAACAAAGAACAAGTTGGATCTAATTCATATAGACCTATGTGGTCCAACTCAAACAAGATCATACTATGGTGAAAGGTATTTCATTTTGTTTTTTGATGGTTATTCTAGGATGATGTGGGTTACATTCTTAAAAGATAAGTTAGAAGCATTTGACAAGTTCAAAATATTCAAAGCTAAGGTTGAGAATGAATCTGGACTAAAGATAAAATGTTTGAGATCAGATAAAGGAGGAGAATTCACCTCTGACAGATTCTATGAGTACTGCAAAGAACATGGCATAAAGAGATAGTTAAGTTCACCTAGAACCCCTCAGCAGAATGGAATTGCAGAGAGAAGGAATAGGATCATCCTTGATATAGTGCACACCATTATGATAGAAGGAAAAGTTGCACACACCTATTGGAGAGATGCGGTCAATACAATAGTCTACACCATCAATAGAATTCAATTAAGGCCTGGCATTGACAAAACACCATATGAGCTATGGTTTGGTAATGTTCCCATAGTAAAATACTTTAGAATCTTTGGAAGCAAGTGCTACATCAAGAGAGATGAAGTAGTAGGCAAGTTTTATGCAAGAAGTGATGAAGGTATCTTCCTTGGTTACTCTACTAAAATTAAAGCTTATAGATGTTTCAATTTAAGATTGAAAAAGATCATTGAAAGTGTTCATGTTAAGATTGATGAAAAGTTCATGGCTCAAGAAAGATATCATGATTACTCACCCATGATTGAAGAAGAACCCAGACCCTCCACTAGTGAGACACTTATTAAAGAAATCTTTGATAGTATTGATGTGTTATTCAATGACCCTGAAACAAGTGAAGAAGAAACTCCTAAAGCTAATGATTCTGCATCAACTAAGGTCCCAAAGTCTACATCTAGAAACTATTCCAAGAAAGACATCATTGGAGATCAGAGCGGCAAAGTCTTAACAGGATCACAAGCAAAGAAATCAGCTAGTAGTAAAGCGGTATGTTTACTATCTTAGATTGAACTCTTGAGTGTTGAAGATGCTTGTAATGATTCAGATTGGCATGATGCTATGAAAGAAGAACTTGATTAGACTATTAATAATAACACTCGTGAACTGGTCCCAAGACCTAGTGATAAGAATGTGATTGGAACAAAGTGGTATTGGAACAAAGTGGATATTAAAAAACAAGATGAATGAAGATGGTACAGTTGTAAGAAACAAAGCAAGGTTAGTATGTAAAGGATATGCACAAAGAGAAGGCATTGATTATTTAGACACCTTTGCACTTGTAAGAAGATTAGAAGCTATTAAGTTATTTCTAGCTTATTCTACAGTTAAAAACTTCAAAGTTTATCAGATGGATGTTAAGTCAGCATTCATAAATGGAGATTTGAAAGAAGAAGTATACATTGAACGACTAGAAGGATTCACCTTATCAGACAAACCTGATATGGTATGCAGATTGAAGAAGGCCCTCTATGGACTTAAGTAAGCCCCTAGAGCATGGTATGAGAGACTAGATGGATATCTAACAAAGATTGGATTCAAGAAAGGAGCAAAAGATTGTAATCTATTCATTAGAGAGACATATGAAGGTTTACTACTTGTACCTATATTTGTTGATGACATTATCTTTAGAGGTAATGAAAAACTTAGTGCTGAATTTGCTAAGGAGATGAAAAATGAATTTGAGATGAGTATGATTGGTCCTATCAAATACTTTTTAGGATTTAATGTGCAGCAGATAGAGAAAGGTATTTTCATTAATCAGTCCAAGTATGTGAAGGAAATATTAAATAAATTTAAGGTGGATGATTGCAAGCCAGTAGGAACTCCTATGATTACTAGATGCAAGCTTAGAAAAGAATATGACTCACCAGTAGTAGATATAACTTTGTACAAATCTATGATTGGAAAAATTATTTATCTTACTCAGACTAGACCTGATATTTCCAATGCAGTTGGCATAGTTGGAAGATTTGCAGTAGAGCCTAAACAAAGTCACCTCATGGAAGTAAAAAGGATATTTAGATACTTGCAAGGCACTATAGAATATGGTCTATGGTATCCTAATTCAAAGAATGTTGAGCTTCATGTATACACTGATGCTGATTGGGCAGGATGTGTTGATGACATAAAAAGTACATCAGGTGGAGCAGTGTTTCTTGGTGATAGACTTGTCACTCAGACAAGCAAGAAACAAAATTGTATTTCTCGGTCAACAATAGAAGTAGAGTATGTTGCAATAGCCTTGAATTGTTCTACAACTGTTTGGATCAAGAAGATGATAAAGGATTTTGGAATTCAGATTGATTATCCTATTGTTATTCACTATGATAATACTAGCACTATCAATATGTCGAAGAACCTTGTGATGCATGCAAAAAAAAGCCACATTGAGATCAAGTATCACTTCCTAAGAGAGAAAGTGGCAGAGAAAGAATTCAAGCTAGACTATGTGAGTACTAAAGATTAGTTGGAAGACATATTCACAAAGCCCTTTCCAAAGGATACTTTTGAGTATCTTAGGGAGAAGTTGGGAGTAATTCTCTTCCCTGATTCTGCTTAAAAGAAAAAGGAAAGGGATCAGTCCTCAGGGACTGATGGAAGGTTGACTACTCTACCTTAGGAGTAGTACCAGTGCTTAAAATGAATGGTTCCCTTTTCCATTGATGTCAAAGGGGGAGTAATATACAGAGGTCATGAAAAATAGAAGTAATAGGAGGAGTAATACACTAAGGGGGAGCAGTATTCAGTTGTGACAGTAGTTCAATTGGGGAAATGGAGAATGTTGAAAAATATTGTAAGCAGATGGAGGATTCATCTTTGAGGGATTTTTGATGAGGAAATGGAAAATTTTATGAAAGAAGTTTTCACTTGGGTTGGTGGTGGTTTTTCATTCCACATGTTGCCATCAATGCCAAAGGAGGAGATTGTTGGAGATTTTCCAGCAAGCCAATACTGACTGTATGTTTGTTATTGATGACAACATATGGAAAGTAGCATGCGTGGAAGTCTTATGTAGTAAGCTTTCAGTATATGAAGCATGAACATGATATCAACATGATATCATGGGCACAGAGGTTAACTATTAGTACAGATAATTATATAGCAGCTTGTGTTAGTAGTGTTCTTGACAAAGTAATAGGCAGTGTTCTGTGTATGGTTGTCTGTACAGTTATCATGCAACCTAGCATGCTTGGATATATGTTGAAGACATGTTAGTGATATTTTAGTCATGGACGCATAGTTTGATATTTAGTAGAAGTGAAGTTATTCAGTCGCCATTCACCAGTAGCAGTTTCTTGTATTTATTCAGAAGAGCCGACAAAGATTTTATTGGTTCTGGAGTTTCCCATATCATGTGGGTATGTGCCCTTTGATTTAAGATTAGATAAGAGATATTGATGTTTGGTTAAGAGTGCATGAGCTAATTTAGCTTGAGGAGAAAGAGACAGTTGTTTTGGTAGAGTTGACAGTGTGTAGCGTGCATCTAAAATTATCTTATTAGACAGGTCCCAGAATGTGTTGCATGCATAATAGAGCTGACAAAATGTTTATCATAGTTTTTTATGGTTTCTCTAATATGAATTCAAGGTGGTTCTAATAGGCTGACTTGATTATATCATTTAGAGGAAAGATATCTATAGGCAGTCATTTTTTCTTGCTTGAGTGTGGTTCATGGTTGATCAAGAAGAGTAGAGTGTGCAAAGTGTTGAACAATTAGAGGAAAGTCTATGTGAACAAGTAAAGTGTTTGTGCTATACATTGGAAGTGACCCAGATAGTAGGTCTAAGCACAATTCACCAAGATCCAGATATAGTGTGTATCTATTATTCAAAAGGTTGTAGCCTTCGCCCCTTTGATTAGTGGGCTCTTGGACAGTGCATCCTCTCCCCTAACAAGGACTATTGTAAAAGACTCCTAATAGGGTCCAACCCTTGACTAGGTCTACTATACTAAATATATTGTAAAGAAAATCCTAACAGGGTTAGGGATCTTCTAACAAGGATCATAATACAATAGTATAAAATATTAGTGGGTGTCAATTCCCACCAGGGTTTTTACATATTTGGGTTTCCCCAAAACCAAAATATTGGTGTTGTGTTCATTGTTGGCATTAAGAAGAATTGCCACTAGTGACAACACTTATTTGCATTCTCAGTGCAAACCGAGCAGAACAGTGCAAACTGAGCAGAATAGTGCAAACTGAGCAGAACAGTGCAAACTGAGTAGAACAGTGCAAACCGAGCAGAACAGTGCAAACCGAGCAGAGCAGTGCGAACCAAGCAGGACAGTGCAAACCGAGCAAGACAGTGCAAACTGAGCAAGACAGTGCAAACCGAACAAGATAATGCAAACTGAGCAGGACAGTGTAAACCGAGTAACATTATGTCTACCAAGTCACCAGTATTTACCGAGTTCAAAACCTACCGAGTGGTTAGTATGAACCGTGCCTTCACTTCTACCGAGTGCATGACGATGCTGAGTAATGCAGTGGACGCCGAGTATCAGAAAGTCACCGAGTTAGTTTGCAGGAACCATGTAACCATACTTGGGCTAACTTAGTGGCACTTATGTTTATTTGTCAAGCCGACTTTGTAATTGTAATTAATTTTTTAGACTTGTATATAAACAATGTTGTAAAAATGTCAAGATGTAATAATATGAGTATGAATGTGAAAAAGAAAGAAAAGTAGAGATAAGCAAATTACAAAGGGCTACAGTAGTATAGGGAACAGCAAAGACAAATTCATCATAGAAGGTGATCAGTACATTCAGCGAATCTCAATCAGCAATCCAGTTGCAAAGCAAGAGATCTACTGTTTCATCCTAACAGGTGAATCAGTACTAAAATCCTTTAACCAGGTAGACTTAATAGTCTTTTGTAAAATCTCTTTACCGAGTGCATACTTCATTGTATGTTTTTAAATCCTTTAACAGGGTGGATTTAGCAATCTTTATTGCTCCTAACAGGGTAGATCATCAGAAGTGATCAAATTGTAAGCCTTAACCGGCCAACTTTATTCTGCAGTACTAAAGCTTTGTGGGTTTCATCCCCACCCCAGTTTTACTTTTTTTTTGGAAGGTTTTTGGGTAACCAAATCTATGTGTCATTGTTGTGAATGCTTTTAAGTTTCATGCTTTCTATATGCTTAAGGAAAAAGTAAACTATATGTTAATACATCTGTAATTGTAAGAAAATTTGGAGTTACTGATTCACCCCTCCCCTCTCAGTAACTCGGTTAATTCTTGAATATTTCCAACAATTGGTATCAGAGCTTTGTTGGTTCTCAAGATAAAGCTTAACTAGCTTGAGCAAAGATCCAGGACAATGGAGGTATTCAAACTGAACAAGGTGATTGAAAATGAAAAGCTAGATCTGGAAATGGCCATAGCTAAACTTAAGGAAGTAAAAGAACATCTTTCCCAATCCCTAAGAAGAAGGAAGGAACTTGCAAATCAGATGAATGATCAAAATTACATTGAAGAAAAGATTGAAGATCTTTTTCCCTCAAATAGCTCAGATGAAGCAAACAATGCTGTCAAAGAACTCCTAGAAAAGAATGGGTCTCTGCACGAAGAAGTGAGAAAATTAAAAAGAGAACAAGATTTACACTCAACAAGATTTTGTGAGATCTTAGAAAAAAGAAACAAGTTGAAAGATGAATTAGATGGAAGGAACAATGAAGTCCAAAATAAAACCCTTTAGCTAGAAAACCTAATTGATCAGATCTCCCATACAAATAAGGAAATTTTGAATCTAAGATCAGAAATAGAAAGCACAAGAGAAGAACTAAGATCTGAAAAGGAAATCAATCTAAGATTGGTGGATGACCTAAATGCCAAAAAACAAATCAATGAAGGAATGCTGAAAAGCCAAGAAGACTTGAATCAGCTGTATGAGCGAAATTGCATAGGCAGAAAGGAAAAGCAGGACTTGGATACACAGGAGAAGGTGAATCTTCTAAGCAAGGTACTCAAAGAAATCAGAAACCTACTTGTAATCATTGTGGTAAAATAGGACATACTTCAAATAAATGTTGGAGCAATGAAAAAGAAGAATTCAATGGAAAATGCTACAACTGCAATCAACATGGTCACAAAGCAAATGAATGCAGGGAAAAACCAAGATTCAGAGGTAATTGTCACAAATGCAACAAACAAGGTCACAAAGCATCCGAGTGTAGATCCAAAACATTCAATCCAGTAGAATAAATTGTGAAAGCAATGTTTGGATGGGACTACGACACCTGGTGTAGATGTCATTACTGTGGAGAATATGGACACATTGGCATGAACTGCATAAAACATCATCTAAGGAAAAGAGATACTACCGTAAGATGCTTCAAATGTACTAAACTCAGTCACATAGCCAGAAACTGCATGAATGCTAGTGAAGTTGAAGATGGAAAGAAGAATGAAGCAACTAAAGTCAGGAAACAAATCAGACAAAAGTGGATTCCTAAATCTACTGAGCAAACTAGTCCAAGTAATGGAATGGGTGGCTCTACCGACTCAAACTAAAATTCCAAGAAAGCACTGGAACTGTATTCTCATAGACAAACTTCAAGCAGTTCCAGAACTGAATTAAAAGAAAGATCTAAATCAGCATACAAGATGCAGTAAGATCATAGGAAGGTCGGTACCATTTTTTACCGAACAAGGTCGGTATTAGTCTTTACCGAGCGAGGTCAGAGCAATATGAATTCTTGAGTTCACCGAGTTGCGAAGTCTTTACCGAGCAATTAATTCTTAGTGGGTGATAGTCTGTCAGAATTCATACCCTAATTTGTACTGAGCATTAATGACAGTGTTGTAAACAAAAGGCAAGAAATCAAACTCATTCCTCACCGTGAACTTTAGCACTTTGAGAGAAAAAAATTTCAAGAGCAATCTAGCGATTCAAATACTTTTGCAAAAAGAATTTTTTGTGAGCTACCATGGCATCATCCAGCACTTCAGTGAAGAAAGGATCTGAAATGTTAGTCCAAGGGGAATGGAGAGCACCAGATTTCAAGATCGTGCCCACAATTGCAGCAGCCCTAGACCTGAACAGAGCTCAATCTTAGATTCCTCCTAAGGTACTACTTATTAATGATATTCACAATCATTTCAACTGTGCAATTCATGAAATGGGAAACCTAGAACTAGATATTGTGCATGAAAAACTGTGTGTGGATGGTACTCTAAAACCCGAGCACAAACATCTAGAAGATAAGGGATTAGTTCACATTGTACATTTACCTCAAAACTTTCGGGAGAAATGGGTTAGATACATTCTCAGGCGTATACATGATGGCAAGATTTGGCTTGAGCAACCCATAGAGATCACCAAGAAGATAATTCATCAAATCACCAGTCTTCCCATGTTGAACAAAGCAAAAACTACCAAAACCCTAGGTCGGTCGAAACTGGAGAAGAAAACCCTAGTCGAGTGGGACGATAGAGGCATGAAAGTTAGCAGCATTACCGATGCTGAACTAAAGTTTGGTACACACATAATTGCCCATAAAATATATAGTTCAAGTTGACAGAATAGTGTCTCCTGTGAAGCTATTGACCTAGCATACAAAGTGGTCAAGAACAACTTATCATTTGACCTTGCAGATTTATTGTTAAAATAGTTTAACAAGAACATGGAAAGCATTCAAACTTCCAAAAAAAATCCATGTAAGTTTGGATCTCTACTGGTCTGTTTATTCTTCTATGTTCAGAAATTCTTCCCTTCCAAAGGAAAAGTTGTATGGAGAAAAGATGTGCCAGTCCTTTATGAGATAAATGAATACATCTCAGAAATGGGTGAAATTTTTGAAAGAATCATGGATAGTTATTTTGAGTCTTTCAAAGAGAAAATGAATGACAGATTTCGGATTCCACAGAAGTTGGTGGAAGATTACAAGGATGACATTTGTTTCATGGTGGACTGTGACAATGTATATATTCAAGCAGCTAAACCGAGGATTGTATATGTAAAACCTCTTCCTTATGAGGTAAATATTGATGAAACCAAGAATATCATTGAAGCCCTTCTTAATCAGCCTGTTAATCCCAAAGCTCCATATTTTGGAACATATGATGAAGCAAAGGTGAGAATTGAATTAAGCATAAAGCTTCCACAGGCGGTAAACAAAGGAAAGAAGAGGATAGCCAAAATGCAAATGCTAACCGAGGACAAAGGAGAAAATGATGAAGAAGAAGAGGAAAAGGATGAGAAAATAGAGGAACCAGAACCTACAAAGAAGAAAGGAAAGGTATTCATCACTAAGGCACCTAAGCCTCCCACTGCTGTATTTACAAGGAGAAGTGCAAGAGGTAAGGCAGACAAGGCAGACAAGGCAGACAAAGATATAGTATTCAAAAGGCCTCCTCTAAACTTTCAAGAGAGGATCAAACTTTTTAGAGACAGATCAAGATCTGGAGTAAGTAACATAAAATCTTTTAAATATGAAACCAGATCAGAAATAGAACAGAAGGAAATAGAAGATGTTGTTATTGAAAAGATGGGACAGTGGAAATACTCTCCTGATGAATTAGCCCCACAGGTTCTAGCAGTCTTATTAAATCCAATAAAAATGAGATGGAGCAATGCAAAGCAAACTGTAATAGACATATTTGATCAAACCCTGAGATAGTTAATGCCGAGCTTGAAAAATGATGAAGTAAAGAAGGCATTAAAGGAAAATGAAAGTAAGATGACACTAAAGTTCAATACTTGTTTGATTCTGATCAACAATATTGAATCAGTTGTGAAGGCTGCAAATGCCACATGGAAGAACATATACCATCTTCACCAACCGAGTATTGAAACAGTAATAATAAAAGATATTGAAGATGACAGTGATAAACAAGAAGAAGCCACTGAGGTAGATGATACTGTGAGGATAGCAGCAGAAGTCATTGCATCACTTCCTACCTCTCCAGTAAAAGTTTCTGCATCTAGCCCGGAGACACCTTCAAGCATGGTTGTGACAACTTCAACCATTTTCCAATCACCTATAGCAACAACAGAAGCAACCACCATTTCTTCTACCGAGTTGCAGTCTCCCACTTCATCAAGTTTTCCAGCAGTAAGTATTCCAGTTTTTGATTCTACAAGTGTAAATATTTTAAGTTCTCCAATAGACAGTGTGCCAGTCTCTATAGCCAGTCCTACTATGTCTATTGTGACTACTACTAAGGCATTAAGTACAGATAAGCCTAAGGCTCTACCGAGTATAAAATTTTTGGGTAAGAATATAGTAGAGGATATAGATCTAGATGAAGAAATAGAGATTCTAACATTAGATTTTGCAAATCTATCAGCGGACCAAATGCAAAATATAGGTGAAATCCTCCAAAGGAAAGAAAAGCAAAAGAAGCTTAAAGAGGAGAGAGACAAGGAATATCAAATCATTAAGGATGCTAAAGACATTTTGTCTGATGCATTAGGTACTAAAGTAGACTCCTCTCAACATGTTTTGCTACAATTAGCTGAAGTAGTAAATAAATACAATGAGGATTCATGTGGGATAGAAAAGTTAGTTGAAAGAGCCGAGAAGAGATTCAACAATAAAGTGCTTGAGCACATTGCTCAGCACATAGCTATTAATCAAGTGGAATTGTCTTCAGATTTGTCAAACATTGAATCTACCTATTCGAATGTCACCTCTCTTTTGGCCAGACTATGCAATATTGCCGAGTTCACAAAGGATGTAAAGGATAAAATGAATAAAATGGATGAGGATATGAAGATTAGCATATAGAAGCTACAACTTGAACCAAGTTCAAGCTCTGCTCATCACATGAAAATCTCATACCTATCAAATATGCAGTCAGATCTACTGAAAGAAGACACAAGGATCTGGTCCACACTGCTAGACATCCAGAACATGATCCTTCCCATCATGAATACAATGTATAAGCACATTGAACATTCCAAAACATTGATTCATGACAATCAGTTCTCTATAGCAGATCACATGATTGAACTCTCTGCAGAAGTCCAAATTGCAATCCAAACATGCAAGATTCTGCAAGAAAATTGGGACAGAACCCTGGCACTAATCATGAAGGTACATTCTGATTTTCTATCAAATTTTGGATTCTCTCTGTAAATCACTTGTATATACACCTTTGGCATTATCATCAAAAAGGGGGAGATATGTATAGAAGGAGATATGTATAGAAGAAGATTTGTATAGAAGAAAAAGTTAGCACATTGAAAGGGGGAGATAATGTATAAAGCTCTATGACAAAGATAAATTTTTTTAAAAAAAATCAAAAATCTCAGCATGATTCATGTATATAAGTTTTGGGCAATAAGTGTTTTTTTCACTAATGCCAAAGGGGGAGATTGTTGGCATTAAGCAGAATTGCCACTAGTGACAACACTTATTTGCATTCTCAGTGCAAACCGAGCAGAACAGTGCAAACTGAGCAGAACAGTGCAAACTGAGCAGAATAGTGCAAACCAAGAAGAACAGTGCAAACCGAGCAGAATAGTACAAACCGAGCAGAACAGTGCAAACCGAGCAGGACAGTGCAAATCGAGCAAGACAGTGCAAACCGAACAAGATAATGCAAACCGTGCAGGACAGTGTAAACCGAGTAACATTATGTCTACCGAGTCACCAGTATTTACCGAGTTCAAAACCTACCGAGTGGTTAGTATGAACCGTGCCTTCACTTCTACCAAGTGCATGATGATGCCGAGTAATGCAGTGGACGCTAAGTATTAGAAAGTCACCGAGTTAGTTTGCAGGAACCGTGTAACCATACTTGGGCCGACTTAGTGGCACTTATGTTTATTTGTCAAGCCGACTTTGTAATTGTAATTAATTGTTTAGACTTGTATATAAACAATGTTGTAACAATGTCAAGATGTAATAATATGAGTATGAATGTGAAAAAGAAAGAAAGGTAGAGATAAGCGAATTACAAAGGGCTACAGCAGTATAGGGAACAACAAAGACAAATTCATCATAGAAGGTGATCAGTACATTCAGCGAATCTTAATCAGCAATCCAGTTGCAAAGCAAGAGATCTACTGTTTCATCCTAACAGGTGAATCAGTACTAAAATCTTTTAACCAGGTACACTTAACATTCTTTTGTAAAATCTCTTTACCGAGTGCATACTTCATTGTATGTTTGTAAATCCTTTAACAGGGTGGATTTAGCAATCCTTATTGCTCCTAATAGGGGAGATCATCAGAAGTGATCAAATTGTAAGCCTTAACCGGCCAACTTTATTCTGCAGTACTAAAGCTTTGTGGGTTTCATCCCCACCCCAGTTTTACTTTCTTTTTGGAAGGTTTCTAGGTAACCAAATCTATGTGTCATTGTTGTGAATACTTTTAAGTTTCATGCTTTCTATATGCTTAAGGAAAAAGTAAACTATATGTTAATACATCTATAATTGTAAGAAAATTTGGAGTTACTGATTCAACCCTCCCCTCTCAGTAACTCGGTTAATTCCTAAATATTTCCAACATTCATATGTTCTTTCATTTTGTTTATGCTTTATATTTAAGTATACTTAATTGGATAAAGAATTGAATCTTGTAGATAACTGATTCACCCCACCCCCCTCTTGGTTATCTCTTGGGACTATTCCTAATAGTTGTGTTGTGTCCAACCAAGGTTTCATATGATATTCATATTGATTAGTTGAAATTCTATGTCTGATAACATCTCTAGTATTTGATGAAGGACATGTATTATCATTCCAAAATGATGTGACCAAATTTTTTATTCCTTCATCAATCCTATCAGAACAAGGTTCTCTACACATGATTGCCCAATTTCCTTCCAAGGTGCTATCATCCAAAAGTATTCTGCTATTAACATATCATGATATTTTTTTCCTATTAAAACCAAACTGAGATGAAACTGAAGATATTTTTCTTTTTCATCTCATAGTGTTACCTACAATGGATGTCAACATAACTTTTCTTGTAATGGTCTTATCTTTAGATTGAGATTGCTTCCCTAGCTAGTTCAAACCTTTCCTAAGATTTTCAATCATATCAGTTTGCATGTCAACAACTTTTCTCTTCTTTGATGATGTGTCTATACCCAATAATTTTAATGCCCCTTCCAACTTTTTATTTATAAGTACAACTGAAAGAAATTGAGCTTGTTAAAGTGTTTCAAAATTATCAAATTTATCCAATATTTATCTTTCTATCATATTCATTGATCTCTTCTTAGCAAGACTTAAAGGTTGAACATTAGCAAGTGATCTCAAATTCTCCACATCCATTATAAGTAAATGATCTAAGTTTATATGATTAATATTTCTCTTTATAGTTTGAGACATATTTAAAAGTTCATCCATACCAGTAGGAGCACATGATCTTGAACCTTCTCCAACATAAATTGTTTGAGCTTCCATAGGGAGTGATCTTGACCCTTCTTCAATGTGCAATTCTTTGACTTGACATGACCCTCCTACTTTAGCTTCTTTAGTTTTATGATAATATCTCAATGCAGCTTCACGATTTATTTGTTCAGTACCAGGTGACCCTTTTTTAGAAGATTTACATTGTCTTCCCTTCTTGTTCCCCATTTCTTCGAGCTCCAAAAAATGTCTTCCACAAGATCGTCAATAAAAATTATCTTCTTCAAAAAATACTTTAATCTAATATTTCTCCTCTCTAAAATTATGTCTTTGAAAAAATAGAAATAGCAATCTTCCTCTAAAAAATGCCTTCAATAATAAAAAATGAGAATTTATTAATTGCAATTCGATATAAAATAGAAACAAAATGTGTTAGTTTTATGCCATTGTAAATAAATTTTACAAAATAAACTTACTTCCTGACTTCGCTTGAAGTACATACTTTGCACGAAGTACCCAAACAAAAAATCTAGTAGGATGTTGTTTGTTGGACTTTTCACTTGAGAGGCTTCATGTGTAGGGTCTTCACATGAAGCCTCTCAAAGGTCTTTGTGCCAAGGGGGTCTTCGATCAAATACCCCAAAACTAAAATTTTGCCTTCAAAGGATAAGTGAACTTCAAAAAAATTGTCTTTCGAGGCATGGAACTAGGACCAAACAAGATGATTTTTTCAAACATGTGATGTCAAACGATGCTATTCGGAACAAGCTTTCTAAAGAATATAATTTTAAAACATATTGAGTTCATTATCACTTTTAAATATTACTTTAACTAGACATAGGTTTTTTGGTCATTCAACAACCTATCTCTTCAAGACTTCGGGAAAAATAGTAAATTATGAAAAAAAAATTTATAAAAAATATGTAGGAAAAGAGTATTTGTGTTACCTTTCTATGAAAAAAAGAAAAAATGAATTTTGATATACACAGATCAAGTTAGATCGATCCAAGTGACCTTGTATCTAAATTATAGTTACTTTCACTTTAGAATTTAATAAACTATGAAATATTGTGCCAAAATGAATAAAACCAATTGCATCCTTTAGATATTGAAGTTACAAATATAATCTTGAAAAAATTACATTGTTATCATATTTTAAAAAAAATTTATGATGATCCAAGTGACAGTAACTCCTTAAAAACATAGTTTTTTCACGCAAACCACTTTTTGAAGGAGAAGGAAAAATGAATTTAAATGATTTCTTTTTTTAATTTTTTAAAAAATATATTTAGAAACTAGAAAGAAAATTTTAAAAGACTCTAATTTACAATTCCTAATAGTTTTGAAGCAACAAATGTTCAAAAGTGAAGTTTTTTCTCAGAATGTTGATCTTTGTGTCAAAGTTGGCCAAAAAGTGGGACTTACTATTGTGGGACTACCCCATAGTGTCTGTACACACCATATTGAATCACTCATGAGCTCATTCCACATAATCAAGTGCTGGATATATTTTGTTGTCTGCATCCAATGCTCCCTCTAAGGCCATGCAGCCTTCTAGGTCGATATAGTAGTGTCAACAACATGTGAAGACACAGTAGCATCTATTGTCTCTCCCGAACCAATGCTTTATTGAAATCTTTTGCCTTCCATATCTTCCCATTATCTTCATTTGTTGGTTTCTTAAAATGATTCTTGAACTCATCTATGTATTCATTAAGACTTTTACCATTATCACCAATATTCTTCTTTATAGCCACAAGTGGTGGTCCTCTTCTTTTGTCCATTCCATTATACTTGCAAAAATTTTCTATGTGTCCTAAGTTGTTGCATTTGAAATATGTAGATGGTCTTCTATCCTGATTAACTTGCAATTTACATTATCTTGCAGTATGCCCAAATTTATTTCATTTGTAACATGTGATCTTTGCTACTGATTTTTCTCTGATTTAATCTTGTCTTCCTCTTGATTGGTCAAGTTTTCTACATTCTTCTTTCTTATGTCCATATGCATAATATTTATAAAAATAACTAGTAAAAGGTTTGGAAGGACCTTTACCTCTGCAATCTCTTTGCATGTGTCCAAGTTTTTTGCATCCAAACTATCTACCTCTAAAATTTTTGATATAATCTTTAGGTTCTTTAGAAGTAGATATGTCTTCAATCTTCACTTCATGTGATTCTTCATGAGTTTTAGAACATTCTCCTTCATTGTATCCAATTCTAGTCATGTCTCCTTTAGGTTTCTATCTCTCTCTTTGTTCATCAATTTTTATCATTTCTCATTTGTAGTTTCTCAATGTGTAACTTTGATTGAGTGAGTTCACCTTTAATGATCTAATTTTACTTCTCTAATTCCAAGAATTTCTCCTTGTAGTGATCAAGCTCTATCTGCATTTTTCCTATCTGTATATTTTCTTCTTTTGGAGTCTCTTCTACTTTGTATCTTGCATCATTTTCATGTTGAATTTCTTTAATCACTAGAAGCTTAATTTGTTCTTTTTCTTGCTCCATCTTATTTACTTGGTTTGATGTATCATTGACTGAATCCTCTTTAATTTTATCCATAAGGTCTTGTCTTTGACTTCTTGAAAGTTCAAGTTGATCCTTTATTTTCTTAATGAAACCTTCTGCTCTTCTTAATTTAAAATTCAGTTAACCATTCTTAGCCTTTTCTTTGTCTAGTTCATCAAGTTCTACTTCAAAGTTCTCTTGTAAAATTTCTAAATCCATTCTGATCTCCCTTAAGCTATTAGGCTTTCTCTCCAAGGGCCAATAGCTTTGATACCAATTGTTAGGATTAAGTAATACTAAGAGGGGGGTGAATCAATATTATAACACTTTAAATCAAACTTAAAACAATTTCTTATAAACCATATAAGTACTTATAAAATGGAAAGAGCATAAACACATAATACATAACACAACACCTTTATTTGTTTTTGAGGAAATCCCACCGAAGGGAAAACCCCAGTGGGTATGGTACCCACAACTATGCACTAAAATATAGAATCCATGTTAGGAGATCTAGCCCTATTAGGACCTGAGTATTACATAGTACATTTCCTTTTTAGAGGAATAGAAACCCTATTAGGGGTATACAAAAACCCTTTTAAAGGTGAGGTGAGCTTACAACTCTTACAATAACAATTCTGTTACAGAAGAAGTTATTCAAACAGTGAATTGTACAAGAATCTTCTATGCTTTGATAGTTCCAATTATAAATCTATTAATCTCTGATTTTTCATATTCTATCTTCTTCTCCTAATATCGCAAATTTGCATCCATCACATATCTATGTATCTATCACACTTATCACTTCAACAAAAAACTCTATAATTATATCAATTTTGTCATCGATTCGGCTCTCAAATACAATATAAAACATATAACAATTACTTATACAAATGATAAATATACATTCGATGATATTGTATTACCAAAGTGTCATAAATATACAACTTTTATCTAACTTAGCATGTTACTATTTCATCTAGCCTTCCCTCAATCATCGCAATTGTTCATATACCCTCTTTCACTGTTTCACTATCTTTGCATACCTTCATAACACTGTAACTTACTGATATTAAAACCAAAACATGTGCCACCTTAACTAAAGGTAATACACATCCCAAAATATCTTCCTCTAAGTTTGTAGGCCATTGTACATCATATATCATCTTTGGTTATTAAAATAGTATTGTAGTATACTATAACTTTGATTCTGTACTTAGTTATTTTCATGACTATGTCTCCCACACTTATACTCACTTCATGCGATCACTACAACATAAGTGTTGTCATAAATGACAACCCTTAAGTTATCCCTAGTTCTCTCAAATCATCACTTGCCAATAGAGGAGAAGTAAGTTGCCGAGATTAGTAATTCTTTTGTAATATTCTGATAGGATAATATAGATATCAGTTGGATAATGTGTTTCATGATCTTTCCCTTGAAGTTGTTTGGATAGTGGGTCCTTCTATCTTCCTTAACTCCTAAAAGGGTTATAATATCCTCATAGCGATTAAAAGTTAACTAACAGGGACTGATATGTACTGAATTTATTTCACAAGACTCCTCATAGAGTCCATCCTCTCACAAGGAATTTTCAGATTAGTACTATAGACTAGGCCATCGGTATCTATTTTGAAAGGCTTAAACAAGAAAATGTTAGGTTTTAATCTAGCATTATATTAATTCAAAACATGAACATCTAAGCTAAGCCACCTCAGATTGAACCTAAACAAGTGCACCCAAGCACTGTTTGATTTTCTCCCAATTTGGGGATGTGGATGTGCTCTCAAAACACATGGAGCATGTCCCTAATGATTTTTAGGATGGATTGGGATTGATTAGATACCACAAGAATCCCATAGTGGCACAAAATAGGTATAGAACACCTGATTTGCCCCTGAGGCCTCAAGGGTCCAAATGATGCTAAAATGAAGATTAGATGCAAGGATGATTATGCTAGATAGATTTTAATCCAAATGAAAGATGATAATGATGATATGCTATGAAAAACAATGAAAGAAACTAGGTTCAATCCATTATTCTAAGCTATGATGTGTTAGAAACCATGAAAGATGAATGAAATCTAACAATTAGGAATGATTATGCTAAGTCTAGAAGTAAATGAGCATGATAAAAATGCATTGAAGATAAAAGCTAAGATAATAAATTTCTCTCGAAAGGAGGAGTATTTATAGGATTTCCTAAGGGCTCGGGTTAGGAAGGAGAGTTAGGGTTTAGGGTTTAGTAAGGGGTTGAGTCAAAGGGATAAGGATTAACTTTCAAAGGTTGAATGGAGTAAGATTAGGATAAGGATTTAGTAATTTCTAGAAGAGCCTAGGGATTTAGGGACTTCTAGAAGATTTCTAGGATTTAGGCTTTTAAATAAATGTTAAATTTATTTAAGGAATGTGACAATATTTATTAACCAATAATTAATAAATAGGGATTAAATATTTAAATTAGATTTAAATATTTTGGGGATGTGATATTTTAATTAAATGTGTTTAATTAGAATAGAAGGGATTAATGACATAAAAACTAATTAATTCATCAAATAATTAATTAATTAATTAATGATGATGTCATCAGGACGTTTAGAAAAATAAAAATACTTTTACTTACCAAAGGATTTTTAGGTGTCTACATTTTGCCCCTCTTTGATGTGATGCTGCAAGTGGCATGGCATTAAAAACAATAAAATAAGATGTCCCATGCTAGAATTCAGAGGAATAAGGGGTTGTGCCCCCTCAAGAAAATAATGCAAAGAGTAAACATTGTGGAATTTTCTCAAAAGGAAACCCAAAAGGGAGGGGAAAGGAAGAAGGGGGGATAAATAACCAAACTGTTGGAATTAGGAGAGATAGGGTACTGAGAGGGGAGGGGTGACTCAGTTACCACTAAAACTTTTACTTGTAAACCTTTCAGATCTATGATAGTAAACAATAATAACCTTGCAAAATAACTTGTATGTAATCGCATGTGAAAGTAAACAACATGAATTCCAAAATATAACAATCACATACAAAAGTATTTTGGTAATGTAGAAACCCTTGTTAGAAGGTAAAAACTATGGTGGGGATGACACCCACAAATTATTCACTACTACAGATAGAAAAGGTTTTCCTATTAGGGCTACACATTTTGATCACTTCTGGTGATCTTACCCTGTTATGAGTAACATATTAGATCAATTAGATCTACCTAGTTATAGGATTTTAACAACACTAATGAAGTGTGCACTCGGTTAAGAGATTTACATAAGACTATCAAGTCTACTCTGTTAAGAGATTTAGCCAAAAAATCTATTACAATTGTTAGAAAGCAATAGGCAATTATCTGCTAATTGACAACTTAATTGTCTGATACAAATCAATAAGTAATGAATATATTTCACCTTAACTATGATGAATCTCTGCTCCCTACTGCTCGATTAGCCTACTCCAATTCTTCTTAATCTGATCTCCTCTATATATTGTTTTTTTCTGTCAACTGATAGTCTTGAAGTTAGGCAAGTGCTTCAAGTACTTCTTAATTCATACATCAGTTCACATCACAAATGATGCAATCATACATTTATATAGTATACCTTTATGCCACTTTAACAAAATTAGATTAGACAAAAAAACCTAAGATCTACGGTGTACAAATATGACCTAGATCAAACTATTACATAAGATATACATTGCATTTAATGAATATCTTGACAATAAATATTCCTTGATCTTGGTAAAACATTTTTTGATATGTTGTAACCATTTGTATAGAAGAATGTGTCATTCCTGATTACTATGTCATTTCTTATGATCATCGATAAATATTGTATAAAATGCTCAGTGTATACTTGTGCTCAATGTTTACCGATGCTTGGTGTTGGTGTCTGTTGATGCTTGGTAAACTGTCTAATGCTTGGTGTTTATGCTTAACCAACTGGTCTATTTTTCTTCTAGTTACCGACTAGCTCAATATAAGTAACCAACTGATATCTTTGATAACCTTTGATACTAATGAAAACTTTAATGCTCAATAAAGATAACAATATCCCCCTTTGGCATTAGTATCAAAACTTGAATGTATATAGACAGAATTTTCTACATATAACTTATATCTCCGCCATATACATATATACTTATCAAAATTTCTATATACTCCCCCTTGGTGCATGCTCCTAGTAATATGTAGTATACATAGCATCTATGTACATATTTGGCATATTAACATATACATTAATTTCCCCCTTTTTGATAGTAATGCCAAATACAAAAACTGAACTGTATACTCAAATCTTGTCAAAAATATGTTGATGGGTTTTCTTCATAGACTCCAAGAGGTTTCCGATTCCTCTTTCAAGTTGGTGAGAGCAATGTGCTCAAGACCAACTTGTGCATGGATGTCAAAGATGTTCTCCAACATAGAAATTTCTAGTGTTGCAACAAGTTGTTCCACTTTGACAATGTGTTTCTCAAAAATCTTCAAGTATGGAAGGAGTTCTATTTGGAACTCCGTGACCTGATCTATGATCTTCTCTTCTTGTTTCTTGAGATCTTCTATTAACCGCCTGAGTTCCTGAACTCTATGAATATGCTTTGAAAAACCTTGTGGCTTGATTATAGCTGCCTTTGCACTGGTCTTGATTTCATCTTCTAGACCTTTGATCTTTTCACTAATCTCAATAGTGAAGGTTTCCACAATGGATAGCTTCAGTAAGAATTAACAAATTAACTAGGTTTATTACCTTAGATAATTTGACCTTGTTTATTGCCACTTCTTGGCTAATTCTTTCTACCATTTTTTCTTGAATCTTGGATTCTGCCCTTTCTTCAATTGACTTGTCAGCATCAATGTCCGGGGCATTCATCTTCTCGATAAGCATAAAAAGTTGATCTATAATAGGAGTATCTTCATCAATGTTCACTTCAGGTACTACCTATTGTAAGATATCCCTAACATCTATTAATATTTCTTTTTGTTTAGTTTCTTGCTTCAACTTTTCTTGTACATAGTTCCCCATATCTCCTCAATTCCTTGGAGCTAAGGGTCCTCGGGTCACATTCTGGTATTATAATCACTTCATCTAGAGTGACCGACCCTTTTGATTTATTTTTCTTCTTCATCTCTGGTGCAAGGGGTGACTTATTCACAATGGTGACAAGAGCCTTGTCTTCTATCTTTGGAGTATCCTTCCCGGTTGACACACTCTCTTCCTTCCTCTGCTCCTCAGTAACCTGTGTGTCAGTTGAATGAGTGGGAGCCTTGGATGTGGTGTCAGGTGGGATCACCTCAGTTGCCTCAGGCTCATCTTGTGTCTTTATTTCTTTAGTAGTTGCCTCTGTTCCTTTAGACTTATTTGTCTCTACAGGTGTTTTGGTGTCCTATTCCCCTATTGTATCTTTATGTTGCTCGGGGTCTAAGTCGTTGGGTTTCTCTTGTGAAAAATTTCTACTGCCTCTAAAAGTATAGGAATCTCACTTGGTAATGATGTAAATGTACATTCAGTGACTTGAGCTTCATCTTGAGTTTTTTCTGGTGCAATATTTACATCCTCATCATCCTTATGATCAGGATCACCATTTGTGATGTCCTCAATGAGTACACCATCATCGGTTTTCTTCTTCATTTGGATCTCTTCTCAATCCGATGCATCTTGTGAATTATTTATGTCTTGCTTTTGTTTAGTGATATCAATTACCTCGGTAACTGATATAGAGGTGTCCTTTGACTTTTCTCCTATAGTATCATCAATGTATATACCTTTTCCTTTGGAAATTTGTCTCTTTTTGGACAGATTTAAGAATGCATTTTGCTTAGCTTGTTCTTTGGCTTTAAGAATTGATTTCCATAGGAAATCGCTAGTCTCATCTACATCTACCACATTCTCATCCAATATCATCATAGCTTGGTTCTTTACAGTAAATGTTGCTTGATAATTAGCCATGTATTCATTAATTTCTACTAGGCTTAGATGTGGGGCTACTCGAACTAGAGATCTTTCTCTCTTTCTCTTCTCAGTGTCTAGTGCATAAGCCCATTTTTTATTTATTCTATCATCCAACTCCTTTGGTAATGATAGTTCAAATTCTAATAAAACTCTTTTAAATTTTATCATCATTTGGATAACTGCCTCCTCAATCTTTGTTTGATCCTCATTTGACATTTTGTCAAAACTACTAAGTTTTGGATTAGTAAGGTCACCGTTCTCAATTATATCTTCAATGATTTCATCTATTAAAATTACCTTACTACTGACCACTTTGAATTCACTAATGTCATCTTCATTTTTATTATCCTCAAGGTCTTCTTTACCTCTTGTCAGTCTTCTCCTTTTCTTTGGTGCCTCAGCTACAACCTTGGCATTTCTCTTGGCATATGTCTTTGTCAGTGTATCTACCCTTGGTCTTGTGATTTTCACTAATCCTTTCTTTGGTGGTGGCGAGGCTGCAGTTGATGATCTTGTCCTTGTACCTATTTGTACTGGCAACTATTTTTTATTTTGAATTTTGGTGGGAGGAATTAGTGTAGGGTCTTTCTCTTCTTTAGACTCAGTTTCCTCACTATCATATGGTTTGTCAGCTAACAGTAACCGACCTTTGGTTGTTTCTTTAATTGGTGACTCGCCACATGAGTCAGAGACATCTCCAAATCTAGCAGTTAGATCTTTCTTCATCTTCTTTTCCTTCCTAGTCATTTTATTAATGGCCAAACCTATTGTGATTCTAGACTTAGCTTCTTCATAGGTTCTAAACCTAGTGGCCTTGGGGTCTTTTGGTAATGCTAGCAGCGCTTCAATAGATTTCAATCTGAAATCATAGTTCATTTCATAGCCCATAGGTTCTAGCCATTTTATCCTAGGTTCAACTGCTTTGATCATGGCATGATCGGTGTCTACTAGAAAACATATATCTGTCTCAAATTTCTCAACTAATTCTCATGGAATTCTACTTCTTTGATTCATCTTGGCCTTGAATTCTTTAAAGTACTCATAAAAGTCTTTATTCAAATCATCTCCTAACTTGTTCATCATCTCGATAATCTATATTGTTATCGGTTTATCTATTGTCCAATTTACTTTACCGATGCTAGGGAGATATTTTTGTAGATATAAAAATAAACAAACAAGGAGTGAACCAAACTTACATGTGTTTGACTTCTTTGACCTTATAGTCTTCATGTTTTCCTATAATTGGTTCAACAATATCTCTGCAAGATCAATCTGGTGATCTTTCTTTATAATTTTATGTGCCATGTCGACTATGCTACAAGGTACAATGTTTAATCTACTTGACTGAAATATCTTGTACCCGATCACATGTGATGCAAATTTTACTACTGGATCTTTAATTATTGAAATCTTCAATGCTTGACCATCCCATGAAGCTCCAGTGTTCTTCTCAACATTGGCTCGGGTGGAGCTTCATAAAGCCTTTGCCTTGTTAGATGTAGGATAGCCAGTAACCCTACTTATCATTTTCTTTGTGACCTCTACTAGTTTATCCAACCAGAATTTTCCATCATGATACTGACTCAATACAATCCTTATCCAGTCTATTTTGAATGATTGTGGAAAGTGTATGGCGCATGATAACCCTGATTTCTCAATCTAGTTATATCCTATTTTTAGTTTTCCATCACTGCCGCATAATTGTTGATACACAACAATAGTCTCAAAATCTCCTACTTCTCCAATTTTGCAATGAATGAATGATCGCACGTCTTCTACTAACAAAACTCTATTTGGGATGCTTGAGAAAGCACCCATTGAATCCATTTGTGATGCAATCTTGGGGTGTGGTTTGTACTTAGGCTCATCAAAGTTTTCTCTAAGAATAATATTTACTTCTTCCTCAACACTGTGTGATTTGCTTGCGGATGATGTAGATACCATAAATTGATTTAGGGTTTCGGCAAGCAATAGGTTAATAAAGTGTTTAGTAAAAAATGTACTTACTCGGAGTCATCGAAGAGTGATGTCGGTTTGATCTACAATATCCTTAAATCCTTCTGAAAATCTTTTAGCTCAAACTCTTTTCTATGAAATCTTTGCTCTTCAAAATCGCAATGTAAAAATGAACTCTATTGCCCATGTATTTATAGGCTTTCTGATATTCCCGCTCAAACTTTTATGCATTAAATGCTTGACCTACCTTTTGGTTCATAACAATTGTTAGCTTAGTAAAGACTGTAGGATGTCAACACCTTGGTTAACACATAATTCCTTCATCAGTTGATACATGCACTCAGTTAACCTTGAGTGGTGATTACCAATGGGTAACCAACTCTCGGTCTTGCTTTTATCAATTATGTAACTTTGTTAGCTCTTAACATATAAACCATAGTGCATCTCTTTTCATGCAAATTTGGTATGTGCTCATCATATATAAGGAAATGTATGTAAAATGTGATTATTTTAAAATGTCACTCCCATACATACCTATTTTGACCTTAGGTGGAGGTACTGATGTCACCCAATCTAGTGGATGAGGTTTCACGGACAACATTACTTGACTCAGCATTCTCATTAGATGCCTTTCTCCACATAGTGTTCCTTATCTTCATAATATCTGCAATAGTGTTTCTAGTCTCAAATACATGATTTTCCTCTGGTGCTCGGTCTCTGCAGTCCTTGCTTAGATGACCAACTTTATGACAATGCATACATTCCATTCCAGTGCTTGTCCATCTTCTTGATTGTCCAGCCCATCTTTTCTTATTACAATTTTCTGCAATGTGCCCATATCTACCACATGCAATATAGTTAGCCCATGTGTTATAATCCCAGACATAAGAATTACCTTGTCTCTTCAGTTGATAAGGCCTGCGATGTGTTTTCTTCTTAGGAGTCCATACTTGCTTCATTTTAGCCTTACACTCTCGTGTAGTGTGTCCATGTTTATTACAAGTATAGCATAACCTCTCAACAGTGGTATTGTTAGCATTATTATTTAGCTTAGCTCTACATTCATAAGCTTGATGTCCATATTTTCATAGTAGTAATAGTATCCATCAAATTTAGGAATAACAAGAGGTTTACCTTGTGCTCTACTTCTACAAACATTGGAGGTGTGACCTGGTTTGCCACAATGATAACATGTCAACACTTTAGGTCTTTCATTTTGATTTTTATTGACCTATTCAACTTGTTGTGATGATTCTCCTTCACCAGTATAGCCTAGACCAGCTTTACTCCCAAATATTCTTTGATTAATTAGAAAGTCATCAATCTTCTTAGAAATGTCCTCAGCCAATTTCTTCATTTCATTGTGTTGTTGTTGAGTTTTCACTTCATTTCTCAGCTTTTCATTCTCCTCTCTGAGTATTGCAATATCTTCAAGTCTTCTTGACAATTCTCCATTCACTCAATTAGCCTCTTGATTCATAGTCATCATCTGATTAGATACTTGGAAGTGACGATCAGTGAGTCTATGTATTTCACTTTTTTTAGCTTGAAGTTGTCCAGTCATTTGTCTTTGGTCTTCAATAGCAAGATTCCTTTCTTGTTCAGCATATCTAGCATTTTTCATTATCTCTACTATTCTCACCATCTAAGATTCTTGACCGATCTGAAGTGCTTTCACTTGTTCAGATAGATGCTAATTCTTTTCAGACAAATCAGAGATTATACTTTCAGATCCGTCATAAATTCTTCCAGAACTAGATCCAATATGATCAAACATTTCATCAATTGATTCTTCATGATAACTGATCTCATTTTGTAGAATAGCTAGGTTCTTCCATTCATCCAATAGTTTCTTCAGTCCTTTCTTAGCTTGCTTAAACTCTTCAACAAACATCTGCATATGTATCTTCTGATTCTTAATAGTCTCATCTGGCTTATATCTCTCCATGACTTACATCTTTACCCTTTAGTGGTTAAACTATTCAATAAGACATCTATTAGGAATGAATGCTCAAGCCTTTGGCAGTCATTCTATAGCATTGGTTGTTGCATTCATGACTATGATTGTCATTGATGTCAACACAGTAATATTCTGGAGTTTAGTAGAAAGGCAGGCACAGTTTTTTTTTACACACATGTTATATTGTAGATTGAGTTATGCGTATTTCATGGTATGTTCTTTGTTGTGTTATTAGCCTATGGTTAAGAGCGCAAAAAGAAATTCATTTATTCATGAAAGTTATAAGCATTTTGGTGGAAGTAGTATTCTGCCAGTATTCCTGTGTAGCAGTTTTTGGTAATCGGAGGATATCTCCTAACCGGGATGGAATCTGATTCTGTGCAGTTAAAGGGAATTTTGAGACTCATTGGTGGTGATGTGGTTCATAGCACAAACTTTGAGGTCACACAATTGGAAAGTTATTGTATCTGGAAGCTGATAGTTTTATGTAATTTTTATGTAGCGTGTTGAGATTATTATTTTGTATTTGCATGCCGACTCATTTGTAATTATTTGAGTGTGGTATAAAGAAAGGAATGTTTTCCTTGTTATATGAGGATTGAAATAGTTTTCATATGAAATTGTGAAAGTTGTGATGCGAATATATGCATGAAGTGAAGAATAGAGCTAATTCAGTGATGAAGACTTGTGAAGTACAAAGATCTGGATTTATGATCTTGTGTAGCAGAGAGTGTGGTTTTGGAACAGTGTGAAGGAGGTAACATATTTCATATTATTCTATTGAACAATCATAAGATATGTTGGACAGTGAGTTCAAAGATCTTGCCTTGAAGCTGTTTGGGCAATGGGTCCTTCTGTCTTCCATAACTCCTAACAGGGTTAGAATCTTTTAACAGGGATTCAAAATCTCCTAATAGAGATTCATATGTACTAAATGTATTTCATAAGACTCCTAACAGGGTCCATCCTCTAACAAGGAACTTTCATATTAGTGCATCATTTTTGTGGGCATCATTCCCACTGGGGTTTACTCTTTGATCAAGAGGTTCCCTAGTTAACATATCTTGTGTCATTGTGTATGACTATCTTTCTATGGTTGGTTACTACATTAGTTATATGGTTTAAAGTTGTTGAAGTTGATATTGAATTTAATGATGATAAATGGTTTAATTATCAAATAACTGATTCACACCCCCCCCCCCTCTCAGTTATCTTGGTGGTCTTTACTTTCTAACAATTGGTATCAGAGTGGCAGGTCCTTGAAAGAGAAGTTTAACAACTTAAGGAAATCTATGGCAAATTTTAGGAAAGAAAGCCCTAAGTTTGATGGAGTAAATTCTGACAGCTAGAAAGAAAAGATGAAGACACATCTCTTGTGTTTAGGACCAGGTTATTGGTTGATTACAAAGAATCAAAGGACTATAATTGAAGAAGACAATCTTGAAACAAGTTCTAAAGATGAGGTAGATCTATTTATGTGTAACATACTTGCAAGAAAAGCACTTTTATCAGCACTTCCGGAGAATGAATACAGTCAGGTAAAATGTTTAACTAAATCTCATGATATTTGGAAAGCTTTACATTCTACTTTTGAAGGTGATGAACATGCAAAGAAAGCTAAGTTACATAATTGGATTTGTGCATTTGAAGACATAAGAATGATGGAAGATGAATTTGTTAGAAGCTATATTGGTAGGATGTCAGAAATTGTTGCAGGAATAAAGTCTTGTGGAGGTGAAAAGATAGAGAATGAAGTAATATGGAAGATTTTGAGAACATTAACACCGGTATTCAGGTAGACTACACAAATGATTGAACAAGTGATACCTTGTACACCAAAATTTTCAAGAGAGACCCTTCTTGGAATATTGGAAGTAGCAAAGATGAATTTGAGATTATTAGGAGAACTACCTAGAGTGGAGACAACATTCAGTGCTCTTAGCATTAGACCTACTTTGTCTAGAAGTACAAGTGTGAATGGTGATTATGCCAGCAGTAGTAGATCCAAATCTGATGAAGATAAGAAGATTGAGGAAGGTATTGCCTTGCTTGTGAAAAGAGAACCAGATGGTAAGAAAATCTTTAAATGTTGGACATGTCAAGAATATGGTCATTTTGCATCTAAGTTTCCTAAGAGAGTTAAGAAGTATAGAAACAATTTTAAGACTAGAAGATCTAAAGAATGTTATTATGCAAATGATGAAGAAATTGAAGTAGGAATTGAAAGACATTTGAGTGACAGTGATAATGATAACCTTGATGACATAGGATTTGTAGCAATTAAGGAAGAAAATTCTAAATCTGGTATTAAAGAAGAAAAAGCCTTAGTTTCCCAAGTTGAAAAGAAAGCTGATTGAATTATAGATAGTGGTTGTTCACATCATATGACTGTTGATAAAGGAAAATTCATAAAGTTTAACAATTATCATGGAGGAATTGTTAGAGTTGGTAACAATGCACCTTGTTTGATTAAAGGTATAGGATGTATTACTCTTGATGGAAATACTAATACTGATGATGTTTACTTTGTTGATGGATTGAAACATAATCTTTTGAGTGTTGGACAGTTAGTGGATAAGGGATATCAAGTTTGGTTTACTGAGAAAACTTGTGTGATAAAGGATAAAGATGGAAATCTAATTGGAACTAGATCTAGAACCAAAGGTAATGTATTTCAATTGAACCCTACTTAGATGACATGCTTGATGACTAAGATTGATGACAGTTGGTTATGGCATAGAAGGTTTTGTCATATAAACTATGATAATATTGTGAAAGTAAGTTCTACACTTGTAGTAAGAGACTTACCTAAGATTATGAAGCCTACTAACATGATTTACAAGGAATGTGTGATGGCTAAGCAGAAAAGGAGTTCATTTTCTAGCAAGAAGCTCACATCTACAGAAAAATTTGGAGATTGTTCATACAGACTTGAGCGGTCCTACTAGGACTAGAGGATTCTATGGAGAAAGGTATTTTATGATTCTTGTTGATGATTTTACAAGAATGATGTGGATTGCATTTTTGAAAGAAAAATCTAAAGCATTTGATAAGTTTAATGTCATGAAGAATAAAGTTGAGAATGAATCAGGAATGAGGATTAAATGTTTGAGATCCGATAGAGGTGGAGAATTTACATCTAAAGAGTTTAACACTTTTTGTGAAGTAAATGGTATTAAGAGACAGTTATCAGCCCCTAGAACACCTGAACAAAATGGTATTGTAGAAAGAAGGAACAGATCAGTGACTGAAGTAGCTAGAGCTATGTTATTACAAAGACATTTTGGAGAGAAGTAGTGAATACAAATGTATATACAATGAATAGAGTACAAATTAGAGCAGACACAAACAAGACACCTTATGAATTGTGGTTTGGACATGCACCCTCAGTTAAGTATTTTAGAATTTTTGGAAGCAAATGTTATATTAAGAGAGATGATGATATAGGAAAGTTTGATCCTAGAAGCGATGAAGGATATAGATGTTACAATAAGAGAACTAAAACTATTATTGAAAGTGCAAATGTAAAAGTTGATGAGAAGTTTAAAATTCAAGAAAGAATGCTTGATTATGAATCTGATGAGGGAACTAACCCTCAGCCTAACATTGAAACTACTGAACAATTTTTTGAGACTGACAATGAATTGTTGAATGAAAGTCATGTTGAAGAAAATAGAGAAGAATCTAGAGAAGAATATACAGTTGAACAAAGATCAGTGACTATGACACCTAACAGGTATATATCAAGACATCATCCTGTTGAGAAAGTTATTGGAAGTTTGCATAGAGGAGTTATGACTAGAAAGAAGGTACATTTATGTTTGATTTCTCAAATTTAACCTAAGTCTACTAATGAAGCTTGTGAAGATGAACAATGGATTAAAGCTATGAAAGAAGAATTGGATCATATTGAAAAGAACAAGACATGGGAATTGGTCCCTAGACCTAAAGACAAAAATGTGATTGGAACTAAATGGGTATTTAGGAACAAGATGAATGAACAAGGAGAAGTAATTAGAAACAAAGAAAGATTGGTGTGTAAGGGATACTCACAGCAAGAAGGAATTGACTATGAAGAGACTTTTTCCCCTATGGCAAGACTTGAAGCAGTAAGGATATTTTTGGCTTATGCAGCATTTAAAAAATTCAAAGTGTATCAGATGGATGTGAAGTCAGCATTTTTGAATGGTGAATTAGAAGAAGAAGTCTACATTGAGCAGCCTGAAGGTTTTCCTTTGACTCAAGAAGGAGACATGGTATTTAAACTAAAGAAAGCATTGTATGGACTAAAGCATGCACCTAGAACTTGGTATGCTAGATTAGATAATTATTTGTTAAAATTGGGACTTACAAAAGGATCAGGTGATAGTAACTTATACAAAAAAGAAATTGAGAATGGATTTTTAGTTTTGGTTATTTTTGTTGATGACATTATTTTTGGAGGAGAAGATGAAGCTAGTGACAAATTTGCTGATGAAATGAAGACAAAATTTGAAATGAGTATGATTGGAGAAATGAAATACGTTTTGGGATTACAGATAATACAAAACAAAGATGGTATCTTTGTAAGTCAGACAAGTACTTGAATGATTTGTTGAAAATATTTGGTATGGAGAATTGTAAACTAGTTGGAACACCTATGGTTACAGGACATAAACTATCTAGTAAAGATGAGACACCAGAAGTTGAGCAAAAGAAATACAGATCTATGATTGGTGGATTGTAGTCCTTGACACACACTAGACCAGATATACAACATTTAGTTGGAATGGTAGCAGGATTTCAAGTTGAACCTAGAGAGTCACATTATGCAGTAGTAAAAAGGATATTGAGATATCTTAGAGGCATAATGGACTATGGACTATGGTATGAAAATTTTAATGATTTTACCCTATGTGCATATACTGATGTTGATTGGGGAGGCGGCGTTGATGATAAGAAAAGCACCAGTGGTGGAGCCTTTTTTCTTGGAGGAAGATTAGTTTCTTGGTTGAGCAAAAAGAAGAATTATATCTCACAGAGTACAGCAGAAGTAGAATATGTAGTAGCAGCCAACAATTGTAATCAGATAATTTGGATGAAGCAGATGTTGATGGACATTGGAGTCAAGTTTGATGAGCCTATTTTCATATATTGTGACAATACAAGTATAGTTAGTATGTCTAAGAATCCAGTTTTACATTCTAAAACAAAGCATATAGAGATCAAATATCATGTTGTAAGAGAGAAAGTTGTAGATAAAGAATTCAGACTAGAGTACATAAGCACAAAGGAGCAGATAAAAGATATATTTACTAAGCCTTTGCCTAAGGATACATTTGAGTATTTGAGAGGTATGCTTGGGGTTATGCCCCAACCTACTTTTGAGTAATGATGCAGTTGGTTGCATTCATCTAGTGGTTTATGGCCCTATCTATTTTCTAGATTGGATGTTGGTACTTCCTCTATGGGGGAGTATGTGTATTTGAGCTGAGTCATTGAGGACTCTTGTGAATGTATTTTCTGAATAGTGTCTTTTGACATTGAGCTATTGTTTGACATAGTGATAGAATTTTTGTCATTGATGTCAATGGGGGAGAGAATCATGAAAAACATTGAGGAACTACATTTGTTGGAGAGATTGAATAGGATAATGAAGCAAGATTTGATTGATGATGAGCAACAGTGCAGTTGAGCAGTAGTAATTGGATTTTTGGAACATTGGATGTTTTTCATCTATGTTGTCATCAATTCCAATGGGGGAGATTGTTAGGAATGAATGCTGAAGCCTTTGGTAGTCATTCTATAGTAGTGGTTGTTGCATTCATGACTATGATTGTCATTGATGTCAACCGAGTAATATTTTGGAGTTTAGCAGAAAGGCAGGCACAATTTTGTTTTGTGCACATGTTATATTGTAGATTGAGTTATGCACAGTTGATGGTATGTTCTTTGTTGTTTTATTAGCCTATGGTTTAGGGAACAAAAATAAATTCATTTATTCATGAAAGTTATAAGCATTTTGGTGGAAGCAGTATTCTGGCAGTATTCCTGTGTAGCAGTTTTTGGTAATCGAAGGATATCTCCTTGTAGACTAGGATTTGTGAGTGCACCTAAACCTGTTTTGAAGGCCAAAGACAAACAAATGTCATAGCATATAATCAAATCAAATTTAAAGGTAAACAAACTAAAATCAAAGCCACCTCAGTTTAAGCTTAAAACGGATGCGCCCATGCACCGTTTGATATGCTTAGATATAGAGGGATGTGGGTGTGCAAACTCAAGCACTTGGAGCATACAAAATAGGATGATTTAAGGATCAAGAAGACCCAAAATGACACAAAATAGGTATGAGGAACCTATTTTGCCTCAAAGGCCTCAAGAACACACAAATATGCAAAGCTAGATGATAGAACTAAGATTAAAACAAGAAATGAATCTATGTTAATCCATTTAAGCTAATTTAGATGTTATTTAAGCTTGAAAATGATCTAAAAAAGATGAACTTATGCTTATGCTAGAATGAAAATGGCATTATAACTTTTCTATTGAGTTTGAAAGTTGAAGGATGATTTGCCTTAGGAAGTGAGGGTATTTATAGGATTTCTAAGGCTTGGGGTAGGAGGAATGAATGGCCAGGATTGAAATCCTTAAGAGAGGCCAAGATTCACTCAAAGGGAAGTACATGGATTGTGCTAGTTCTCAGCCAATCAGGAGGTGACACATGTCACAAGGTGAGTGGATGAAGGGAAGGGCAAAGAGGAGTCAACAAAGGGGGCTCCAAGCTCATAACTCTCCAATAAATGCTTGTAAGAGCAATGAATGGGCTTTAAGAGGCTTTGAAGACTTTGGGGAAGCAATAAATGCTTTGTGGTTGAGATATTTGGAAGGGAAGACTTTGCTTTGGTTTAGGAAAGTCTTAAGCTTGGTTAGGATTGCACAAAGGTTTAAGGTTAGGATTAGGATTAGATTAGGACAAAGAAAAGGATTAGGATGGGTGAAGAGGGTGGATTTGAGAAGATTCTAGAAGAGTCTAGATTTCTCCTTAGTTTCATGGAATAAAAGGTTATTCATTCCAAAAGCTTAAGTCTTAGGAATATTTATTAAAATATTTTCAATAAATATGAAAATTAAATATTTAACCTTAATTAAATATTTAACCTTGGGATTAGGGTTAGGAAAGATGGGATTAGCCTTTTAATCAAAATTAAGAAGGGATTAGAAGATTTTGGAAGAGGTTAGTGGTCTTAAGAAAATTGGCCAAGTTTGGGATAAAAAATAAATTAATTTATTTTTGAAGGTTTTTGGTCAATTTATTAATTAAATAATTAATAAATTAGGGATAATGTCCAAATGACATTTTTAGGCTAGATTCCTTAATTAAAGATTTTTAATTAAGAGAGAGGAATTTAATGCCATAAAAATAAATTAATTAATTAAATAATTAATTAATTAATAAATGATGATGTCATTAAGGATTTTCAGAAAACAAAAATAATTTATTTTCTGAAGGATTTTTCGGTGTCTACATTTTGCCCCTCTTTGATGCGATGCCGCAAGTGGCATGGCGTTAAAGACAAGAAAACAAGATGCCAAGGCTAGAATCAGAAGAAGAGGGTATGACGCCCGGGTGGACTAGAAGAAAGAGGAACATGCCCCGGTGGGACAAAATCAAGGAAGATGCACCCAGTGGGACAGAGAGAAAGAGGAATTACGCCCTGGGACAGAGTGTGCCCGGCGGGACGAGGAAGGAAAGGCCTAGGAAGAAAGGGGAGATAAATAACCTCACTTCTAAGAACAAATATGGATGATATGCAAGATGAGATGGAAATGCAAGATGCAAGATGCAGCTGTATGCAAAGATGCAAGATTAATCTATATGATAAATGCAAGGGACCAGATAGCTCCAAGTGCAAACGGGAGTGCACAACCTAGATTTAATATAGCAATGCTAGAGACCTGCCAAGGATACTGGGATCACGAGGCCTTGTCACCAGTGTTGCAGAGGACTGACGAGGACTGACGCTAAACAAACACACAGGGTTGCCCCAACATCACACATGAAGCACAGAGGCGACATGGTGGAACCGATGCTGAAGGAACCACAAACACACAACTGACTCACAGGCAGAAGCGAAAGATCAAAAGACCTTGCCCCAAATTATCCGCACACGCAGCACACCATGATATAATGAATCGTGGTGACCCTGGTGGGATAATGAGAAGCCAAAAAGATTAACAAGATCAAAAGGACAAAACCCAAGATCAAAATGATAACTCCAAAAAGACATCCTTTGCCAAGGAGAGAGATTAGGTTTGATTGATGGTGGGAAGATTGGTCGGACAGGAGGAATGATATATCGTCAAGGACCAGGATGGAAGATTAGGTCGGACAGGAGGAACGATATATCCTCAAGGACCCATGGGTTGGTGAGAGAATAAGTGTAGTTGTTTGCTGGCAAAAGCTGAAGTTCAAGGAATAATCAGGATGAGCAAGGATAAGTCGACAATTGATGTTGCTGAAGCACAAGGCCCGAGTGGGACTACAAATTTTTTGAGGCTGGGGATGGGACAAAATATTCCTGATCAAATGCTGCTGCAGGACGGACAAAGGTTATGTACAACAAGGAGGAACGATATGCACAAGGGATATGTACAGAAGCTCAGGATTGGGGATAGGAAGATCACACTCAGCGGGACTCTCACTAGGACGGAGACAAGAAGGATAAATACAGGGAGGAAAGCGCTATACAGGAAAGGGAAAGGGATATGGTACAAGATATGGTACAATGCTTTGGAATAGGATATGGATTGCAGATGGGTTGGAGGAAGATGGGAGCTGAATGCGTGGAAGATAGGGGAGATGGAACTGCTGGGAGATCTGTTATGGATGGAGGAAGAGGACGGTAGCTGAAAGGACAACTGAATAGGTTAATAGCTCAGTTTACTATGTTGGCGCCTGTTTACCAAGTTTTCACCAACATACTTGTCCAAGGCGCTTGAATTGCCAAGTTTTCACCGTTGGACGATTATTTTCTCTTTCTCTTTTCTTTTTTTACTTTTTTGCTTTTTTGCTTTTTTTGCTTTTTTGAATGTTTTTGGATTTTCTGATATATGCAGGATCAGGTTCAGGCATAGAACCTCTTCAGATGGATGATGTTGATAGGATCATTCAAGGGCTCACCTTCTGGTGTTGATAGCTGATAGGCTCCCGAGCCGAAGGATGCGGTGACAACATAGGGGCCCAACCAAGTAGGCTCAAACTTGCCTTTCTTTTCTCTATTTGCTAAGACCTTCTGATTTTCTTTAAGGACCATGTCACCGACTTGGAATTGTCTAGGATGGACCTTTTTGTTATAACTCCTTTTGAGTCGATTCTGGTATGCAACCAGGTGATCATAGGCTTGCTGTCTCTTTTCATCTAGCAGATCTAGCTGTGTGAGCCGGGCCACACGATAGTCTTCATCAGTTGTATAGTTCTTCATGGAGACGCGCAAGGATGGGAGCTCAACCTCGATCGGTAGAACAGCTTCAGCACCATATACAAGGGAGTATGGGGTGGTGCCTGTGGGAGTGCGATAAGAAGTGTGATAGGCCCAAAGGGCAGGATTGATTTGGAGGTGCCAGTCACGACCAGAATCATTGACAACCTTCTTGAGGATTTTCAAGATAGTTTTGTTGGTTGCCTCAGCTTGGCCGTTTCCTTGAGGGAAATATGGACTGGAGAAACGGTGATGGATGTGGAGTCTGGCACATAGATCATCCACATGCTGGTTTTCAAAAGGTGTGCCATGGTCTGTGAAAATGGTAGATGGTATGCCGAAGCGGCAAATGATATGGTAGAGGATGAACTTGGATATTTGGATGCCTGTAGTAAGGGTGAGCGGAATTGCTTCAACCCATTTGGTAAAATACTCTGTGGCTGTTATGATATACTTGTGTCCATCCGAAGAGAGGGGGGTGATCAAGCCAATGAGGTCGAGGCCCCAACATGAAAAAGGCCACGGTGGTGCAATAGGCTGTAGATCCTGTGCTGGTGCATGTATCAAATTGGCATGCTGTTGACATGGGAGACATTTCTTGACAAATTCACATGCATCATGTTCCATTGTTGGCCAATAATACCCAACTCTAAGCAGCTGCTTTGCTAGAACCATGCCACTCGTGTGGGCACCGCAAATTCCAGCGTGAACTTCTTGTAAGGCCAGGATGGCCTCGTTTGAGTCTAAACATCTAGATAGGACATTATGATACCCACGACGATATAGGGTGTTGGCTATAAGAGTGTAGCGGGAAGCTCTGCGAATAAGGTTTTGGCGTTGGTTATTGGTGAGATGGGGAGATATGATACCATTTTTTAGATATGCATGGATGTCGTGGTACCATGGGGATTGAGGACCAACCAAGACACACACCATGTCTGCATCGGCGTTCTCATAAGCTGGTGAATGTAGCTGCTCGACTAGAAATTCATACTGTGATGCGTCTCGTGGTATTTCCAATAAGGATCCGATGGTTGCCATTGCATCTGCTGCTTTGTTCTGAAGCCTTGGGATCTGATTGAATTGTAGATGTAGGAAATGCTCTTTCAGTTTATCCACCAGTTGCTTGTAGGGTAGCAATTTGTCATCCTTTGTCTGATACTCATCAAGGACTTGCTTTATAATGAGCTGTGAATCTCCAAAGACTTGTAGTTCTGTGATGTTCCATTGGATAGCTGTTCTGAGACCTGAGATGAGTGCCTCATATTCTGCAATGTTATTGGTACAGGGGAATCCCAACTTGAATGATTTTGGAATATAGTCACCTTGAGGTGTGACGAATAGGATTCCTTCTCCAGAGCTATGGGATGTGTTGGAACCATCAAAGCATAGTTTCCACATGGGCTGCTCTTCAATCATGCATAAATGTTCATCGGGGAATTCCATGATTAGTGGATAGGCATCCACCAGTGGTGCTTCTGCTAGTTGATCAGCAATGACTTGCCCTTTGATTGCTTTGCGATCTACATACTGAATGTCAAATTCGCTGAGTAACATGACCCATTTTGCCATACGGCCTGTGAGGGTTGTCCTTGATAACAGATACTTAAGAGGGTCCACCTTTGATATGAGCTTGATTGTGTGGCTAAGCATGTAATGTCTAAGTTTTTGAGTGGCAAAGACCACTGCTAAGCATGCTTTCTCCATGGGTGAATAGTTAAGCTCATAACCCACAAGAGTGCGACTGATGTAGTAGATAGCTCGTTCTCTGTTTTCATCATCATGCTGTGCTAGGAGTGCCCCTAGTGCTGTAGCTGTTGTTGAGATGTAAAGGATGAGTGGGCATCCTGAAACTGGTGGTACTAGGATTGGAGTGTTAGCTAGATACTCCTTGAGCTTATCAAAGCTTCTTTGACATATGGGATCCCACTTGAAGTTGGTGTCTTTGCATAAGAGATGTGAGAAGGGTTGGCACTTGTCTGCTAGTTGCGAGATGAACCGCCGTACTGATTGAAGCTTGCCCTGTAGGCTTCTGAGCTATTTGAGATTTCTTGGTGGAGGCATCTCCGTTATTGCTTTTACCTTTTTAGGATCGATCTCTATGCCTCGTCTAGAGACGATGAAGCCTAGAAGCTTGCCAGATGTAACACCAAAGACACATTTCTTAGGATTTAACTTTAAGCCATAATGATTCAGACGATCAAATACACGCTCTAGGATGTTGAGGTGTTCATCCCTTGTTTTGGATTTTGCAAGGATATCATCCACATAGTCCTCAAGGATCTTGTGGATCATGTCATGGAAAATGGCTGTCATTGCTCTCTGATATGTTGCTCCTGCATTCTTTAGCCCAAATGGCATCATGTTGTAGCAGAAGGTACCCCATGGGGTTGTGAATGCTGTTTTATGTTGATCTGCTTCCGCGATATGAATTTGGTTGTAGCCTGAAAAGCCATCCATGAGTGATAGCATTTCGTGACCCGCTGTGAGGTCTACAAGCATGTCTATGTTTGGCAATGGGAAGTCATCCTTAGGGCATGCCTTGTTCAAGTCCCTGAAATCAGTACAGATTCTGATGTCACCAGAAGGCTTTGTGACTGGCACCATGTTAGAGATCCACTCTGAGTAGTCAATTGCTCTGATGATCTTAGCTTGGAGGAGCTTCTCAAGCTCTACTTTGACGAGCAATGCTACCTTTGGATGCATTTTCCTTAGCTTCTGCTTCACTGGCTTGACGTTTGGATCTACTGATAGATGATGAACAACAAGGTTTGGATCAAGCCCAGGCATGTGGGCGTATGACCATGCAAAGTTGATGATGGATTCCTTGAGCAAGGCACTGAGAGCGATTTCTTCTCCTTCTGTTAGGTTGACTGCAATGTAGGTGATCCTTGGACATTCTTCTGTTCCCAAGTTGATTGGCTTGGTTTCCTCTATGATGATCGGCGACTGCTCTGGTCTATAATCTTGGATAGGGGGAAGAGGCAAGGCTTCATCTTCTAGCGCCTGAATTGCCAGGTTTTCACTAGAAGATACGCCCTTTATTTTTACTATTTTAGAATCAGAATGTGCCCCAAGGGGGTTTTCACATAAAGACTCATGATGTTCTCTTGCTATTTCATTTTTGTGACTAAAGCTTGCCTCTTCCCTAAAATATCCTTCTGGGTGAAGCTGATAGACAGAGGTTGATGTTGGATCCTGGTTGACTGCTGGACCTGATGCCCCCATGAATTCTAGGAGTGCTTGTGCGCTTTGGAACTCATCGATGTGTGCAATGCTTGGTTGGTCCCAATCTATGAGGTCGGGGTTTGTGAGGGGAAGATCTATGAGGTTAATGGAGAGTTGTTGGAGAACAGAAGTCCCCAAGAGGGTGTCGTCGGCAAAGATATCATCGTAGGATCGGATGTCTTTCTCTTCGGGGATGTCTTCAATTTCCACGAGGTCATCCCGGCTATTCGAAAAGTTCATGTTGGTCATGTTAGTGCCCGCAGTTGTGGTATTGGGCTCTTGTTCAAGCAGGCGAGGGGTATTAAAGCCAAGTCCTTGCTGTTCTGGATTCTAGGATGGTATGATAGGAAACAAATTTCCGTCCTCTTGTGGTCCTAGACCACCACCTTGATAATTATAGTGTTCTGTGACATTCTTGTAGGGGATTGGATATTTCTCTTTGAAGTACTCAAGAAGTTGTGTGTCGCGTGATGGGGGATCTTTGTATAACCATTTGTTAATATCTGGATCCATTTCTTTGCTGTTGATGTTGCCATGAGACTCAAAAGTCATGTTTCCGATTTGCTTGAGCTTATAATGTTCTTCCACAGGCTTGTTTTGACAACTTGGGCGCCCTTGAGTATGTGGATCACGTGGAAGAGCTCCTACAACAAATGCATCACTGAGGCTGTATTCGCCACAACCCTGGTTGTTGATCTTGATGGATGATAAGGTGGAAGAAAGGATGGTCTCTGGATCGCGATGGGATCGGGATGAGCTAGCAATAGAAGTACCAATATCGGTTCCAGGACAATGAGTAGAATGAGGGAAAGATGCTTCCATCGCAAGGCAGTATGCGAAGGGGTTAGGGTCAGCGTGGATGGTAACCTCAGTGCCTTGATGTGGAAACTTGATGCACTGATGGTAAGTAGATGGTACGGCCTTAATGGAATGGATCCATGGACGACCGAGGAGGATATTGAATGGTAGGTCAAGATCAACAACGTGGCAAAGAGTATCTTGCGTTGCTGGGCCTAGCTGGATAGGCAAAGTCATAGTACCTTCAGAGGTACGCTCCAAGTTATCATATGCTTTGATAGTAATTTGCTCATGTTGTATGTCGGCCTCCGTGAACCCGATCTTCTTGATGAATTTTAATGTGCACAAGTTGAGGGCTGAGCCATTATCAACTAGAACTCGTTTGATGGCGAAATCTCTGACCATGACAGCAATGCGGAGAGGGAGAGTATGGTCAGGAGCGACATCTGGTATATCAGATTCTTTGAAGGACAAGGCACATGCTGCTGATAGGTGTCCCACAAGAGTTTCAAACTGAGTTGTGTTAATATTCGTGGGGACATGGCCTTCTTTTAGAGCTTTGTCCAGGATCTCCTGATGGATGGGTGATGTGCGGAGCAAATCCAAGATAGATATTTGGGCTGGCATGTTCCCAAGATGCTCTATGATATTGTATTGTGCTCTTGGTGCATTATGCTGTGTTGTGCGTGCATTTGATGCTGGCCTGGTGTTAGACTGTGCTGTGGATGCAGTTGATGTTGGCCTTGGAGGAGCAGCTGGTCTCGGAGGAGCACCGGCAACAGTTATCCTACCACTGCGGGTAGTTGCAGCACATTGTCGATCCGGCCCTCTGACGTGGATGGTATTGATGGTGGGCTCATCTTGGATGGGCTCAACTTGAGTTATGCATCCGACATACTTGTCATAGTTGATGTAAGCCGCTGTGTGATCTTCCTGCTTGCCTTTGCCATGATTTTGGGGCTGATTGGCATTGGCTTGATTCTTCCCGGTATCGTGTTGAGGGAACACATTTTGATATATTTACAAACCGGCATTGGGTGAAGTTTGAGTTGGTGCATCGACCTGGATTTCCTTGCGATCGATGAGATCCTGGATGTAGTGCTTAAGCCGCATGCACTTCAATGTTGTGTGCCCCTTCACACGATGGTAATCACAGTATTCATGTTCTTTATACCAATCAGACTTTGGTGCGTTGTCATCCTTCTGTGGGATGGGCGGATATGTGATCATATTTGCCTTGGCTAGCCGATAAAAGATCTGATCTAGAGGCTCACCCAAAGGTGTGAAAGTCCTCTTTGGATTGTTCTGATTATTGGGTTTGTTCTGCCTTGGGGCAACGTTAACTGCGTTAACAGAATTGCCTTGACGTGCTGGCTGCTGCTGTTGGTATTGCTGCTGATACTGTTGGACAGGTGCTTGATGAGCTTGAGGAGGCTGCTGATAAATAGGTGCTTTATATGCGGGAGCTGGTGGTTGCTGATAGATGGGTGCTTGTGGCGGTTGGTATGTTTGAGCTGGTGTAGGGCTAGCCACAACGAATTGTACATTCTTAGTGTCAGTGGCTCCATCTGTAACAACATTCTTGTTACGATTCCAGTAGCAGGATTTATCATTGTTGGGTTTGTTCTTGGAATCATCCTTGAAGTGACGAATAGTGCCTTCGTCTAGGAGAGCTTTCTCGATGCCTATGCCTTTGCTCTTGATGTCTTGGTATGTCTGGAGACAATTCATTCGCATTTGATGGGATAGCTTTGGATGCAGGTTATCAATGAAGATCTTTGTTAGATGCTTCTCTGGCGGCTGATATGATAACCTGGTTGTAAGATTCTGCCACCTTTGCAAGTATTCTGCAAGGCTTTCTCCGTCTTTCTGCTTTGAGTTGCATAGGTCTAGCAAGGACAACTCATTCTCCACATTATGGGCATAGTGTGTGATGAACTTCTCAGAGAGTTCAGCAAAGGTGTTTATTGTCCCATGTGGTATTTTATAAAACCACTCAACAGCAGTTCCTCCCACGCTTTTGGGAAACAGGCGCAGGAGATAGTTATCACTATAAGCCACTTCTTGGCACGCCATGTAGAACTCTTTGATATGATTTACTGGATCTCCTTTCCCTCGATACTTGTCAAACTTAGGCATCTCAAAATGCTTGGGGAAAGGGATAGTTGCTATGGACCGATCGAAGGGATATGAGCACACCTCTTCGAACTTGTAGGTTTTATTCTCTGTTCCACTTTGTAGCTCTTTTAGAGCATTTTTCATTGCTTCCCACTCAGCATTGAGTGGCGAGGGAACTGGAACTTCTGCTTGTGATGGAAGCTGTGGAACTGGATATGGCGCTTGCTGTGGATAAATGGGTTGGAACTGATTTTGGGGCAATGGTTGTTGGGGATATTGCTGGTGTGGCATAGGGGGATATTGATATGGGACCGCTTGATGTTGTTGGGCTACTTGCTGTTGTTGAACTGGCGGTTGTTGTGGGACTGCTTGCTGATAGTGGTCATTTGGAACTTGTGGTTGTAACTGATAGGTGGGAACTTGTTGTTGCTGGGGGATGATAGGGTTTTGTTGCTGGGGCTGATAGCAAGGGACTTGCTGTTGTTGAGGAATGATGGGTGTTTGCTGAAAGGGGACATGTGGCTGCTGTGGGGGAGGCTGTTGGAACGATGCTGCTTGTGGGTATGATGGTGGTAGTTGTTGAGGTTGGCTTTGGTTTTGGCTGATATAAGCTGGGTGCATGCCTGCGTTACTTAGAGGTGGAACAGACGTGGGGAAGCTAGAAGCAAAGGGTGATGGGGTAAGATAGCTGGGGAAAGTTGGCTGTTGAAGTGGTGGAACTTGCTGGAAGGTATTTGGGATTTGGGATGAATAGCTTGAAGCTCGCGGTGGTGTTTGGGGTAATTGCTATTGTGCTGCTTGGGCGAAGGCAGTTTGTTGACTTGCAACCATAGATGTAGGGGATTGAGATGGGATCCCCCATGCCTTCATTTCTTCTTGCGTAAGGCCCCATTGAGAGCTTGTGTTAGGGTGCACTGCAGCGGATGATGGAATGGTAGGAGCAATGGGAGCTTGGGACACGAATGATGGTTGATATAAAGGAGCTTGTTGAGGTTGTGGTTGAGTGGATGCTTGTGAAGAAGAAAATGAAGGAAACACCCAAGAGAAAGATGATGTTGGAATGGGGAGCGATTGCGCTAACCCCAAAGAAGAAGGTACAGGTGCTTGGGGGGTGAAGGGTGACGGTGCTCCTTTGATGGTGAAAGACGTTGCTTGACTTGCGGATGGTGGGGAAGCTTTTGGTATAAAATCTTGCGGGAGAGGTGGAAGCTGACTTTGGGTTAAGTGTTGGATTTGGGCTTGGGCAGCCATAGCAGATGATGAAGCAAAAGGGGTATGAGATGGAGCGGATGGTGCTGCAGCTTGTGTCGTGGGACTGGTGAGGCTTCCTTGCAAGAAAAGGGGAATGGTGGAAAGCTCTTGGGATGTTTGTATGATAGGATCGGGGAATGATTGGACAAATGGAGAATACGCTTGGGCTGGAACTTGGATAGTTTTGATGGGGATGCGTGGATAGAGAGATGGTGGGATGGAGGTACTTTCTGGTAGGTAGTGAACAAACGTGCTTTGTTGATGTTGCGGTATAAGGGCATTGGTCACTGGTAGGCTTTCTGGAGGATTTTCAAATGCTTGGATTGCCAACGGGGATGAAGGGATATTTAGATCTTCACATGGGTTACTAGCTCAGATTTGGGGATTGTAGGTCATCATGACGTTGGTGAAAAGGTTGGGATCAGATGAGGTTGTTGGTGGATAAGGATTCATGCTTCTTCTTTTTCGAGATCTGGTCTCAATAGGCATGGAGATGCAAGTGCTAAATGGATGCAAGATGTTTGGCTAAAAGATGTTGATGGATGCAAAGTTGATGAACTTCTAAAGATGATGACTTCTAAATGCAAGGACGGATCAAGATGGCGATGATGGAAGCTGGATGGAACTGATATGGATCAAGATGGTGGAGGAAAGATAGGTTGCCGGTGGAAAGCTGGTGAAAGATTACTGAGTGGTCAACAAATGAGCTGCTGTTTTTCCCAAATGGAGGATCAGAGATATGATGGGGTCAACCTAAGATAGACTGATGATCTTCGGTCAACAAGTTTCTTATCAATACACTCCAATCTCTTGCTCGAGATGATGGCTATGCAAGGACAAGCTTTGATTTCTTTATGACAACACGTTGTGCCAAAAAAGAGGATGATGGTATCTGATCTTGGATATAGGATAGGAACAACTCAAAAGGTAGAACACTAAGCGTTGGTGGAACTCTGGATTTGGAACAAGGATGATGGATCTGCTGGAAAGATATGGAAAGCTGATGGGGGGATGCTGGTGGAAAAGGTATGGAAGGGTGAAGGGACAATGCTCTATGCGAATGACAAGGATTGATTCTAGAATGCTGGTAGGAAGATGAATGCATATGCAACTTTATGATGTTTTTGAAATGCAACTAAGGTTTTGATGCTGATGCAAAGGGTGAAACTAGGATGAAACTAAGATGCAAGGCTGTTTGAGACAAGATTTCAGGATCTGAAGATGGAACAAGATATGAACAAGGATTGGCTAATCTTCTGGCTCAAGGTTGACAAAGTGATGGTTAACTTGGAAACGGAAGGCAAACTGTTTGATGCGTGCGTTATGGGAAATGTTCTCAAGTCTGGTTTGGGACTTCTCTTCTGCTTGGTTTTCTTGGATAATGGCTTGATAGCTCTTGGTGTTCTTTTTGATAAGTTTTTGCTCTTGATAGGCTTGGGATTTAGGCAACTTTGCTTTAGGATGTTTGTTCTTGCCGGGCATCACTTGGAATAGAGGTTTCTGATTTTGAGGCAAAGGTTTCCAATGGCAAAGGTTAAAAGTCAAAGCAATCTCTGCAAGGGACAAAGCAACCCTGCAGGATACAGACAAAGGCAACTGCCTCTGACAAAGCTTTGAAAGTGTATGTTTCAACAAGTGTTTTCACGGAGTCTTTGACTGTCAAGCACTTCAAACAGATCTACCTAAGGAAGGTGAGTATCAAAATCGCTTGCCCACAGCTTGGTATCCCCCAGAAGGGAATACAAATGGTGAGTAATCTTGAGGCGACCCGGTAAACCCCTTGGAATCGGTCCTTGCACAAGGATTTTGATACTTTCGGATGTAGATAGGGTAGCCTCTATTTTATCAGGTTGCTAATGATTCTGTGGTGTCTCCATACCCGGTTATGCTGATCATCCGTGACTCACTTAAGAGCCTTGCCAATTATGCTGGGGGAGAGGAATGTTTACCATCCCCAGTCATGTGTTTGGCACGAACGCCCGGCGATTAGGAGATGTAAGTGATTCTTTTGGTATTCACTTATTTGTATACCGGCTGGGGGGGATACCGGTTTGAGGTCGTTCTCCGAGGAGGAAGCGCTTCTCCTTGGACAGGCCTCGCTAAAAGTAGAACAAGTGAACTTGTCCAAGTTCAAATGTTCCACGTTGCTTACTCTAACAAGGATTATGCAAGAATTGAAAAACTCCTACATGCACTCAAGCAGATTTTGTTCATTTTCCCAATTTTGATTAAGTGATGTTTGAACTTTTGAAAATGAAGACACTCGTGATTAGATTTTGATTTGTTCTTTTCCCCAAAAAGTAAATCAAGTGTTTGCAAGTTTTTTGACTTGGGCATTCAAGATTTGATTAGCGAGTTGTCTTAAGAACTTTGAAAAAGCTTTGTTTTGTCCCTTAGATCACTCAAGATTGAATTTGTTTGCTTGCTTTGGAAACTGAAACAGATGAGGGAATAGAGTTGTTTTGTTCCCTTTAGTGCATTCAAGATTGAGTTTGATTTTCAAATTGACAATGACACTTAGGACCTAAGTTCATTTCCTTAATGTCATTCAAGATTTTGTTTTGACCTTTGCTGTAAAAGAAAAGAAAAAAAAACTAGTCCCAAGCAAAAGACAAAAGGCGACACTGTCCAGCTTATAAGCGATGCTGGAAAGTGCAGAGGCGACATTTAATTCCTACAGGCGACATTCTGTACCCAAAAAGGTGACAGATAAAAATTACAGAGGCGTGATTTCTTTTGTTACAGGCGTGATTTCTTTACATGCAGGCGACAGAAGAAGAATTCTGGGACGTAACAGAAATTGCCGACAACAAGAAAATCTCAGTTATGCAGGCGTGAAAACAGAGTTCACAGGCGTCATTTCTTTCCTCAAAGGCGTGATTTAATTCCATGAAGGCGTGACTGAATTGTTTGTAGGCGACATTTCTTTTGTTGAAGGCGACATTTCTTTTCATGAAGGCGACATTTAATTGCTGTAGGCGTCATTTCTTTTCATGAAGGCGACATTTCTTTATTTCCTGCAAAAAAAAAGCATATAAAGTGTAATTTCATCAAAATGATTGTGGTTCGAGTCCCACCGGGCGTGCCAGAATGTAGACTAGGATTTGTGAGTGCACCTAAACCTGTTTTGAAGGCCAAAGACAAACAAATGTCATAGCATATAATCAAATCAAATTTAAAGGTAAACAAACTAAAATCAAAGCCACCTCAGTTTAAGCTTAAAACGGATGCGCCCATGCACCGTTTGATATGCTTAGATATAGAGGGATGTGGGTGTGCAAACTCAAGCACTTGGAGCATACAAAATAGGATGATTTGAGGATCAAGAAGACCCAAAATGACACAAAATAGGTATGAGGAACCTATTTTGCCTCAAAGGCCTCAAGAACACACAAATATGCAAAGCTAGATGATAGAACTAAGATTAAAACAAGAAATGAATCTATGTTAATCCATTTAAGCTAATTTAGATGTTATTTAAGCTTGAAAATGATCTAAAAAAGATGAACTTATGCTTATGCTAGAATGAAAATGGCATTATAACTTTGCTATTGAGTTTGAAAGTTGAAGGATGATTTGCCTTAGGAAGTGAGGGTATTTATAGGATTTCTAAGGCTTGGGGTAGGAGGAATGAATGGCCAGGATTGAAATCCTTAAGAGAGGCCAAGATTCACTCAAAGGGAAGCACATGGATTGTGCTAGTTCTCAGCCAATCAGGAGGTGACACATGTCACAAGGTGAGTGGATGAAGGGAAGGGCAAAGAGGAGTCAACAAAGGGGGCTCCAAGCTCATAACTCTCCAATAAATGCTTGTAAGAGCAATGAATGGGCTTTAAGAGGCTTTGAAGACTTTGGGGAAGCAATAAATGCTTTGTGGTTGAGATATTTGGAAGGGAAGACTTTGCTTTGGTTTAGGAAAGTCTTAAGCTTGGTTAGGATTGCACAAAGGTTTAAGGTTAGGATTAGGATTAGATTAGGACAAAGAAAAGGATTAGGATGGGTGAAGAGGGTGGATTTGAGAAGATTCTAGAAGAGTCTAGATTTCTCCTTAGTTTCATGGAATAAAAGGTTATTCATTCCAAAAGCTTAAGTCTTAGGAATATTTATTAAAATATTTTCAATAAATATGAAAATTAAATATTTAACCTTAATTAAATATTTAACCTTGGGATTAGGGTTAGGAAAGATGGGATTAGCCTTTTAATCGAAATTAAGAAGGGATTAGAAGATTTTGGAAGAGGTTAGTGGTCTTAAGAAAATTGGCCAAGTTTGGGATAAAAAATAAATTAAAAATAAATTAATTTATTTTTGAAGGTTTTTGGTCAATTTATTAATTAAATAATTAATAAATTAGGGATAATGTCCAAATGACATTTTTAGGCTAGATTCCTTAATTAAAGATTTTTAATTAAGAGAGAGGGATTTAATGCCATAAAAATAAATTAATTAATTAAATAATTAATTAATTAATAAATGATGATGTCATCAAGGATTTTCAGAAAACAAAAATAATTTATTTTCTGAAGGATTTTTCGGTGTCTACACTCCTAATCGGGATGGAATCTGATTCTACGTAGTTAAAGGGAAGTTTGAGACTCATTGGTGGTGATGTGGTTCACAATGCAAACTTTGAGGTCACACGATTGAAAAGTTATTGTATCTGGAAGCTGACAATTTTATGTAATTTTTATGTAGCATGTTGAGATTATTATTTTGTATTTGCATGCTAACTTATTTGTAATTATTTGAGTGTGGTATAAAGGAAGGAATGTTTTCCCTATTATATTAGGATTGAAATAGTTTTGATATGAAATTGTGAAAGTTGTGATTCGAATATATGCATGAAGTGAAGAATAGAGCTAATTCAGTGATGAAGGGAGACTTGCGAAGTACAGAGATCTGGATTTGTGATCTTGTGTAGTAGAGAGTGCATTTTGGAATAGTGTGAAGGAGGTAACATATTTCGTATTATTCTATTGAATAATCCTAAGATCTGTTGGACAGTGAGTTCAGAGATCTTGCCTTGAAGTTGTTTGGGCAGTGGGTCCTTCTGTCTTCCATAACTCCTAACAGGGTTAGAATCTTTTAACAGGGATTCAAAATCTCCTAATAGAGATTCATATGTACTGAATGTATTTTATAAGACTCCTAAAAGTGTCCATCCTCTAACAAGGAACTTTCATATTAGTGCATCATTCGCACCGGGGTTTACTCTTTGATCAAGAGGTTCCCTAGTTAACATATCTTATGTCATTGTGTATGATTATCTTTCTATGGTTGGTTACTGCATTATTTATATGGTTTAAAGTTGTTGAAGTTGATATTGAAGTTAATGGTGATAAATGGTTTAATTATCAGATAACTGATTCACCCCCCGCCCCCTCTTAGTTATCTTGGTGGTCTTTACTTTCTAACAAGATATGGGCTCTGATACCAATTGTTGGAATTAGGAGAGATAGGGTACTAAGAGGGGAGGGGTGAATTAGTGCCCACTAAAAATTTTACTTGTAAACCTTTCAGATCTATGACAGTAAACAATAATAACCTTGCAAAATAACTTGTATCTAATTGCATGTATCATTCATCCATTTGATTTGTGAAAGTAAATAACATGAAATCCACAATATAAAAATCACATAACACAAGTATTTTGGTAATGCAGAAACACTTGTTAGAAGGTAAAAACTATGGTGGGGATGACACCCACAAATTCTTCACTACTGCAGATAGAAAAGGTTTTCCTGTTAGGGCTACAAGTTTTGATCACTTCTGGTGATCTTACCCTGTTAGGAGTAACATATTAGATCAGCTAGATCTACCTAGTTATAGGATTTTAACAACACTAAGGAAGTGTGCACTCGGTTAAGAGATTTACATAAGACTGTCAAGTCTACTCTGTTAAGAGATTTAGCCAAAAACTCTATTACAATTGTTAGAAAGGAATAGGCAATTATCTGCTAATTGACAGCTTAATTCTCTAATTTAGATCAATAAGTACTAAATATATTTCACCTTAACTGTGATGAATCTCTGTGATGTACTGCTCGATTAGCCTACTCTAATTCTTCTTAATCTGATCTCCTCTGTATATTGTTCTGCTCTGTCAACTGATAGTCTTGAAGTTAGGCAAGTGCTTCAAGTACTTCTTAATTCATACATTAGTTTACATCACAAATGATGCAAACATACATTTATATAGTATACCTTTATGCCGCTTTAACAAAATTATGTTACAAATATTAGACAAAAAAACCTAAGATCTATGGTGTACAAAAATGACCTAGATCAAACTATTACATAAGATATACATTGCATTTAATGAATATCTTGATAATAAATATTCCTCGATCTTGCTAAAACATTTTCTGATCTGTTGTAACCATTTGCATAGAAGAATGTGCCATTCCTGATTACTATGCCATTTCCTGTGATCATCAGTAAACACTGTATAAACTACTCAGTGTATATCGGTGCTTGGTGTTTACTGACGCTTGGTGTAGGTGTCTGCTGATGCTCAATAGACTAGTCTATTTTGCTTCTACTTACCGACTAGCTCAATATAAGTAACTGACTGATATCTTGGATAACCTTTGATACTAATGACAACCTTTAATTCTCAATAGAGATAATAGAAACTTCAAAGATAAAATATGCATGAATGCAATATGATGGTGAGATGCAGGATGCAACTATACGAAAGATGCAATATTTATCTATATGATGGAGGATGGGGATTTAGGGAGCTCCATGCTTTGGATCTTTTAAGAGAACAACCTACTTTGATATAGAAATGCTAGAGACTTGCCAAGGATACCGGGATAACAAGGCCTTGTTACCAGCATTGCATAGGACTAACACAAAAGACAAGCACACAAAGGGTTGCCCCAACATCACACATGAAACCTAGAGGAGGCATGGTGGAAACGATGCTAGAGAAACCACAAACACATGATTGACTCACAAGAAGAAGCAAAAGATCAAAATTCCTTACCCCAAATTATCCTCAATCACTGTGCACAAAGATATAAAGGATCATGGTGACTTTGAGTAGAGGACAATGAGAAGCTGTAAAAGATGAACAAGATCCAAAGAACAAAATCTAAGACCAAAATGAGAACTCCAAAAGACATCCTTTTCCAAGGAGAGAGATTTGATTTGAATGATGGTGGGAAGATTGGTCCGAACTTGTGGAAGAATACATCGACACAAACCTGGTGTGATGGGTGGAAGATTAGGTCTGATAGGAAGGATACATCCTCAAGGACCCATTGCTTGATGGGAGAATGAGTGTTGTTGTTCACTAGAAAATGATGAATCGAGAAGAACCGTTGTGATCAAGAATAGTTGACAATTGATGTTGCTAAAGTACAAGGCTAGATGACACAAGATTTCTAATCAAATGCTATTACAAGACTGACAAGGATATGTATAAAAGATACAATGATATGTACATTGGACAGGGAGATATTTACAAGAGAGCTCAAAAGATAAGCAAAGATCCAAGGAGACAAATGAAATAACAAGTATTTCACAAAACCTTTTTCCATAGGTAGCCTTTTACCATAGGTAGGATGATGGATGATGATTGATTTGATGAGGATTGACTTGTGAAGGATGGTGGAGAATTACCAAGTGTCAGGAATGAGTTTCTACTTCTTGATGTAGGATCAAATAGGATCGGATTGGATTTGTCAACCTAAGATAGAATGATGATCTTTGAAAGACGAGATTCTTGTCAGTGCATGCCAATCTCTTGCTCGAGATGCTGAGGCCTACAAACACAAGTACAAGATTCCTTAGAAAACTTTTATGTCAAAGGGTAGCATGGTATTGATTGTGATTGAGGATAAGGATTTGACCAACTCAAAGGATTGGCATGAAGTGGATGGCAGGATAAGGATTCCTATGACAAGAGATAGGTAAGATTCTCGAACCTCAAAAGGACCAAGTGATGATTGCTAAAGTGCTTAGCTAGATAGGGTCACAAAAACTCAAGGGATGACTAACTCAAATGATGGGACCTAAAGACACATATGTACAAATGAGCTTAGGTGGAGACATGACTGACGCTAGGGGACCTGGAAATAAAGTCGAAGCTACAAAGATATGCAAGATGATGCCCTAGTTGGGCTGGAAAGACAAGCTGGATTGATGGTGAATAGGCTTGATGATGGATGATGTGCCCTGAAATGACATAGATTTGGGAAGGATGAATCCCAAAGATGATGATTGGATTGAGGTCAAGTCTGTCTACAAGACTAGGAACAAGACTACGGATGTGATTGGATCAGTTGGCTTGACGTTCGATGTTGGATAGCTAGAAGATGTGGATAGGATTGGTAGATGTTTGGAAGATTTCTAGCAATGGTGGATATGGATGAATGGCATTGGTTTGCATAGGGATAGCCTATAGCTAGATACCAGTGCCAAGGGAAAATACCAAGTGATGGAAAGATGAAGGAAATGCTTCAGGATTAGTGCTGGAGGGAAATGCTTGGGATTTGGATGGAGGAACTACTGAGAGATTTGGATGGAGGTGGATTTGGATTTGAATGGTAGAACTGTTGGGAAATGTGGATAGAGGATTTTCTTGAGGATTGGATAGAGGAATGTTTGGTGATTGGATGTCAAATTTTCTTGACGATTAGATAGAGGAATGCTTGGGGATTTTGGTAGAGGATTGATTTGAAGGAGATTGGATGGTGGATTTGGATGAAGGTACCACATGGAGATTTGGATAGAGGAAATGCTTGGGATGGGGAGATCTAAGAAAAGGGTTTGGAAGATCAATGTGAGAAAGTCTCCAAGGAATAAGATGCCCCCTGCTTAACATAGTTCATTCATTTAGAGGCAGTAGGATGGGGTACGATTGGATGGAAGAACTACTTGGGATTTGGATAGAGGATAGGTGACTGAAAGATGGCGATGGATGCCAAAAAGGTGCCCAAAAGCATGTATACCTAGTGGTCTCTATTTTTGTTACCAAGATCCAAAGGAGGATGAAGTGAGAGAAAAATAGGATGAAGGAGATGCTGGATTGGATGTGATAGAAAGGAATGTCCCCCAATTATAGAAAAGAACTTGGGGTTACCCTACACATGATGCCTATTTGCCAGGTTTTCACCACGATACTTGTCCAAGGTGCTTGAATTGCCAAGTTTTCACCATTGGACCAATGTTTTTCTCTTTTCTTTTATTTTATTTTTTTGATATTTTTCTCTTGATTTTTCAAAATTTTATGGATTTTCTAATTTTTCTGATTTGCTGCTGACTTTGTGCTAATCTTTCACTGATATTCTGATTTGTTGCTAAGTTTTTGCTGATCTGCTAGTCTTCTTATTTGTTGCTGAGTTTTTATTGATCTTCTACTAGTCTTCTAATTTGTTGCTGACCTTTTGATTTTTCTAGATGTTGGTACAACTTTCTTAGGATGGAGGAATTATGCAAAGGCATGGATGGGATGGGGGAGATGGGAGATATGTTGATAGAAAGTGTTTGGATGGAAAGATGGAAAGTGATCATGATAGGAGGATGTTGTTAGGACCAACATTGGCACATGTTGCACCAAAGGCGGATGAAGTGGATGAGAAATGGAGGGTAGATGTGGATAGCATGGAGGATTTGTGCTAGGAGATCTTGGATCAAAGTGACCCAAAATAGATTTGGAAGATGGAGGAGAAGACTAAGTAGCTGGTGGATTTGCATCTTTGGATGCCATTGTGGATATTTTTGTTAGATGTAATGCATTTTTTTCTTTGGGATCCACATCATCTTTTCTTTAGCTTTGGTGGATCTTTGTGTCCTTTTAGATGTATTAGATTTTTCTTTTTCTTTACTAGGCCTTTGTGGCCATTGGTATGCATTAGATTGCTTGATTGGATTTTTCTTTGGTTGAGCATATCATTTAGACTGAACATGACAATCTTTGGAATTTTGTGGATAATTGCATTTATGCATTCTTGAGTTGGCATCCAAATTGCGAGGAGTATTGGAAGGAATATGAGGAGATGTGTGGGATGGAGGAAATATGGATGGATAAATGGAAGGAGATTGGTAGATATGAGGTGTGAGAATGTGCCTTTGTTTGATCTTGACTAGGGATGTTTGGATTTTGGATGAAGGATTGAGTAGGATAAGATGGGGGATGATATTTTGGGATGTAAGGTCCCAAAATGGATTTGGTATGTGGAGGATATGTTCTGGTAGATTTTGGGACATAGGGACCCAAAATGGATTCAGAGGATGAGGGGGGAATGTGATAGGTTATTTTAGGTTGCAATGGTGGAGGGGGATGAATAACATTGTACACTTTGAAGGGATGCTGGGAAGATGTAGTGGTGGTCTTGGAAGGATGCTTGAATTTGGCTTTAGTTTTACCAATATTTCTGGAGGAAGTGCCTTCTTTGGATGTGTGACCAATTCCACATGATTTTGGATGTTTCTTGTCTTGAATGGGCTACAGATCTCCTTGTTCATGGGCGGCTAGGCCTTTTCCTTAATAATTCCATTTCTTGAGAATTTTATACAAAAAATGATACTTCTGACTTGGGGAATATGATAAACATCCAGTTGTTGGTTGCCTAATGGAAGATATGGAACTTATTGCTTCTGCTTCAAGTGGGATACCTTTGATAAATGTAAGTGGACCAAGAGGATAGAGTGATGGTAGCTGGATAGTTTTCATTGGAGGATCCTCAAGTGTAGAGGATGGGATGATCAGATCTTGACTAGGATTGGGGGATAGTAATAGATCTTCAAATGGAGAAACTAGGATCATAGGATCTTGGATTGGAGGAATCAAGATGGCAGGATCTTGGATTGGAGGAATTCAGTTAGTGGGATCTTGGATTGGGGGTGATGGAAGCAATAGAACATGCAATAGAGGAAGTGAAGGGATTGGATCTTAATTTTCTTCTACGAGTATTTCAACATACTTTTGGACAAGATCTTCACTGGATAGGATTGGTGTGGATAGAGGGATGGGGATGTATGGATGGACTCTTCAGATGGAGTCGATGGAAAGATGGGAGATTCTGCAACTATGATGGTAGGAAGAAGGGTGAACTCATGAGGCTCATCGGATGTGGCTTGGATAATATTGGTAGGAGGAGAAGTGGATGGAGATGGAAGAAGATTAATGAGTGGGGTATATGGAAGAAGGATAACTTATGGGAGAGGTGGATGGGCCTCATCAATGATGGCTTCACATGAAGGATTGAGATGGCAAGGCTCATCATCTTTAGGGAAGGGATTTGTTGTTAGCTTGCTTGTGAAACTCCTTGGAGACTTTGGTATTGAAGGAGGCGATGGACTAAAGCATATAGAATATGGAGGGCTAGGATGGTCCTCAAGTGAATATAGACTGGAATATTTTGAAATTTCTTGAGGGGATGATGGTGCAGATGAGGAGTTGGAAGATGTCATGACTAGATAGTTCACATAGGTAGGTTTTGAGAAAGCTTGTGAATTGAAATGGCTATTTGGTGAGGTAGAAATGATGGATTGAGGTACAGGATATGAAGTGGATTGAAGGATGCATTCTTTTTGTGGGAGGGGATTTGTAGCAATGCGGTTTAGAATAGAAGATGTTGGATTTAGATAGGATGGTGGATTAGGGTAATGGATTGGAAGACTAGGATTTAGGATTTGAAAATGATTTGGAAGATAAGGGGATGAAGGATTTGGATAAGGGATTTAACTTCGAGTGTTTCTATGGAAAGATGGTGATTGGGATATGACCATAGAAGGGGATGGAGGTATGAAGGGTGAATATGGAGGATAAGTAGGTTTAAGATAGGAAGAAGGTGTGGATGAATAGGATAGTGGATTTTCCTTGTCAAAGGTAGGATAAGAAGAACTAGGGGATACGCATGAAGACATGGTAGGATAGTTTGGAGGAATGATTGGATGTTGGGGGATGTTTTCAAAAATTCTTCTAAGGTTTTTAAAGTATTCATAATGATCTACAAGATTCTCATCATCATTGGGACATGATGGAGTGGGAGAAAAGAAGTGACAACCAAACTCATCATAATAGATTTGAGACATGCTGACTTGCAAATGAGTTGGATAGGGACAAAGGATGAAGATGGATTGGAAGACTAAGGCTTAGATTGGGGTGACTGACAAGATCAGACTAGGATGACAGGTTTCTGCAAGCTTGGATGACTTCTAGATTTGACTAACATGGCAACAAGGATTGATTGTAGACCTCTTCACTTTGTGTTTGTTCCACATATGTTTTGCATTGAGTCTGAAACTTTGAAAAACACATCAAGTAGAACTACCTAAGGGAATGTGAGTATCATAATCCTTGCCCACAACTTGATACCCCTTAAAAGGGGATACATATGGTGAGTATCTTAAGGTGATCCGGTAAACCCCTTGGATTGGTCCTTGCACAAGGATTCTGATACCTTCGGGTGTAGATAGGGTGGCCTCCATTTTAACAGGTTTGTAGTTGTATGTAGACTAGGCCATCTATATTTGTTTTGAAAGGCTTAAACAAGAAAACCTTAGGTTTTAATCTAGCATCATATCAATTCAAAACATGAACATCTAAGCTAAGCCACCTCAGATTGAGCCTAAACAAGTGCACCCAAGCATTGTTTGATTTTCTTTGATTATGAGGATGTGGGTGTGCTCTCTAAGAACTTGGAGCTTGTTCCTAATGCATTCTAGAAAGGATTGAGATCCATGAAAATCCCATAAATGGCACAATATTGGGTATAGAACACCGAAATTGCTCCTAAGGCTTGAAGGATCCAAATGATTATGAAATGAAAATTAAGCTAGAAATGAGCAATCTATGATTGATTTTAGACCAAATGAAGATGATAATGATGATATGCTATGCAAAAAAATGAAAGAAACTAGGTTCAATCCATTATTCTAAGCTGAGATCTGTGTTAGAAAACATGACGAACATGAAGAAATCAAACAATTAGGATTTAAGCTAATATGATCTAGCTAAAAATGCAATGATAACAATGCATAAATGATGAAAAATAATATAATACTTCGCTCTTGGAAGGAGGAGTATTTATAGGATTTCCTAAGGGCTTGGGTTAGGAAGAGGAGTTAGGGTTTGGGATTTAGTTAGGGGTTGAGTTAAAGGGATAAGGATTGACTTTCAAAGGTTGAATGGATTTAAGATTAGGATAAGGATTTAGGAATTTCTAGAAGAGTCTAGAGGTTTATGGATTTAAGGATTTAAATAAATGTCAAATTTGTTTAAAGGGTTTGGTTGAGGACTTTATTTATTAAGTGATTTTAATAAATATTTGAGGGAATGATGTCTAAATTAGATTTAAACATTTTTGGAAGGGATTATCATTGAAATGTGATTTAAATATTTTTGGCTAAGGTTTGTTAATTAAATATACTTAATTAAGATGTGAGGGATTAATGGCATAATAATAAGTTAATTAATTAATTAAATAATTAATTAATAAATGATGATGTCATTAGGGGTTTTCGGAAAATAAAAAATTCTTTTATTTTCTAATGGATTTGTAGGTGTCTACAAGTATATATTTTGTGGGTACCATCCCCACCGGGGTTTACTCTCTGATCAAGAGGCTCCCTAGTTAAAAAATCTAGTGTCATTGTGTATGATTATCTTTCTATGGTTATTGTTTATCTTGATTACATGTTTCAGATATAATAATGTTAATAGAAGTTGTTTTTATTAGATGACAGATCTTTGTTGGTCTTGTTAGAGGAATTTTCCTGCCTCCTAATGTGATCTTCGTTGGTCTTGTTAGAGGAACTTTCATGCCTGAGTATTCTACTCAAATTATCAAATGTTAAATCTTCCTTACCTTGCCTTGATATTTTTTGTCTAACTACAGGCTATCCTATTCAATAGCACAAGACTAAATTCTAAATGAAGGCTTTTTTTTCATCTCCATCTTGGACTTTTCAGTACAATTGGAAGTGGATAAAACATGGCAAGCTATTTTTCTTCTTAAACATTCCATTTTCCTTCCAGACTTTTCCAATGCATCTTTAAAATGTTGTTTTGTTCAAAGTTGAAAAAAAATGTCATATTCAAAATTACCAAGCCTCTTTCTCTAGCTGGTAAATTCCACATTTTCTCTAAAGTTTTGGTGGCCACCCATGTCTACTATTCCTCATGTTGGGCTCCTTCCAAAGCCTCTTACATAAAGCTCAAGAAGTTGTTTCATTCATTTTTGTGGGCTTCTACAGCTGATCATCACAACGTTCACATAGTTTCCTAGGATTATTGTTGTCTCCCCAAGGGCTTTGGATGCCTTGGCCTTCTTTCCACTAAGAAATAGAGAGTCGCCCTATGTTCCAAATGGGTCATTCAAGCTTTAACTAGCGATGAGCCTTGGAAATTTTATGGAGATACTGCATATGTTCATGCTTTCCTATCAACAAACCTAGCTAGAAGGGAATTGTCTTTCAATTCCTTCTTATTTTGAAAGACCTAGTTTAGATTTAGGTTACTTTTGTTGCTAAAATAATCTAGAGAGATTGGAAGACTATCAAACCTTGGCTAGACATTGGGTCGGACATGGTTTCAGGGATGAGCTTTCTATCAATGAGAATAACCTCTATTGGTTGTCATTTTCTCATCTGCAAGGGCTCCCTCTTGCCAAAATATAGGGTGTTAGTGCTCTGTATTTTCATAAACATGGTATTAGAATACCCAAGGACATGTTCTCCAGAGCCATTATGAACCTTCAGTTGTAGGATGACTTGCAGGTCTAGTTTCATCTTTGACACCTAGATCGACATAAAGGACATGAAGCGGTATGCTTGGAATCCTCTATGCAATTACAAACACAAAATGGGTTATAACTAGTTGGTACCCCATCTTCCAATGGTTAATTGTCTTAATCAAAGACACCATTAGGATTCTATTTTTGTAGTGTTTGGTTTGCCATTATTGAGCCTAAGATTCTACACTTTGCTTGGTGTGTTCTTTTTCAAGAGCTTCATGTGGGCTCCAGACTAAAACACTTGGGCATTTCTAATGCTAGGTGGCCTTTATGTGGGTATCCAAAGAATTTTATGCATATTTTTTGGTTCTATCGATGAGCTCAATAGTATTGGAGCTCGATTCATGACTTTTTCAGTCCCTTTAAACTAGAACCGTTCTCTTGGCACATAGTTTTGTAGGGTGATTCACCCTGAATCCCCTTCTAATTTTCTTAGATAGGACATGATTTAAAGATGGAGATTCTATTCACTCTTTGGAAAGACAGAAATGATGTTTTATTTACCCACAAATTTCTTGACATTAATGTTTCACTGTATACTAAACCATGCATTTGTAGTAATGTACTCATGCAGATTCAAGTGTAGGATGACAAGGTGGCCTTACAAGTGGCCCACTTGCAGGAGATTTTGTAGCATTGGGGAAGTGTCGCTTGTATGATTTCCAGAGTGCCGCTTAATTTTATTTTTGCTGACTGCACTCTACCCAGTGGTCATCATCATGGTTGTAGTTCCTTCGCTTGGCGCTCCTGGACTCCTTGGTCTCAGGATCCTCACCACTCTTCTAGAAGCACTGATGCTTTGAGGTGCCACTCAGCTTCCGTATCATGTCATGGTGTTTTCTTGGGTTGGCCTACTATTACTTATGTTCCTACTCTTCCTAGTGGTTCTAGTTGGTCTGACATAGGAGGAGATTATGCTTGGCTCACTACTTGTCCATCTAAGTTTCCTCACCTAGCTTTTTTAATTTTGCCTCCTAGGAGCGAGGATGAACAAATGGAAAAAGATAAGGATGGTGATGGGTGATCTCTTCTTGACCTTACCCCTGGCCCTGCTGATACTTGGGGCAATCATGATGATCAAGATCCTCCTCCCTTGGTTGTTATTGCTTTAGCTACCTGAGGGTTTTTTTTACGAATAGTTGATTTAGTTATTGTTTCTAGATGCCGACCGAATGACTTTCACGAGTGATCTTGTATCCTTGACTTTTTTTGGTGAATATGTACTTTATCCAATAATTTAATAGGAAGGGCACAATTCATAAAAAAAAAACTATTACAAAAAAATAAACATATAATAGTAAAAAGTGTATAAATATTATCAAGTAAAAGAAAATAAAATATGTGGAAATTTAAAAGTAATATTGAGCTTACATTTACTAACATGTCAATTTATTTTAGATTGGCACTTGTCATATTTTGCAAAAGCATAAACATTAAGAAATGGATAAATAATACATTACATTGGTGTAAGCTGATTGACCAGAAATAAATTTCTATTATTTTAGAGTCAAATAAAGATCTATTGCTCAAACTGAAAGCACCCAATCATAAAATTGGAAAAAACAATAAAAAATAATTTTAAAAAATAAGAGAGGTACAAAACATAAACATTTTTTTTATTTGTTAAATGAATTAATTGCATTTTGGAGAATCGAAAACAATAGTGGCTGCCTATAAGGCAGAAACAAAAAAAAAATAGAAAATAGAAAATCAGGGTAATTGTGATACATATCTTAGTGACATTACACTAACAGGAACATATAAAGATAAGAAGAAACCGAACCCTAACTCTTGAGCAACCATTAGGAAATAATAGTAATTTTTATAAAACAGGAAGATTCCTTAAAGACTAGAACTATAAACAGGGAGTTCCCAGAGCCAATGACACTAGGAGCAGAGTTCTATTATTTTAAGTTTACAAATATTAATCTATTGTCCAATAATTTTCAGTTGTATAACATATAATATCATATTGTGTACGAATCTTTAATAATAAATCACCTGTTTAATAACACACCATCTCTTATAAGCATAAGAATCACAATCCAAATACGTCTATCTTAGCCAAGAAAGGAGTAGCACTATTTTTAGTTGAGCTTTCTTTGGGTCCACTGGAATCGGTGATTGACAGACAACTTATTTGTTCACTATTCTTCCCGCTGAGCTCAGAATAATCATCTTCACTTGCATCTCTCTCATTCACATATTTAATGGCTACTTTGATCTCGGCTACAACTTCCCTTCCAATAGGCCTAGCCGTGGGATCATCTCTAATACATCTCAACGCTAGTTTGGCCAGATAAATTGCAGATTTAATGTCTTTATCGTTTAACTGTAATACCTTATCTACCATATTTGATATGTGCATAGCATCTCCATCTCTATCCATGTATCGGGTAACCTATACAAGCATAGACAAATTAATTTTTATTTAGAAGTATTACATATTAATAATTGTTATTTATTGCGATTGAGAATGTTTCTTACCCATCTAATTAAGCTGACTTCTTTCGTCAGCAGTTTTTGATCAATGGGTCGCCTACTGCATATAATTTCCAACAAGACGACTCCAAAGCTATACACATCACTATTTTCAGTCAGCATCTGAGTGCTAAAGTACCTACAGAATGAAGAAAAATAGGACGTCAACTATTAGAAATTAAAACAACTCGGGAAATGAGGAAAAAGAGAGAAAACTTAAAAATATTTCAATTACTCAGGATCCATATATCCAGCTGCTCCTTTAACACAAGTTGAAACATGAGTTGCCTCTGCATTTGTTGTAACTCTTGAAAGACCGAAATCAGCCAGTTTGCCATTTAAATTGGCATCCAGAAGAATGTTAGCTGTCTTTACATCTCTGTGAATTATTTTTGGGGTGCAGCCCACATGTAGGTATTCGAGTACTTCAAAATAAACCTAGATGAAATTAGATAAACATTGTACATATTTATCATTTTTCCTTGATTTATATAATTTTGTTTTGGACAATCAATAACAAAGTGGACACCCATGGTGCTTTGAATCAAATATCTATGCATTATACAAAGGAAGTGAGGACAAATTGTTACCGTATGCTGCATGTAAAGCTATTTTAAGTCTGGTTTTCCAATCTAGTTTTGCAGTCTCCCTTGCATTGAGATCTGAGAGGAGGGTTTTAGAGGCAAGTGCCAATTGGGGTTAATACTCATGTCCACAAAATATACGAATTAGACCTTCATTACCGTATAAATGGTCCTTTAGGGAGCCTCCGGGCATGTACTCGTAGACAAGCATGAGCTCCTTTGATTCATTGCAGTAACCTAGTAAAGACACCAAGTTCTTATAATGCACTCTTGACAGAAAGTCAATCTGTAAATGAGGTAAAAATATATATGTGAGCACGTGTATATAATAGTTCTTTATGCGTTAGATCTAGTCAGAATTCTAGTTAAAAGATAGGCTTTTAAGCAATTATAGCAGAAAGTAGTCAATAAAAAATCCAGGAAATGTTGAGTGGAATGTATATATTATGATGGATACACAACAATTCCGAAAGTGTGTTATTATAATACATATTAAAAAAGTCATAAATAGTCATAGCCATTCAGAATTTTGTTGAAATACTATAGAGATAGTCATGGATAGTCAGTCATTATTCCATGCTGACGTTTAAGAAATTGCGGTGGAAACGGGCAGGAACTAATGCATTTGCATGCATTGATGGAGAATGTAAAGACTAAACTAAAGTTGCATGGTCTCCGAAGCATCAACAACACTCATAGTTCAATGAGGGCCAAAGGCCAATGTTTCTGTAAGACTGCGGTGAAAAATATTACAAGTATACAGACTCCTGAGCTACTAGAAATACAGCTCTAAAACATTCTCTGATAAAAACATTACAAAAGTGGAGGCTGCGAGGAATCCGCAGTGGGAACTTTGACCTATTTTATTAAAGCTAATATTTATTCCATTATATTCATGGTAACTCTAATTTTAATATCTGTTTAAATCGAATTTCTTTGAAGAGTTTAGCCGATACAACACATGTACCTCATTAAGGAATTCTGCAGCTCCTTGTTTCGAAGACGAGCAGAGCACTTTTACAGCTATTTGCTTTCCTTCGTGTAATTTACCGAGGAATACCGGTCCAAAGCCACCTTGCCCAATCTGGTGGATAAAATCGTCTGTTGCTGTTATCAACTCGTCTAGTGTAAAGGAACGGGTCTTTGTTGAATTTGGCACCAATCCCGTGGAGGAGTCTGCAATGGATGAACACTAACATCAAAATCCTGCTATAATTTCATTTTTTTAAACTTAATACCCTCAGAATCTACAAAAGAAACATAAATACGAAAACAACTTTATACCTTGACCACGCAGGTATTTAGATTCCCTGCTCCCTGACGTCGAGCCTTTATAACTTGAATTGACATTCCCTTTTATCCCAAATCTCTTTCGAGAGATGAAAATGCTCAGGAGCAAAACTAAACCTAATGTTCCAATGGCATGGTCTCCGAAGCATCAACAACACTCATAGTTCAATGGGGGCCAAAGGCCAATGTTTCTGTAAAACTACGGTAAAAAATATTACAACAATACAGACTCGTGAGCTACTAGAAATACAGCTCTTAAACATTCTCTGATAAAAACATTACAAAACTGGATGCTGCGAGGAATCCGCAGAGGGAGCTTTGACCTATTTTATTAAAGCTAATATTTATTCCATTATATTCATGGTAATCTTAATTTTAATCAAAATCCTGCTATAATTTCATTTTTTTAAAACTTAATACCGTCAGAATCTACAAAAGAAACATAAATACGAAAACAACTATTCCCTGCTCCCTGACGTCGAGCCTTTATAACCTGAATTGACATTCCCTTTTATCCGAAATCTCTTTCGATAGATGAAAATGCCCACGAGCAAAACTAAACCTAGTGTTCCAATCGCCCCCACAATTGCTCCTGGCATGCTCTTTCTCTTTTGCCCATTTGAATGGGAAGACCGTCGACATTGGCCCTTTTTCATACAAAGATTGGGGTTGCCACCATATCTGCACCTTATTAAAGTAATTAAAGCTACCAAATCTTTGCTTCCGAACAAAAGCTATCTACAAAAGTTACGTTGGGAACTTTGCTTTAACAAAAGGATGAATCAGATTACTTGAGATTTAATGAAGTGTCGTCGATAAGCTTTTGAGGTATCACACCACTGAAACTATTGTTCATTATAAACCTGTCACAAGAAGAATACGGCATTAATATAGAACTTTTGTGATATCCTACCACTACATTTATACTCTGAATAGGCTAGTACACAGAGAGACGTACAATTCTTTCAGATTTTGCAACTCAGAGAGCCAGTCCGGAACTTTCCCCGTCAAGTTGTTGTTTTGCAAATACCTGAAAAATTTAGTTGGTCTGATGATTGCTATTTACAATTTTCTTTTTTGATAGAAAAAAGCAGCTATTAATTTCTTGCAGCCAGAATGGCAGAGATTAAAATTAAAATTGCATGTTCGTTGGAATTTTCTCAGCTTGTCGAAAAAACTCTGATTCGAATAAAGTTTGTGTTAGACTACCATGCAAATATTCCCAATAAATCATGGATGCGTAGAGCTCGCAAGATAAAAATGACTTTCAGTCTTAAATGTTAACCAGCGCAGTCATTTTGGCAAGACCACTAGGAATCGGCCCTGTCAGATTCATTCCGGATAAGTTTCTGATAAAAATTGTGAGTTGATTTATTACCGTTCTTAAATTCGATATTTAAAAATGTTGAACTGCATGATATGACGTAAACATACATTTCGGAAACCCTGACTACTCCAGAGCTGTTACTACACTTGATTCCCTCCCACGGAGTAACAAAGCACGGATCCGAAATCCATTTACTGAAATTAAATCTTGTTTTAACTTCAGAAAGAGCTTGAACTGCAAGTTGTCAAAGAGCTATTTTAAAAAAACATTGAAATCTAATATCGATATTTTAGCATGCATATTATAGACAGGAAGGAGTTGCGTTATCACCATCCTGGAAATATGTTGGATTTGACGTTGCTATCGTCTCGTACGATTCTAAACCATTGATTATAGGACCGCTGCCAGAAATAGAGCTCTTCACTAAGCTGCACGATTTCATTGAATCGTTAGATAAGAATGGTTTTTCTATCGCGGAGTGATTTCTAGTAAGCTGAACGTTTTTAAATGTCTCTACGTTGTCTATGAGAATGTCGAAAATAGTGGACACGGAGGAATTCCTGATCTCTGCAAAATACAATAACAGCAATGTTTCTTTACGGGGTTCTGGAAAGGTAATATCTATTCTATCCTTCTCTGTGGCCGACGCTGTTTGCATAACAGCAAGTGGAGGAAAGTCTTCAGTAGCGTTTGTTGAAATTTTCTCCACCAACATCACGGACTCCTGCCCGTCAATAATTAAACCATCCCACAACCGGTCGAATGGATCATCAGGGTACCTAAATAATTAATTATTTCAGAATCAACTGAAGGAGAAAACATCGCTAAATATTAGAATTAAAAAAAGGAATCGCTGGAGCAAGAGATTTACCTTAAAACAGGTCTCTGTCCGCCAAAATTGATTCTAAACAGAGAATGCAACATTAATCCATGGTTAACCGGATTATACATCCCCTGACGGAGCGATCTCAACTCGATAGACGAAAGAAATGGATCGACATTCTCTGAGGTTCGGATCAAGCAAATATAAAGCTCTTCACCACCACTCACCAAGACCATCTCACTCGGCTGTGGAAGTTTCGTCTGATTTGTCACATTCTTTAAGTTTAACATGTCCCGTGTCTCAATAGAGTACATGAAAGCTGGAATTTCATTGCTGTAATTGCCTCCAACGAAATATAATCTTAAAAAGAAAGGCACATCAGGGGTAATGGGCAAGCGATAGCAAGCCTTGCGGAGAGGGTTGGGGAACGCTCAAAAACTTTGCTGGGAAATGTACAGATGAGAATCATTGATTTCTTCCGTTCGACCACCTTGGATGAAATTATCATCGGGAATCCATGAGATATTGGTTTCAGTATCTGTGCGATTTCCTTTTCCACCGCAGTCAATGCTAAGAAATCGTGCGTTAAAATAGGTAAATAAAACTACTTGCCGAATAGATAAAAGAAATAGATTATAAAATAGTGAAAAAATAGGAAGGCACCTGGTTGCGCAGAAGTAAAACATAGAGCAGAGAGGGGGACGAAAGTCAGAGTGGCTACAGATTTCATAGAAGGGAAAGCTTCCATTTTCAAAACAATAGCAGCCTACCGTATTTTCCAACAAAAGGGAAGTACAATATCATTCAAAGATTGGCATTTTATTGCAACTAAGGAAGGTCGACGTTAATGCTCGTGCGC
>BSBK01002051.1:2500-102500 GCA_027943335.1 Chamaecyparis obtusa | reverse complement strand
ATCCAACACTAAGGGACCAATAGTTGAACACCAAAACTTTTTGACAGTCTCACACATTTCATGGGAAAAGTGCGCATATTATTTTGTAAGTGACACACATTAATACATGGCTATGATATTTTGTTTGAGGTCAAATTTTATTTATTTCACTTGTTAATGAATCTATTTATGTGTTTTTACTATAACATTTATAGGTTCTCATGTCATCAAGTATTAGTTCATTTTTATCAACATTTGAAGATTGTTTAATTTACATGTGAATTATTTAGCTACAATATATAGTAAAAATATGTTGTAAAATTAGATAATATATTCACAAATGAATGATCAACTATTAAACCAGGCACCACTGCTGATCCCTCTCCCTATGTGTTCAAATACTTAGTCCTCTGCAATAGAAGCAGTTTAACGTTCTATATATAAAAAAAACAGCCAGCCCGAAAAACAGAATAGTGTAAGGGTTAGCTCGACTCATTCCCGAGCGATTGGACAGCATGTACAAGATTCTTTCGCGCCTGTTCAGGAAATTGGAAGGTGATCACGGAGGCCTCTGCCATTTCGATGGAATCAAGACAAACATTATTAGTTGATAGCGTGTGTTGACTCTGTACGACGTGCTAATGAATGTTGTGCCAACTTCACTGTAAAAATTTTCATATAACATTCAGTAAAGGAGCTCAAATTCGCACACCTGTAAGGCGAGGATTCATTCCATGGATCTTGAAGTGCATTCCAGAGGATTTGGATTGCCTGTAAACTCTCCCGTATAGAGGAAAAAGCAGAGCTTTTGACATGTGAATAGAGTCCGGATCTGCCCTAACTTGTCGTGTAGGATACATTTTCATTCTCTCATCACAACCCAAGGAAAAATCCAAGGTGACGGATCGTGATTACAGAGCAAATGACATGTGATACAAGTTACGGTTGCAGCAGAGAACGTGAAGGCCCTGCAAAATCTGGACAGAGTCACAGAGGTGACAGAAAATATGTGGTGAACAGAGCTGCTATCCTCAACTACTACAGGTAGTTCCAAAACAATGCCAGCTCTCTCTCTTACGCCTACGCTACTAGGGAATATTCTCCAATGTCGACTCATTTCCTATAAAAGGCAACACTCGGCTTCTCATTTCATCAGAGTTAGAGTTTGTGTTTGGTAAGGATGAAGATGAGGGGGTTTCAGCTGCTCAGCCTGTTGCTGCTTATTTGCATTGTTACAGACATGACTGTTGAGGGAGCTCCACTAATTAATATCCCTGACATTATTGGGCGAGTTCGCACCGGTCCTCGTGTCTCTCTCTCTCCTTCTGGTGGGGGCAGTGCTGTGAATTCTGTTGGAACCCAAGGAGCAAAACCAGACGTTAAGGTTGTGGAAAATCCTCAGCAATTCCACCCATAGACCGCCTATTTATGTATTTCGTCTCCCTAAATTTATCTAGTCTGTGTCTAATGTTTGTTATTAGTGAAGTGCCTGGCATAATATAATGTGTAGGTTATTGTGTGTAGGCTGTCAGCCTCATATTCATGTGTAATATTTTATATTTTATGTTGTTAACTATATCTTAATGGCATTCGTGAAGTAGTTGTACACTCTTTTGTGAAGCACGCTGTCGACGCGCCGGTTCAAATGATGAATTTGCTATTATTTTCTCTCCATGTATGGTTCATTCGAATTTGTAAACTAGCTTTGCCCATGCTTCCAAATCCATGAAATTTTTCAATTGAGAAATAATAAGTGAAACAGAGGCTTGGAAAATAAATAGTATAATTTGGTGAAAAAGTGTGATATATTTTTTATATTTAATAACTAGGATCTGAGGTTTACATATTTACATTATTCCTATTCATCTTTGATATGATTTATATAGTAGAGTGTGGCAAATTTTTTTATGTATCTATTTAAATATGTTTAATAGGGAGGTAAATACTCATTACTGAATTTTAAAATGATTGAATTTATGTAGATCGTGAAGACTTTTATTATTGAAAAAGAATTTGGATTTAGTTTTTTAAAAAATAATAACGATTCTGTGAGCTCTTTTCTTTTCGGTGTCTCACATTCGTTGCTATTCAAATACATGGTTTATCTCGGAGTTTTGATTCCATTTTTTCGGTTCATATTCCTTGAGAATGGAATGTCATTGTTGATATCCTTGCTGAATGGGCATCATGTCGTCCCAATGGATGGAAGGTTTAGAAGTGGGATTTTCTTTTCGGTGTTCAAATAGCTCAGTTTTCATATCTTCAAAGTACGGGGATTGTTATAGCTTTTCTATTCTGAACTTTCCTTGTCTCATGTTGTCTTGATTAGTTGATTTGTTCGGAGATCGTTTTGACTTCTGATTTTTCTTCTAGTGGTAGCTATAAGAGTATCTCGTAGTCTTTTCTGTTTACTTTTTAGTATCTTTAATTATAAATTTTAGGCTTATTTGCCTTACAAAAATGAGAAGTGAAAAACATACATATTACTTTTAGTTTCTAATTTTTTTATTATATAATATCTTTATACATATTATTATTGCTGTATAGATTTATCTATTTTTTCTTTTTCTACACAATTTATAATACAACAAATTATAAAATTGGTACAGTAATTTTACTAGATTAATGTAGTTCAACTACTGGATGATATTCATAAACAATAAAACTTGATTTTTTTTCAATGTGATGTCATATATGTGCTTTTACTATTTAACTTTTAAATTTTATAAAATAAATAAATAAAGGTTTATTTCACATTATCACATGCTTAGGATTTCATAAATATTTTTCATTCAATACCTATTACGATTTGAAAGAAATAAACAATAAAATCTCTTTTATAAATAAATGTGATGAAAATATTAATTCAACCTAAATAGACAGAGTTTGGTAGATAGTTTAAATTATATTTGATAAATATATAAATTTAATTCTAAAATAGACATTAAAAGAAAATTTGAAATTGTGAAGAATTAATTTTTCATTATCAATAATCAAATGGTGTAGAATTTTTATCTAAAGTATTGCTCCATTCGTAAAAGAATTGTAATTCATTTCAGAAGGATATAATTCATCTATTACATGAATTTAATCTATGATGTGCATGATCATCTTGAAAAAATATGCACTCAAAAAAATGTTCACCTCTATCTTCTAGGAATCTAAAGTTTACTAAAATAGTATTTCACAACAACATTCATAAATTTATTGACTTGATAAGTGAATACATTCTCATAAATCAAATATTTTTACAAAGATTAATCACAATGAATAATATTAATGAAAACATATATAATCATACATATAATTTGTGTAATAATAATATAATTATTTTATTTTTCTAATAATTCAAACTATAGATACATATAATCTTATAAAATTAAGATTAAATTAAATACTTTGATGTATCATAACAACAATATATCCAAAAGATAATTTTTGAGTATGAACCTGAAGAAGGGACTCATCAGATAATTTTGATGATAAGGACTAGGAGGCTAAACAAAATGAGTCTAGTGAGGAGGATAAAGAGAAACCCCTTGATCTAACAATTTGTTTTGATGTCTATGATGACCTAAAGGACAAGTTATATTCTTCCCCTATTCACAGCAATGAAGATATTTAAGTTGAGAGTTCCCCTTACCTAAATTCTAGTACTAATGATAATTATTATCATTATCTTTATAAGAAAATTAAAGATTTATAAAATACATTTTTTGTCCTTGAGGAAAAATATTGCTTCCATTACTGATTACAAAGTGCAATTTGGTAATACCAACACTCCTCTTTGCCTAATTACTAATTGCTTAATGCAAAATTCTATTATGGGGCTAGTAATTAGTTAGAGAAAAATTAGGAAGAATATGAAAAATGGTTAGGGTGTTGATCAAGGCCATGGTATGGATGAGAAGGATTTTAATGTTGAGGAAGAAGATTGGATAGAGACTCTATGTCATCTCTCAAGAAATTTAAGGCTTATTACAAAGAAAGATGTTGCCAAGGAAACTTCTTGTTGAGGTTGGTTGCCTCATGTTTGCTAGTTATGTATTATGCAAGGGCTTCGTAGTTGTTAGTAGTTTATTTTATTTATATTTCAAGTTATCTATTAGTATAATTTAAATAATTTTGAAAAACTTAATATTGTTCAAGGATAATATGAATTGTATGTTTATTACAGTTTCACACTCAAACTCTTGTATCAATAAGATATTGATGGGGTTTAAGTACTATAATGACTATGGTGGGAAGCATAGTGGTAGTGGCAGTGACAACATGTCAATTACTTTTTATTTTACTATGAGTTTTCTGTAGGGCCTACCCCAGTCCTTCATAGCTTAGCATTATTGTTTACTATTTATGTTTTCAGTTGATACTATTTAAGACTCTTGGATACTTGGAAACATATGTTTATTTTGAGGGTCTGTAAGATCCTGTGTGATGTTTTTAAGCATTATGTTGATGTGAACCTATTCAAGAGATATTCTATGGATAATTATGCAGTTTATCTTTATGGTTTATTTTATGATGCATTGTGTGAGATACACAAGTTAGGATATATCAAAATGTAGATATTGTTTTACCAATGTGTAAATGAATGCAGTAGTAAGTGATGTGTGTGTTATATTACATATTTTATTACCTTTATATATGGATTTTATTGGACCTACTGATGTGTGCAATGAGTGTGCAGGTAGTTGACCATGGTAATATATTTGGGGTTTCAAACATTAACCTATGTATATTATCTATGATGCTAAGGTCATGTCTATGAAGAGACATAGACCTCATTGTAATGTGTTTAATTCATGAAAGTAAAATTGTATGGTTGTATTTAAATAAGTTTTTTGAAATAAGTCATGCCTAATGTAATTTATGTGTGTCACTTGACACCTATGTTCTTATGTGTTGGCATGACTAGTAAATGTATCTAGGAAGACCTATTCATTAGTTGATTTTCGGATGCAAACTTCTAGTGGAGTTTAGGAGGATCTAATAGGCTTCTAGAAGGTGATTACGATTAGTTTTGACCACCCAACTTAATACATTAAGGGTTAGGGGTCATTTTCAACTCACTAAGAGCCTAGGATAATCCTTATGACACCTCAAAAATATCTCATCTTCAAAGTGGCGAAAATGGAAGAGTTTGAGAATTTTGGGATAGGTATCTTTTCTTATCTGGTGAGTCAAACTCCATTATCAGGGACGTGAGTTAGAAGGATAAGCGAGAAAGACTCTAGAGGTTTCATAATAGTGTCTGGACCTGATATTTCTTGACTAGAGCCTACTTAGGGAGAAGACGAGAGGAAAGAAGGTTGTTCACCCACTCTCTACTCTTAGAGATCACTAGAATTGGAGAAGGAAGGAAAAGATTAAAGGGGAGAAAGCTCCACAATTCATCTCTTCATCTTTGGTTTTAAGGTTGGATTTCCTTAGAAGCTTGTAGTATATCTTATTTTTCCATGCATGTAAAGGATTAAGGTATATTAATGGTGTTCTATGTAATTTTATTTTGAACTCCATGGGTTTCCATGGAGGTGTGTAAATCTTGCTTTCACTATGTGATGTTTATATTTGAGGGTTCTCTCAAGGCATACTCACCCTTGGGAGGGATGAGTAGCCTTGATAGGGGTGACGGTTATTGATTTTCCATGCAATGCCAAGAGTAGTATATGTGAGGAAATTATTCTTGTAAATGGGAAGATGTCCATAGTAGGATAGACTAGCATGGATGTTATAGGTTCCATAATGCTAAGTTTATCCTACTTATGGAATTGGTACTTGTAAACATGAAATAGATATGACTTGTTTAGCCTTTGTGGGGAATTTTTCTTGTGAAAAGATAGATATACAAATGGGAGAGGCTAGCATGTATGTTATGGGCTCCATGATGCCACGTTTATCCTAGTTGTGGACTCTATTCTTAAAAAAATAAAAATATGATTTTGCCCATGAGTGGCTAAGATTACTTGTGATTATGATTAAATGTTTGTGCCATGTGTGGTAAGTGTTCTTGATATACTCTTGGCTAGCTCCTCTTGGGATTTTGGTTCATTTTCACCCCTAGTGTTCAAGTCCTTATATTTGTGTCCTAGTAAGCCTTGGATGGGATTTTTACTGATATGTGTTCAAAGTTGACTTTGTGATTGAATGTTCCTACCTGTTAGTATTTTGTAACCCCTAGCTCGAGGGTGGCCTAAAAGGCCTAGGTTGGGAGGTGAGCTTCCATGGTCAACCTATAGGATTTTATTTGCAGGTTCTTTGAAGATTTTCAAGAAACAAGCATGCTTAGGAGGATTTGTATCTTCAAGTTGTTTCATTGTTTTATCTTGAAATCCCTTTAAGGGGAAAGTTGTAACACCTTGACTATCTCTGGACATTTAAGTTGTATTAATGTTGTAATTTTATTGTATAGTGAAAGAAGAAATTTTACTTCAATCATTGTTATAAATTTGTATTTCAATTTAAGTTGTAAATTATGCACGTTTGCTACTTGAATAAAGTTGGAAAGAAGATTAAATATACGTTCTCTTAAAATTAGTTCTTTCATTAAAACTATTATTCTAATTTAGTTTTGAATTGTATAATTTCCACATATATGAATAGTTGACTTAATTTTTATTTATCTTAAATGATGGATTAAAGAGTAATTAATTTTAAATGTTATTTAATTGTTCTTTTGGTTTATCAAGTTATTAAATATAAATTGTAAACTTGCAAGTATGTAGAATTTAATTTGATAAACTTTAAAGGTTTATATTCTTAATATTATATATAGAGTAATTTAATTCATTTTAAGTTCATAGTCTTAAATGAGTTTAGGAAATGATTTATGGAATATTTCTTCATTCAAAATATTAGATAGAAATATTGGGTTTAATGATACTTTTGTTAAAAAAAGATAATATGTAAAATATTAAACCTAGTTTTAAAAACAAATGAAGGAAACAAATATTTGAATGTTTAGTGAAATTTATGCATTAGAGGTCATTATATATAAATTAATTATTTATTAAATCCTTTTCTTTTAGTTTTAAAGTTAATACTATAAAGGAGGAATTTGATAGTTTAAATAATTACTTAAAAAAAAATATGCATATTTGATATTTTTTATATATTCTAAAAATAGAGAAATTATATTAATATATATAAACGTATAATATCAGAACTTTTAATGCTCTTTGCTTATTAATGTTTATTAATAGAACAAAAAAAATTTTAAAAATAATATTAAAAAAAAATCTAAACAAAATTTGAAGGGGGACGAATGGGGCGAGTCGTGCCCTAACACCATTTTCCCTTTCCCCCTTAGCCACCACGCACAGGTAGCTACAACTATGCGGGGCACATGGAGAACACGACAAGTCATGCCTCCTATGTGCTTCGCACAGTAAAGCTTTCACTATGCGGAGGCACACAGACTCGTGGCCCACCTTTGGCTTCTCCTCCATGGGCCATGCCCTCGTAGTGGCACTACCTCCTATAGCCACCACTAGTTGGTTTCATCGCCAACAGCTGACCTCTTCCTCCCCTCTTTCATTTTGAACTGCCATTGCTCGACCTACTCTGCAACCAAAAAAAGTGCCCAAACCCTTGCTTGCAGAGTCGACCTTGGCCCTTGGGAGAAAAAAAAAGAAAAAAAAGGGGTATGTTATTAGAAATAAACAGATATGTATAAAGCATTTTCATAACTATAAGTATATAGTTATTTATAAATCAAAATTAAATTTTAAACAAAGTATAAACATTTGCGTTATCATTTTTAGATTCAGAATAAAATAATATTATAAGAAGGAGATTAGCAATATAATAAAATCAGAAAATTTGTATAGATCTAAAATAATAAGCTATAAAATTCCTATAGGTTATCAACCCAATTCCATCTCTCATTTTACACGATCTCCATTTTATATTGTATAGATCTAAAATAATAATACTTGTCTTGGGGTAGTTTTGTATTCCAATGTGCCATATGAATTGGGGAAATTATACCTTTTACATGATCTCCATTTTATATTGTATACCTTTATTCTATATGATTTGTATTATGTTACTCTTGTTCTTTTTTAACTTTTTGGCCTAGTTCTTTACGTGCACCCAACCAATTGATATCATACACATGCAAAATAAATGTTTGATTGTAAGATGACTTGACTCTTCCTAATGGATAACAAGCCAAGACCACTCAAATCTCTATTGTCATATGGAAGAAGGACTGAGAAAAGTGAATGTACATGTGAGTCTAGGGTCTCTTTTCATGCATTTTAGTTTCTCATGCTTTATCCAACAATATCCTAGGCACAAAAATTACAATTTTCCAATGATAAATATAGAAGTAATGTAATAAAACTACTATAATAAAATATGAGAAGATAATGACAAAACAAGTATTGAATATTGGATTTTAATGATAGTACAAGCTATTAGAAGATAACAATAAAGAAAATAAGATATAAAATGATGATATTGAGACAATAATATTAACAAGAATAAAATCATCTCTAACTCGTAACTGTAAGGACAATATTAATATTTTGAGTTTCTACAATGAGCTATTAATATACCAAAAGGAATTATAGTCTTGTCTTGGAGATGGAATGTGAAGGACCTTTAAAAACCAATAGTGGGGATTGTTGGTTTTACTAACAAGGTTGTACAATTTTTTACACATAATTAAGTAGCTTTGGCAAGCTGAACATGATAGATGCAAGTTAAATCATAGAAATGGTTACTAGTAGCATGAACTATTATGGGAACAAAACATGTTATTGGAACATCCACATGCAATATTTTGTGTAGATAGTGCAAACTAAATTAAGATTAAGGAGGCTAGAAAGAATAAAAGAATTAAGAAAAATAACATAAGAGTGCTAAAATATTAACATCTAGATAACATAAACTATCATACAAAAATGAGTACAAAATATAATGTAACATTCCAAAATTGTACAATTTCAAAATTACATTAATACACAAGATAATAGAAAAAATTCAAAACAAAGGACTTAAAAGTTTATTATTAAAAAGTTTAGATATATATTTGAAATGGAGTTTTATGATGAGTTGAAGATTTAATTATTTTCCAATTTACATATTAGTTCAAAATATAGATTGTAAGATAATTTACATTTTCATATATAAATAGCTTTCGAATAATCTTCCTTAGCGAGGGAAGATGGAACTATTTTCACTCGAGGCTATCCCTTTTGGTCCACTCGATTCCGAAGTCGACACTAGACTATTCATTTGATCACCGTAGTCCTCGCTAAACTCTGAGCCGTCGAAAACTTCACCTACGTTGTTCTCCTTCTCATATCTCATACCCACTTTGATCTCAGCTACAACATCACTTACTGTTGGCCTAGCCAAGGGATCGGCATCAGTGCATCTAATTGCTAGTTTCGCCAGATGAATTACAGATTTAATGTCATAATCATGTGGCTGCAACCTCTTGTCCATAATATTTGATATTTTGACAGGATCCTCTTCTTGGTTAACATATGGGGTGACCTGCTCAGCCATAAACTAATGATTTTTACTACTAGAGGAAACAAATTACGTAAACGTAATTCATGAATATCGAAAGCACTTCTTACCCATCTCACGAGATTAATTTCCTCTTCAGAAAGTCTTCCATCGATTGGTCGTCTACCGCATATGATTTCCAATAAGACTACTCCAAAACTATACACATCACTTTTTTCCGTCAGCATCTGAGTGTTGAAATATCTGTGAAACAAACACAAAACAAAACATCAGAAAGATAAGAATCAAAATAACTTGTCGTGAACAGGGAAAAAAGAAGAAAAAGTAAGTGAAAAATTTTAATTACTCTGGATCCAAGTATCCTGCAGTTCCTTTTACAGTGGTTGTAACATGAGAATCCTCTCCGTCTAAAGTAACTTTGGAAAGACCGAAATCAGCCAGTTTACCAATTAGATTCGCATCTAGAAGAATGTTTGCGGTCTTTACATCCCTGTGGATTATTTTTGGGGTACAGCCCACGTGGAGGTATTCCAGCCCTTCAAAAAAAATTCAAGATAGAATTAGATTCAGGTCGCCTATCCATATCATTTTCACAAGTAAAAATCAATTTTACGGTAACTACAGAGATGCTTTAATTCAATTATAATTCCCAAGCAATGGAGCTGAGTTAAGAACTGTTACCATATGCAGCATCCAAAGCTATTTTAAGTCTGATTTTCCAATCTAGTTTTGCGTTATCGCCTGCATTTGGACCTGCAGCAGGACGTTAGAGACAAATGGGTTATGCTTAGTTGAGTTAATATTAGCCTTAGAAGAAATAAATGAAGTAGATCTTATTTACCATAGAGGTAGTCCTTTAGAGAGCCTCCAGTCATGTACTCGTAGGCAAGCATGAGCTCCCTAGATTCATTGCAGTAACCCAGTAAAGATACCAAGTTCTTGTGATGAATTCTTGAGAGGAGGTCGATCTATTAATCAGGTGATAAAAAGTATGTGAATTAGGGCTCCTTTCCTGCGCACTGCTGAATCATTTTTAATAATCAATGAGAGCTCAAAACCAACTCAAGAGGCATCGTGGATGAAATATTACCTCGTTTAGGAACTCTATGGCTCCTTGTTTGGAAAATGAGGAAAGTACCTTCACAGCAATTTGTTTTCCTTCGTCAAGTTTCCCGAGGAATACGGATCCAAAGCCGCCTTTTCCAATCTTGTGATTAAAGTTTTCTGTTGCTGTTATCATCTCGTCTAAAGTGAAGGAACGGGTCTTTGTTGAATTTGGCACCAATACCATGGAGAAGTCTGCAATTGATGGCCACTGATATCAAAACCTCGTTCAAAGGAAACTCCAATTTTCTATTATAAATGACATCAAAGTTCTATGTTACAAAGTCCGATAGGGATGCATTTCCATACCTTGCCCACGCACGTATATGGATTCACTGTTACCTTTGCTAGCTGAATTGACACTCTCTTTTGTACTGGATTTCCATCTATTGATTACAATACCCACCAACAAAACTAAACCAGCTATTGAAATGGCTCCCGCTATGACTCCTGCGATAATCTCCACCTTGCCGCCGTTTGAATGAGAGGACGAAGTTGCATTGGAAGGCGTTTGACATTCCCCGTTTTCCTTAGAAACATTAACGTTGCCATAACATCTGCAGCATATTATATCATTCAGACCAACCCAGTGTTTGGCTTAGAATTCAATTACTGGGATTACAGATTAAAAGGGCGCATCAACGCTGTGAAGCAAATTTACTTGTAGAGATTTGGAGAAAAACGGAGTGGAAGAAAATTTAAGGTACCTGGTATTCAACGAAGGGGTATGTAGAAGTTTTGGAGGAATTACACCGCTGAAATTATTGTTCTGTATAAACCTGAGAGTAGCACAAGAGGGATTATCAGTATAGTTTCTGTGTTAACGTTCTAATTACTATATCTTCTCAGGGAGGTAAGCGAGTACACAGCATGACATACAATTCTTTCAGATTAGGCAGCTGTGAGAGCCAAGCTGGAACTTCCCCACTTAAGTTATTGTTTTGTAAATGCCTGCACAATCACTTAAGGTCACAATTGCTATGTTTGCATATTCGACTAGTAAATATTTTTCAATTTTAAAATGCTTAATGTAAAGATTTTGAGGGATTTATGCACGAGTAACTTACAGGCTCTCCAACTTGCGTAGTTTCGATAAGTCTGGCAAACCTCCCGTTAGCTGGTTATTGTTAAGCGATCTGATCACAGGTGCCCATTATAAAAACATAATCTCAATGAAATGTATAAACACTATTTAGGCGGATGTAATAATATCAAGGTCAATTTTTTCTCGAGTCATTCTTGAGATGCAAGTCACTGATTGTCGCAATGAAATTTGAGATAAGAAATGTCCGCAGACTGAATCTCTAAACAATTGGCAAAGGTAAGGAGAACAATTAGGACCATCTAAAAGTTCTGGTATTTTGATGCATGATGATGTAAAGATTTATGCTTGTCATTTATCTTAAAAAGATATATCTATTCGAAAACTTCTATCATTCTAATTAATGTTCTCAAAGGCAGCTATTAAACAAGTTTCAACAATTCGCCTTCATGATGCTACTTGTAAGGAGTTTAGCTGACTATTTCTCTAAAAAGATACATTTATTGAGAAAATCGCCAGCATCATAGTTAAGGATCTGAAAATTCTGACTATGTTGCCTTCAAAAAAACAGATTATAACAGATAAATCATTAATTTCTATATTGAAATTGTTGTTTATTCACAAGATGCATCTACCTATAATGAGGATCTCACATGAGGCTGTTAAATCATATCCCAAATTCTGCAAAGAGATGCTAAAATCGTTTGAACAGATGATATACAAAATGTAGTTACTACATTCTCTTTAGTTTTTTCCTGGATCTTGTAAGTTACATTTGGATTTACAATAGACTTAGCAAAGAAGATCTAATAAATTAATTGGTTGATCGCTTCAACAAGAATTTTATGATCTTAGTTTAAAGTCTTATCTCATTCGTATAAATTGTAACTCAACAAGTTATTGAAGATGTGCATGAACAATGACAAATTTCTTGAACATGTGATCATACAACACCAGTAATGGGATTTGATGCAATACATTGTTATTTTTCGCTATTGTTGAGTTTGTTGCATATATCTTATTGATTAGATTCTATTGTCACCTCCGTTTTCCTTTCCTTTTTAAATAGTTTCTTGTGTGTACTGTTATAGCTGCTTAAAATTTTATCTTTAGTTGATATCAAGGTTAGTGTGACTTAAGGGAGCTTTGGAAATAAGTCACAGTAGACTAATAAAAAGGGAACCATTATCTAAACTGTAGAATACTCACACAACAAATGTAAGATCTAAAGATTGAGTCATAACTGATTCATATGAATTATAGCTCTGCAGTTTTTAAAAAATTGAAATCTTTTGAATGGAAGGTGTATGCAGATGGAAAGTAAATATATAATTTCAGACTTACATTTTAATAAGTGCAGTCATGTTACCAAGACCTGAGGGTATCGGTCCTGTCAGATTCCTATTTGATAAGTTTCTGGATATCGTGATTTAAGAAGAATATGTCAATTGCTTTCTCCTTTAACGTTCCTATAATTCACATTAAAACAACAAAACCAAAAACAACAGACTACGAACTAAATTTACATCTCTGAAACTCTGACTGGTACGGAGCTGTCAATACACTCGATTCCTTCCCACCGATAAGCAAAGCATGGATCCGAGATCCAATTACTTAGGTTAAGTAATTTTTTTACACCAGCAAGAGCTTGAACTGCGGATTAAGAAATGAGTTAATATTATACAAGCTACATAATTCCAGTTTGTATAAACAAAAGTATTTAACAAAGCCTGGAGTTATGTCCCTACCGTCTTCTGAAGAGGTGAGAGTTGACGAGTTAATCGTTTGGTACAACTCGAGAGCATTGAGCATAGGACCCATGGTAGAGTTAGAAGCTTTGGACAACCTCATATCGAAAATCGCTGTGTCCATCCACGGTAGTTCAATGGCAGAATTATTTCTGAGAAGACGAAGGTTGGGTAATATTTTTACTTCATCAATGAATATGTCGAAAATTCTGGACCCAGACAAATTCATGATCTCTGCAAAATACAATAACAGTAAGTGTTTCCCTTCGCCTCTATTAATTTGAAAATCAATTGTCATGTTCTCTGTGGACACCGCCGTTTGCATGACGAGAGGCGGAGGAAGATCTCGGGTATTGTTTGTTGAAATTGGTTGAAGCGAACTAATAGTTTCTGCTAAATCAATTCCTTGCGGATCCCACACGCGGTCCAATTGATCATGAGGGTACCTAAAAGAATAATATTTAACCACGAATTAAAAGAGTAAAAATTTACAAATCTTGGGATAAAGAAATGAATTGGGAGAGCATTAACCTCACAAGCTGAGATGCGCCGAAATTCTTCCTCATTAAAAACTTTAACATTAATCCTCGGCTAAGAGGTACATACATTCCTTCTCGAAGAGGTCTTAGCTCAATAGAAGAAATAAATGGATCGACATCATCCGATGTTCGGACCAAGCAAATATACACCGCTTTTCCACCACTGACCAAGATCTTCTCACTCACTTGTGGGATTTCACTTTGAACTGTTGGTTTTCTCGAGCTTAACATGTCCTGTGTCTCGATAGAGTAATTGAAATCTGGAGTTCCGTTAGTGTAAGCGACTCCCACGAAATATAATCTTAATAAGAAAGGCACGTTAGGGGTGATGGGTAGGTTATAGCAAGATTTGTTGAGAGGCTTGGGGAACACTCGTAGACTTTGCTGGTAAAGTTCAAGGTTTGGGTCAATATGGGCTTTTCTGTAACCGCCTTGGATGTACTTGTCATCGGGAGTCCATGTAATCCCTGTAATGGGATCCGTGAGGTTTCCTATTCGACCGCAATCAAGGCTCAGAAATCCTGCATCAAAAGAATCAACTAAAATTACAGAGTCAATAGATAAAGGAAAAAAATGAACGAAATTGGAGAAAAATCAGAGTGGCACCTGATTCAGCGTAACAAAAGCATACAGCCCACGATAGGATGAGAGTCAGAGCGCAAGCGAGAGCTTCCATTCTCTTGCTCATTCTCAAACCAAGGGAGGAGCAAGCATTAAACAAACAGTGGCGTTCATCATTGTAACTACGAAAAGCTATATATTGAATTCAAAGTGCTCGTGCGCTTGACTCAATGATAGCCTTCTGTTTTACTGACATTATCAGGAAGGCTAATCACACTTATTTTACCCTAATAAATCTGAAGTCGTCTTAATTTTTATTTTTCTCCCTTTTATCTAAAATGCACCTATCATTAATTTATTGATAAAAAATTATTTATCAATAAATTAATTCGTTTGTTAAAGGCGAAATAGTTTGTTAGTTGTGTCTTTGATTAGGAAAGACGTCGTGCAATTTTATTCCAAACCTTGTGTTTTGACTTTTCAGCAGCATCTTTAGAATGCAAATAAGTACAATTAGACAGACAAAATTTCAAATTAGTTCTAGTTTAAACTTGTCCAAGGTGATATGGGCAGAGGCAAAATTAGAATTAAGACACAGAGTGCTACGGTACAATATAAAACAGATTTTGTATTGCTGCTCACACAAAATGATTTACAAGATGCCTTTATATAGGCATTGGAAAAATTTCCGGAAGCTACTAGTTACAACTTGAGAAATTTCTGGAAACCCTTCACAACTTGAGAAATTTCTGGAAACCCTTCTAGAAGGTGTAAATTTCTGGAAACTATTAAATAATTACTATTCGAGAAACTTCCAGCATAAAAGACAAAATTATGGTAGAAATTACTAGAATCTTCTAACACTCCCCCCTAATTTCTACCACTAATTATTTATTACATTAATATTTACAATGCCCAAAAGTTCTCTCAAAAATTCAAATTGTCCTTGTGCTAATGCCTTTGTGAATATATCTGCAAGCTGCTCCTCTGATTTGCAATGCTGAAGACTGATTTCTTTGTTGATGACCAACTCTCTAATGAAGTGATATCTAGTATCAATATGCTTTGTCCTCTTATGAAATACATGATTCTTTGAAAGTGCAATGGTGGACTTGTTGTCGCAGTAGATTGTACTAGGTTTCCCTTGCTCATTCTTCAGATCCTTCAAGATTCTACGCATCCATACTGCTTGACATGCTGCTGATGTACCTGCTACATACTCTGCTTCTGTTGATGAGATAGTCACTATAGGCTATTTCTTAGATGCCCATGCCACAACCCCTGTTCCTAGATGAAATGCATATCCAGATGTGCTTCTTCTATCATCAATATTTCCTGCAAAGTCACTATCTGTATATCCAACCAATTGAAAATTATTTGAAGTAGAATACAATATGCCATGATTTATAGTTCCTGCAATATACCTCAAAATTCTCTTTCCTGCCTGCCAATGTGAGTTCTTAGGTGAATCCATGAATTTAGAAATCAAACTCACTCCATACATTAAATCTGGTCGAGTTGTTGTGAGATACATCAAACTACCAACCAATTTTCTAAATAGAGTTGAATCAAAGTCTTTCTCATTATCTTCTCTACTTAGTTTTGTGCTCACTACTACAGGTGTAGAAACTGGACTACAATTAATCATTTTGAACCTTTTCAAAACATCCTTTGCATACTTAGTTTGACAAATGAAAATACTTTTATCATTTTGTGTAACTTCTATACCAAGAAAATATTTCATCAAACCCAAATCTGTCATATCGAATTCTTTTTTCATTGTTGACTTGAACATATCAATAGAAAGATTACCTGTAAATATCAAATCATCAACATACAAGCAGACAATCAAAATTTGACCTAGTTCATTGACCTTGGTGTATAATGTAGGCTCACTAGTGCATCTGTTGAATCCATTCTCTATCATGTATGAATCTATCCTACTGTACCATGCCCTTGGTGCTTGCTTCAATCCATAAAGTGCCTTCTTCAACCTGTAAACTTTGTCTTCATATCCTTTTATTTCATACCCAGGTGGTTGTTGCACATAGACTTCTTCTTCCAAATATCCATTCAAGAAAGCTGATTTAACATCCATTTGATATACCATCCAATTGTTTTGAGCTGCAATAGCTAGAACCATCCTAACAGTGTCAAGTCTTGCTATAGGGGCAAATGTTTCATTATAATCAACTCCATATTCTTGCGCAAACCCTTTAGCAACTAACCTTGCCTTAAATTTTTCTACTTCTCCATTTGCTTTGAACTTAGTCTTATAAACCCATTTCACACCAATACAATCTTTATCTTTAGGCAAATCAACTAATTCCCATGTATCATTCTTCTCAATGGATTCCATTTCATTATTCATTGCATTAATCCAATGTTCTTCCTTAATTGCATCTTCAAAGTATATAGGATCTTGAACAAATAAAGCAAAATTTGATTGCAAATCTATTTTACTTCCTTGATCATAGATATCTTTCAAGTTTCTATTTTTCTTACATGCAATTCTTGATCTTAACTCTGCAAGTGTAGGGTTTGATTCATTACTTACTTGTGGGCTTGAAGATTCTCTTTCTTGAAATTCCATTTGTGGATGATCTTGTGTACTTCTCAATGGAGTTCCTCCTTCTTGATCCTCTTGATCTTCTCTTCCTTGACTATTAATAGGTATTGCTACAGCTCCTGTTATTGTTTTATCTATATTTCCATCCCAAGATTCTTCTTCTTTAAAAATAACATCTCTACTCACAATGACTTTCTTAGTTATCAGATTAAACAATTTATATGCCTTAGATTGCTCATCATAACCAATAAAAATACATTTTTCACTCTTATCATCCAACTTACTTCTAGTTTCCTTAGGTATATGTGCATATGCAATACAACCAAATATTCTTAAATGAGAAACACTATGATGCTTACCACTCCATGCTTGTTGTGGAATCATATCCCTCACAATTTTTGTTGGACTCCTATTCAAGATATAAACTACACAAGCAACTGCTTCAGCCCAATACTCATTTGGAAGATTCTTACCTTTCAACATGCTTCTTGCCATCTCCATTATTGTTCGATTCTTTCTTTCTGCAACACCATTTTGTTGTGGTGTGTAACTTGTAGTGAACTACTTCTTTATTCCATGATACCTGCAATAATCTAAAAACTCATTTGACTTGTATTCTCCACCTCTATCGGATCTTAATACCTTGATTGATAGGCAACTTTGTTTCTCAACCAATGCTTTGAACTCTTTAAACTTGCCAAATGTTTCAGATTTATATTTAAGAAAATAAACCCATGTCTTTCTACTAAAATCATCAATAAATGTTAGAAAATAAAGGCTCCCCCCTAATGATGGTGTTTTCATTGGACCACATATATCTGTATGCACAATTTCTGAAGGTGCCCATGTTCTGTATGACATTCCCTTTGAAAAACTTTCTCTATGATGTTTAGCCAAAATACAACTTTCACATAAATTTGACGGTACTTCAATAGGAGGTAAACCTCTTACCATTTCCTTTCTTTGCAACAAACATAATCCTTTGAAATTTAGATGTCCATACCTCAAGTGCCATATCCATGCTTGATCTTGACATATTTCTTTAAAATTTGCTTGAATTTCCTCCATCATCTTACTCTTCATTTGAAGTGGGAACATTCTATTATTTGTCATATCAACTTTGGCAATCAACCTGTTACTAGGAGGAATATCAAATATAGTGCACACATTCTTTTCGAAAATAACTTTATAACCTTTTTGACTAAGTTGTCCCACACTAATAAGATTATGCTTCAACCCAGGTACAAAATAAACATCAGGAATAGATCTCTTACCGAGTTTTGTTACCACATTGATTGTACCTTTTCCACTTACTTCCACTATGTGATCATTGCCCAACTTCACTTCTGATTTGACTGAAGTATCCAAACTTTCAAAAAAATCTTTATTTCCTGTCATATGGTTACTACAACCACTATCTAGAAACCAAAAATCACTTGAACTTTCTTGAGCCACATTGCATGTAATAAATAAAGTCTCTGAACTACTTTCAGTAAAATTTGCATTTTGCTTATCTATATCAGCTTGCTTCTTTCGACACTCGTTTGCAAAGTGACCAAACTTCTTGCAATAATAACATTGGACATTTGATTTATCATACCTTTGTGATGGCTGATTATTATTTTGACCCCTTGAGTTGAAGCTTTGATTTCTCCTTCCTCCTGGCTGTGTGCTCCTTTCTTCTCTTTGATAATTATTTCTTCCTCTTCCTCTTCCTCTAAAGCTTGGATTTCCTCTTCCTCTGCCTCTGCCAAATGTCATTTGTGTTTTGAATGCATTCTCTAATGAAGTATTGTTCCGTTTGTTTAACCTATCTTCATGATTTTGTAAAGATCCAAACAACTCATCTATAGATAATGATGACAAATCTTTAGTTTCCTCAATCGTCACCACAATAGAATCAAACTTACTAGGCAAACTTCTTAAGATCTTCTCTACAACCTTCTTATCTGTTAATTCATCACCATTCATTCTTATTTGTCTAATCAAATCCGTAATATGATTTGAAAATTGATCTACAGAATCAGAATCCTTCATTTGCAACAATTCAAATTCTCTCCTGAGGGCTTGTAGTTTAGAAACTTTTACCTTACTTGTACCTTGATATGCCATCTCAAGGATCTCCCATGCTTCCTTAGTTGTAGTGGCTGGCATAATCTTTCCAACAACAGAATCATCCAAACCTTGTCCAATTATCTGCAAAGCCCTTAAATTCTTTTCCCTATTTTCATCAAGCTTCTTCTTTTCATTAGCATTTAAATTAGACTCATCTTGTGGTTCTGTGTAGCCTTTTTGAACTATATCTAATAACTTTAATGAACTAAGTATAACTCTCATTCTATAAGACCAATGTTCATAATTCTTGCTAGAAAATAATGGTATTATAGGTTGAAAACTGCCCGATGCCATACTTCAAAAAATAATATTCTCCACAAAAAAATAAATTTCAGAAATACTTACAACCAGATAAATATATGCTTCCCACAATCTTAGATAACTTCTTCAATAGCAATCTTGTGTTGTTAGTCAATGGCAATTCCTCCCCTTTTAATCCTTCTCCAGCAAATATACCAACTTGGCTCTGATACCACTATGATATGGGCAGAGGCAAAATTAGAATTAAGACACAGAGTGCTACGGTACAATATAAAACAGATTTTGTATTGCTGCTCACACAAAATGATTTACAAGATGCCTTTATATAGGCATTGGAAAAATTTCCGGAAGCTACTAGTTACAACTTGAGAAATTTCTGGAAACCCTTCACAACTTGAGAAATTTCTGGAAACCCTTCTAGAAGGTGTAAATTTCTGGAAACTATTAAATAATTACTATTCGAGAAACTTCCAGCATAAAAGACAAAATTATGGTAGAAATTACTAGAATCTTCTAACACAAGGAGTACTGAAGTGGGTGCTAGAATACCAAATGCCAATTCCAGTCAATTTTGGAAGATGTTACAATTTTGGAAGATACAAATTCTGAAAATGATTTCCGGAATATGGGCTGACCTATTTGGTTCACCCGAAAGATGACTAAGAAGATGCATAAGGAATTTTAATTCTTTATTTTAATTTCTTTAAATATAGTGTGTATATGTCTGTATATATATAGACATACATGTGTGTATATATATGTACACATGCGCATATACACATACACATGTGTGTATATGTATATACATGTATGTATAAACACACATGTATACACATGCACACATGTGTATATATACACACATGTGTGTATACACACATATATACACATATACACACACATATACACACATGTGTGTATATACACACATGTATACACATATACACACATGGGTATATATACACAAATACACACATTTGTATATATACACACATACACACACGTGTGTATATATACACATATGTATATACACAGATGTTTATATATACCCACATGTATATATACACACATTTATACATATACATCCTTAGAGCAATATAATATACATCCTTATAGTCACGGATCCCACGAAATATTAAATTTGGTCTTATAAAAATTGGAATTGGAATTCAAAATTCCAAATCCACCTATTTGAGTGGAAGATGAAATGCCCATTGCAAAATTGAAATTTCAAAATTCCAATTCCAATTTTTTTGATGGACACAAACATAGAATTGACATTATCCAGAAATCTAATTCAGAAATATCCAGTCTAATTAGGGAACCCAAACAGGCCCTAATAAGGATATTAAGTGTAAAAGTGAAAAATCAGAATTCAATATGGCAGTTAAGTTTTGGGTACAGTCGAGTAAAGAAATTACCTGGCTAAAGATCTTTTGCTCTATGGTTTCTCCACCATCTACACATTCCTCGAATATTTGTCGACTCTGTTAAAATTCTTAAAAAGCCACTTGAAATAATGTTTCGTAAATGTTTAGAAGAGCCATTATCATGACTCTTGTTGACGTCATCAATAGCGTTAGGAATAATCACTCCTCGTGACATCGGTTGCTCCTACGTCCCACTCAAAACATAAAATTTCACGTGATCTCATCTCGATTTCTACAAGTTGAATGGACATGGTTCAACAAACCTGTGGTGATCCTACGATCACTTTTCGCATTTAATTCAGATTACTCTTAAAAGTATCTTGTTCTACATCGATCACCATTCCTTTAATTAATGCTTTCGTTGGAAGAGGACGTGATGAAAAAGGCCAATGTCTATAATTATCACCATTAACGCGGTCAAAGACAATAATTTAGAAAAGAGGGAATGTTATTTTTAATCTTCTTTCTGTTATTTTTACCATTTCTTAGGTCAAAGAGAAGCAATTTACAGAAAAGTAGATGCTCCCTACGTTTTCCAAATCATGAGGAACAATAAATTCTAAGGATTTTGTCAATATCATTTTTGAAACCATTTTCCTATGCTCTCAGCTGTAGGAGATCCCCAACTAATATGTAAAGATAATCGATCATCCGGGTAAGACTAACTTTTACTTGTTACACTTTCATTAAAAAGATAATATGTGTTTAGAATTTTATTTTGTCCATGTATAATATGATTTTCTTCTATAATATATAGCATCGTAGAGTTTACAATGCTTTGTAACATTAGATTTTGATAGCTTGGCCTCCATTTGGGAAAATGAAACAATTCAAATGATTAGCTCAATTGTAATGGCTCTGACTCTGCCTGGTTGTTAGAGGCCTATGAAGACCAATTGTCTTTACTGGCCTGCAACCTTCCGTTTCCTTTGGCCGTTTCATATTCCCTGCTATGATGCTACATGCATTGAGCTGCTACATTATAAACAGTATGTTTTGAATAATAAGATTGATATCCTTGGCTTGAAGAGTGGACGTAGTCCTTTTGGATGAACCACTGTAAATCTCTGGTTTTATTATGTGTGTGTTTGTGTCCTTTTTCAGCTTCCTCTGTTTCTTGATTTCTTTCATTTTTAATTCAAAATTTTTATCTCAACAATTAGTATCAGAGCTGGGAAAGCTCGTTTTGATTTTTTCTAGGAAATCGGTAAAGATTTCATGAAATCATGGATGAGGCAGATAAATGGAAGATGAAAAAATTTGCAGGGCAAAATTTTGGACTATGGAAAGTGCAGATAGAGTCTTTGCTTATCAAGCAGGATTTACAACTTGCATTACTTGGAAAAACCAAGGGTAAAGGATCTTTATCAGATGAAGACTAGATGAAAATCGATCAGAAAGCAAAAGCAATGATTTTCTTATCACTTTCAAGCAATGTGCTCTTCAATGTTTTGACAGAACCGACAATGAAAGAGTTGTGGGATATGTTATCTTCATTATATGAGATAGCTTCAGCATCAAACAAGGTATTCATAATGAAAAAGCTATACAATCTGAAAATGAAAGAAGGAGGAGTTATGTCAAATCATTTAAATGAGGTCAATACCTTACTTTCTTAGTTGATCTCAGTAGGAATAACATTAGATGATGAAATGAAAGGTATTTTGTTGCTATGCTCATTACCAAATAGCTGGGAAGGGGTGGTAATGGTAGTTAGCACTTTGGTGGCTACCAAAACCAAACTAAAATTTGATGAGGTTGCTGCTACACTTCTCAGCAAAGACATGCGAAGGAAGAATCATGAGTCTTCCTCGAGAGATGCATTAACAACGGTCAACACAAGAAATCGGGGTAGGGGCCAAGAAAGAGGCAGGCACAACAACCATGGAAGATCTCAATCCACACATCGGTCTCAATCTAGAGGTAGAAATGACACATGTTGGTTTTGTGGTAAACCAGGACATACAAAGAAGAAATATTGGAAATACAAAAAGGCTCAAGACAAAGTGATGAATGATGGAGTGAATATTGCAGTTGTTAAGGATGACATTGTATTGGTTCTTGCAACTAGTGACACAAATGCAAGTTTGTGGGTTCTCGATTTTGGTGCCTCTTTCGATGCTACTCCATGTCGGAGTGCCTTCACAAATTAACAAGAGGGTATGTTTGGTAAAGTTTTTCTTGGAGATAACAAATAATGTGATATTGTAGGAAAGGGTAATGTTTTGTTATCACTGAAAAATGGTAAACAGTGGATTTTAAAGGATGTTAGACATGTCCCTACTCTTAAAATAAATCTGATTTCTGTTAGCCAGCTTTATGCTCAAGGATGCAATGTTAATTTTTCCTTGGATACTTGGAAAGTCACGAAAGGTGTGCTAGTTTTGGAAAAATGAAAGAAATTAGGGAGTTTATATATTTTAGAGTGCAATCATTAAGTGGGAGCAGCCATGACCACAATGGATAGCAATGATGAACTTTGGCACAAGAGGCTCGGTCATATGAGCAAAAGGGGTCTTGAAGTTATGCTTCAACAAGATCAACTTTCGGGTCTTAAATCAATTGATTTGAAGATATGTGAACATTGTCTTTATGGAAAATAAAATCAAACCAGTTTTGTGCGGATAGGTCATGAGAAGTAATCTTCTTCGTTAGAGCTCATTCATTCCGATGTTTTCGGTCCTATGGAGGTAACTTCTATCGATGGTGCAAACTATTACGTTGCTTTTCTTGATGATTGCACTCATAAAGTCTGGATTTATATGCTGAATAAGAAATCATAGGTATTTATAAAATTTAAAAATTTCAAAGCGAAGGTTGAAAATCAGATAGGCAAGAAAATAAAATGTCTACTAATGGATAATGGTGACTAGTTTTTCTCTTCGAAATTTGATGATTTTTGTGCAGATCATGGCATTCGTCATATTAAAACAGTCCCTTATACACCACAAGAAAATGGTGCGGTTGAAAGGATGAATCAGACTATTTTGGAAAGAGCTCGATGCATGCTCTCTAATGCTAGTTTGGGGAAAGAATTCTGGGTAGAGGCCTGTAATACAATGGTTTATCTAATTAACTGGGCCCCTACATCTCAACTTGATTTTGACATTCCAGAGGAGAGGTGGTCTGATAAAATAATTTCATTCAGTCATTTGCATGTGTTTGGGTGTGATGCTTATTTTCACATTCTGAAAGACCAGAGAAAAAAATTAGATTTTAAATCGAATAGGTGCATATTTTTGGGGTATGGAGAGGATAAATTTGGCTTCTGTCTTTGGGATTCAATCACTAAGAAAGTGATTCACAGTCAGGATGTTGTTTTTAATGAGAAGTCTTTCTCAGGTTTGTAAAATCAAAACTCCATTTTTTATGATTTTATTAAATATGATTTCTTTGACAATGGCAATTATATGCAGAGAATTTCACAAGTAACTTTTCACCTGTCTAGAGTTGTTTCCTCAAGCAATGTTGGCCACTCCACTCAATCTCTAGAGTGTCCATTGCCTATGCAACCCCGACTCACCACTACAAATCCCATTATCTCCTCCAACATTTTTCCCCAGCATTTAGAAATTGTAAATTCCTCTGCTAGTGGAGTGATAGAGTAGGAGGCTTTATTTTCCATTCCTCCACCTCATGTTCCTCTCTCCTCCACATCAAATACTCCCCTTACGCATGCAAACAATGCTCTACCATGCATAGACTCTTCTTCCCCATGCGTGGAGCCCCCATTCTCCCCTGCGTCTCCCATCACGCTCCCTTTGCATAGCATAGCCTCCCCACCATTCACTGCTCCCAGCCAGCATCCTTCATGGCTGGCTCCCCACACGGTAACCAATCTGCCTTGCTCGCAACTTACTGGGAATGATACCAACTTTGGTCCTGTCAACATGCAGGGGATTGGTGAACACCCAGACGGATATGCCATCCACACATGAAATATGCAAGGGACTGGTCAAATGCAAGATGGGCATGCCATCAATATACGAAATGGACAACAGACTGGTGAAGTAAATGACCCTGATATTGGATCGGGTATACAGCTATGTAGGTCTACAAGATAACAAAAAAATCCTTGAAAGTTTGATGATTATGAACTCTTATTCTCTTTGTGTTCAGATCAGGCGGAGCCTCAAAATTTTAATCAAGCCTATAAGGATATAAATTTTGTACATTGGTTTGATGCCATGAAAGATGAACTGGAGTCTTTATAAGGAAATAATACTTGGGACTTGGTTTCTCCTCAACAAAATCATAAAATTTTGAAAAATAAATGGATCTACTGGTTAAAGGAAGAAGTTGGAGGGTGACAAAGATATCGGGCCAAATTGGTAGTCAAAGGCTTTGCTCAACGAAAGGGCATTGATTTTAATGAAATTTTTTCTCCAATTGTAAAAATACAAACAATACGTTTGGTTTTGTGTATGGAAGCTGCCTGGGATCTCGAGCTTGAGCATCTCGATGTTAAAAGAGTATTTCTTCATGGCAACATTGAGGAAGAACTATACATGGAGCAGTCATAAGGCTTCATTAAAAAGGGCAACAAACACTTATGTTGCAGGTTGAAACACAACTTATATGGGCTTCAGCAAGCCCTGAGGTAGTGATGAAGGGTGCTCCCCTTAATACCACAAACACATAACAGAAAAAGAGAAACAACAACAATAATATGCAAGAACAGAAAAATTGGCTTCTTATTATCTCCACAAATGTGGAATTACAAACTTTCAGAATTACAATATGCAAAGCCACATGGGCATTCCCTTACAATATTCTGTAGGACAAAGCCTCGAACTATTACCCAGGACTATTCTGAACTGCCTAAGACAATAATACAGCCTTCCTTATATAGGCAATTATCCACCGCCTAGGAAGGTTCCAGAATTTTAGCCAATAAGGCCGACCAAACTTAGAATTCTTTTATTTTACATTTTATTACATCATAGTCGGCTCAAGATAACCTTTGAAACCCGAACAGAAATTTTGAAGAAAATTATTTTTTGCCATTTCAGGTGGCCCAACTTCCGAAGACCATAAGTCATCACCAGTTGACCCGATCGGCTATTATAACCCCATTTCGGAAACGCCACGAAGCGCTCTACATGCTTGAACGGCACAAGCGCCCATCACCCAAATTTTCGACCTCATCCGGGGCCTCTAAAGCCTTCAAAACTGAGTTCAAAGTTTCTGTACCCTGCTGCCAATACCGAAAATCTTCAATATCTTCCAATATACACTTGATCTGGCAATGAAACTTTACTGGCAGACTTACATGACCAAAATGAACCTCCAAGAAAGAAATCAGATCATTCTGAGCACATGCAAAAATTACCAAAAATAGTAACTTTCCATAAATAGCAGCTCTGCACTAAAATAGCCCTTACTGAATATAAAAACAAAAATATTTTTGGGTGATGCAAGATTGCTCTTACACCCAGGATGCTCCTGCATCAGACACCCAGGGTAATTTGAGAAGTGACCCTGTCACGACTCAGGTGTGCAGAGGAAAACCAAGATGGTTAACCTCGTCCTTTGTTAGGCACGATGAATCTTCTACAGGTCATCCTTTCCATTTGACCAAATACTCTTCATATGTCCTATTCCTTGTGCTTCTACCAACAGGATTGTCCAGTATGTCTTCGATCTCCTTAGTGTCTGAACGAGTTGCTGGAATACTCCACTGTGCTGTTGTGATCTCATCTTCAACACCTCCTTCATGATAATCTGTCAAATCTGAAATGTTAAACACTGGTGAAATATTCAGCTCACTAGGCAATTCTACCTCATATGCATTTCCTGAATCATGCTTCTTCAATATCTTACATGGTCCAAACTTCTTCATTTTCAACTTGTTATATGTACCAACTGGAAACCGCTCCTTCCGCAAATGAACCATGACTTCATCACCAACCTAAAATTCCTTATACCTCCTTTTCTCATCTGTCTTAGCCTTATACTGTGCGTTCATCTTGGTAATATGCTTCCTCACCTCCCCATGGATGTTCTTCAAATGTTCTGCAAAATCCTCAGCCTCAGCACTACTTATTTCTCCTTTATCTATCTTTCTCAACTCAGATGCATTTCTTGGACTACTTCCATATATAATCTGGAATGGTGATTTACCAGTGCTCCTGTTGACAGAATTATTGTATGCAAATTCTGCCTGTGGTAAAATCAAATCCCATCCTGTTGGCTTATCCCCAACCAAACATCTCAGCAGATTTCCCAAACTCCTATTCACCACCTCTGTTTGTCCATCAGTCTGTGGGTGATGTGATGAACTGAACTTCAAATCTGTCTTCAACTTCTTCCACAATGTTCGCCAGAAATATCCAACAAACTTAGTGTCCCGATCTGAAACTATGGTCTTTGGCAAACCATGAAGTCTCACTACTTCTCTGAAAAACAATTCTGCTACATGAACAGCATCATTAGTCTTCTTACAGGGAATGAAATGTGCCATCTTCAAAAATCTGTCAACTACTACAAAAATTGAATCATGTCCCCGCTGTGTCCTCGGTAAACCAAGAACAAAGTCCATACTGATATCCTCCCAAGGCTTCTCTGGTATAGGCAATGGTTTGTAAAACCCTGTATTCTGCTTCACTCCTTTCGCCATTTGACATACTCTGCAACTCTGTACAAACTTCTTCACATCTTGCTGCAACTGTGGCCAATAATAATTCTCACTAACGAAACCAAGAGTTTTATCACGACCAAAATGTCCAGCCAATCCTCCGCTATGCTTCTCCTTGATGAGATTCTCCCTCATAGAACTTCGTGGAATGCACAACTGACTCCTTCTAAATAGCATATCATCCTGGATGATGAAATCCAACCATTTTGTCCTGTCTAGAGTAATAGGTTCTGTACAAGCTTTCCAAGCTTCACCAAAATCAGGGTCTTCTGGATACAAATTCTTAAGTTCCTTGAACCCAACCACTTCAATCTGCATTTTTGTCAGCAATAGTTGCCTTCTGCTAAGAGCATCTGCAACCCTATTAGACTTTCCACTCTTGTGTTTCAAAACAAATGTATAAATCTGCAAAAACTCAACCCATTTCAAATGCCTCTGATTCAACTTTCCTTGACTATTCAAATATTGCAAAGCTTGATGATCAGTATACAAAACAAACTCCTTAGGAAGTAGATAATGTCTCCACTTCTTTAATGCCTGAACTATAGCATAAAATTTCTGATCATAAACAGAATATTTCCTCTTGGCATCATTTAACTTCTCAATGAAATAAGCAATAGGTTTACCTTCTTGGCTCATAACAGCTCCTATTGCAGTACCACTAGCATCACAATCTACTTGAAACACCTTATTAAAATCTGGAAGTGCTAAAATAGGTTCTTCTGTAACTTTTTATTTCAACAATTGAAAACTCTTTTCTGCCCCATTTGTCCACTTAAACTCTTTTCTATCCCCTCTCATTGTTTCAGTCAAGGGTCCACAAATACTACTAAAATTTCTGATAAACTTTCTGTAAAAGCTAGCTAGACCATGAAAAGATCTTACCTCAGTAATACTCTTTGGAGTAGGCCATTCAAGGATAGCCTGTACCTTCTCTGAGTCCATTTTTAGACCTTCACCTGAAACTACAAACCCCAAATACACTAACTCCTTCACAAAACTGCACTTCTTCAAATTAATCAGCAATTTCTCTTCTCTCAACTTCTCAAATACCATACGAATATGCATCATATGCTCATCCAATGTCTTACTAAAGATCAAAATATCATCTAGGTAAACAATGACCAACTTACCCAAAAATTCTTTCAGAACCTCGTTCATGAGCCGCATGAAAGTGCTCGGCGCATTGGTTAGCCCAAAAGGCATGACTAACCACTCATATAGTCCTTCCTTTTTCTTGAAGGCAGTCTTCCATTCATCTCCTTCTCTGATCCGAATCTGATGATATCCACTCTTCAGATCTATCTTTGAGAAATACACAACTCCACTCAAACAGTCCATAATATCATCCATTCATGGCAACGAAAACTTATACTTGATTGTGATCTTGTTTATTGCCCTAGAATCTGTACACATCCTCCATTCTCCATTCTTCTTTGGTGCTAATACCACTAGTACAGCACAGGGACTCAGACTCTCACGGATCAATCATTTCTGTAACAGTTCATGTACTTGTCTTTTCAACTCCTCACTTTCTGCAGGTGTCATTTTGTGTGCTGCCTTATTCGGCAAACTCGCTCCTGGGATCAAGTCCATCTGATGACTGATCTTCCTGACTAGTGGTAATCCATCAGGCACGTTATCGGATACAATATCCTGAAACTCATTCAACAAATCTGCAACTTCTACAGGAACATCTTCTACTTCCTCTTTACCAGCTTTTGGAATTAAAGCAAAACATACATGCTCATGCCTCATACCATCTAGGAAATTTTTTCCATCAACAAAAGTTATCCTTGCATTACCACATACCTTTTCTTCAGTCTCCTTCAATGGATTTAGCTTATGTCGCACTCCATCCTTTGTCAGGGAATAGGTATTCGCACAACCATCATGTACAGCACATCTGTCAAACTGCCATGGTCTACCCAACAACATATGACATGCATCCATAAATATGATGTCACACAATACCTCATCTTGGTATCCGCCAATCTTGAACTTCACTAGGTATTGTTCATTGACCATGACCTTGTGGTCATCCTGTACCCAGGCAATCCGATATGGATGTGGGTGTTTCTGTCTCTTAAGCTTCAACTTTGTCACCATCTCTTCTGACACCAAATTGTCAGTGCTTCCACTATCAATAATTATATCACAACATTTACCTTCACACTTGCACCTGGTGCAAAACAGGCTCCTCCTTTGCTCAGGTTCATTCTCACCACTCAACAAGACTCTTCTGTTAATCAACGTTTCTCCTCTTTCAGCATCTTTAGAATTTGATGATCTGGCATCTTCATCTACATGTGCAACTCTGGCCTGGCCTTCATTTCTCCTGTCCGTTCTGCCTTGGCACTGAGGACATTCAAATACCCTATGACCTTCTTCTCCACAGTGAAAACATGTTCCACGGAAGCCACCTCTTCCAGATCCTTGTCCTCTTCCTCTTCCTCTTTGATCTCTATTATTTTGATCCTGGAACCGATTGGAATTATTTTCTCACTGATTTTGACTGCTACTGGCCTCATCCTTCTTTTTCAGATCTTCATTTCGGCCACCATATGACCGTCCACCAGATCATCCACCGCGACCTCTTCCATTTTGACTGCTCTCGAACTCCTTGTTCAGCTTTTCCTCTACTTTTAGAAAAAATTGGTATGCCTCCTCAATACTGTTCATTCGAACCAGATTCAACTCCTCCTGAATGCTTGGCCTTAACCCATTAAGGTATCAGACAACTTTCTCCGTATCAACTTCGGCATGGCCTATTCTGATGAGGAGTCGATAGAACTCTTCTGTATACTCCTGAACAGATTTTCCTGCTTGCTTCAAACTTTGCATTTTCTTCAGTAGGTCAAGCTCATAATCAACAGGATTGAACTGTCGCTTCAATTTTCCCACCATCCGATCCCATCTTGTGATTTTATCTTTCCCTCTTCTATTTCGCTCCAATTGAATTTCTTGCCACCAGATCTTCGCTGACCTTTCAGTCTGGCCTTCGCAAATTTGACCCTATCAGGATCCTCAACATCTTCATACTCAAAATACTCCTCACATTCATTGATCCAATCGATCAATTCCTCTGGGTTAAGATTTATAGAAAATGTAGGAACCTCAATCTTAGGTCTTTTCCCAATCTTGAAAATCGCCTGAAAAAGTCTTTCTTCCTCCTGGTTCACAATTTCAACTTCTCCTTCTTGATATTCTTCTTCAGTTTCATCCTCGCTTTCATCTCTGACATTAAGATTCATTCTTCTGCGAATCTCTTCTTGCAATGCTCGCACTTGTCTCTACAACTCTCTAACCTCAGGTGTTACAACACCAGCTCTTCCGCCACGTTCCCTTCGTGGAGGGATTTTTGCGATGCGTGCTGAAACCCTAGCCACGGTCCTGGTGCAAACTGCCTCACAGTCGGCGATCTATTTACACACTCAAGAACTCCTGCTCTGATACCACTTGATGAAGGGTGCTCCCCTTAATACCACAAACACATAACAGAAAAAGAGAAACAACAACAATAATATGCAAGAACAGAAAAATTTACTTCTTATTATCTCCACAAATGTGGAATTACAAACTTTCAGATTTATAATATGCAGAGCCACATGGGCATTCCCTTACAATATTCTGTAGGACAAAGCGTCGAACTATTACCCATGACTATTCTGAACTGCCTAAGATAATAATATAGCCTTCCTTATATAGGCAATTATCCACCGCCTGGGAAGGTTCCAGAATTTTACCCAATAATGCCGACCAAACTTAGAATTATTTTATTTTACATTTTATTACATCATAATCGGCTCAAGATAACCTTTGAAACCCGAACAGAAATTTTGAAGAAAATTATTTTTCGCCATTTCAGGTGGCCCAACTTTCGAAGACCATAAGTCATCACCAGTTGACCCGATCGGCTATTATAACCTCATTTTGGAAATGCCACGAAGCACTCTACAGGCTTGACTAGCGCAAGCGTCTGACATCCAAATTTTTGACCTCATCCGGGGCCTCTAAAGCCTTCAAAACTAAGTTCAAAATTTCTGTACCCTGCTGCCAATACCGAAAATCTTCAATATCTTCCAATATACACTTGATCTGGCAATGAAACTTTACTGGCAGACTTACATGACCAAAATGAACCTCCAAGAAAGAAATCAGATCATTCTGAGCACATGCAAAAATTACCAAAAATAGTAACTTTCCATAAATAGCAGCTCTGCACTAAAATAGCCCTTATTGAATATAAAAATAGAAATATTTTTGGGTGATGCAAGATTGCTCTTACACCCAGGATGCTCTTGCATCAGATACCCAGGGTAATTTGAAAAGTGACCCTGTCACGACTCAGGTGTGCAGATGAAAACCAAGACGGTTAACCTCCTCCTTTGTTAGCCACGATGAATCTTCTACAGGTCATCCTTTCCATTTAACCAAATACTCTTCATATGTCCTATTCCTTGTGCTTCTACCAACATGATTGTCTAGTATGTCTTCGATCTCCTTAGTGTCTGAACGAGTTGCTGGAATACTCCACTGTGCTGTTGTGATCTCATCTTCAACACCTCCTTCATGATACTCTGTCAGATCTGAAATGTTAAACACTGGTGAAATATTCAGCTCACTAGGCAATTCTACCTCATATGCATTTCCTAAATCATGCTTCTTCAATATCTTACATCGTCCAAACTTCTTCATTTTCAACTTGTTATATGTACCAACTAGAAACCGCTTCTTCTGCAAATGTACCATGACTTCATCACCAACCTGAAATTCCTTATACCTCCTTTTCTCATCTGCGTTAGCCTTATACTGTGCATTCATCTTGGTAATATGCTTCCTCACCTCCCCATGGATGTTCTTCAAATGTTCTGCAAAATCCTCAGCCTCAGCACTACTTATTTCTCCTTTATCTATCTTTCTCAACTCAGATGCATTTCTTGGACTACTTCCTTATATAATCTGGAATGGTGATTTACCAGTGCTCCTGTTGACAAAATTCTTGTATGCAAATTCTGCCTGTGGTAAAATCAAATCCCATCCTGTGGACTTATCCCCAACCAAACATCTCAGCAGATTTCCCAAACTCCTATTCACCACCTCTGTCTGTCCATCAGTCTGTAGGTGATGTGATGAACTGAACTTCAAATCTGTCTTCAACTTCTTCCACAATGTTCGCCAGAAATATCCAACAAACTTAGTGACCCGATCTGAAACTATGGTCTTTGGCAAACCATGAAGTCTCACTACTTCTCTGAAAAACAATTCTGCTACATGAACAGCATCATTAGTCTTCTTACAGGGAATGAAATGTGTCATCTTCAAAAATCTCTCAACTGCTACAAAAATTGAATCATGTCCCCGTTGTGTCCTTGGTAAACCAAGAATAAAGTCCATACTGATATCCTCCCAAGGCTTCTCTGGTATAGGCAATGGCTGGTATAACCCTGTATTCTGCTTCACTCCTTTCGCCATTTGACATACTCTGCAGCTCTGTACAAACTTCTTCACATCTTGCTGCAACTGTGGCCAATAATAATTCTCACTAACGAAACCAAGGGTTTTATCATGACCAAAATGTCCAGCCAATCCTCCGCTATGCTTCTCCTTGATGAGATTCTCCCTCATAGAACTTTGTGGAATGCACAACTGACTCCTTGTGAATAGCATATCATCCTGGATGATGAAATCCAACCATTTCATCCTGTCTAGAGTAACAGGTTATGTACAAGCTTTCCAAGCTTCACCAAAATCAGGGTCCTCTGGATACATATTCTTGAGTTCCTTGAACCCAACCACTTCAATCTGCATTTCTGTCAACAATAGTTGCCTTCTGCTAAGAGCATCTGCAACCCTATTAGACTTTCCACTCCTGTGTTTCAAAACAAATGTATAACTCTGCAAAAACTCAATCCATTTCAAATGCATCTGATTCAACTTTCTTTGACTATTCAAATATTGCTAAGCTTGATGATCAGTATACAAAACAAACTCCTTAGGAAGTAGATAATGTCTCCACTTCTTTAATGCCTGAACTATAGCATAAAATTCCTGATCATAAACAGAATATTTTCTCTTGGCATCATTTAACTTCTCACTGAAATAAGCAACAGGTTTACCTTCTTGGCTCATAACAGCTCCTATTGCAGTACCACTAGCATCACAATCTACTTGAAACACCTTATTAAATTCTGGAAGTGCTAAAACAGGTTCTTCTGTAACTTTTTGTTTCAACAATTGAAAACTTTTTTCTGCCCCATTTGTCCACTTAAACTTTTTTCTATCCCCTCTCATTTTTTCAATCAAGGGTCCACAAATACTACTAAAATTTCTGATAAACTTTCTGTAAAAGCAAGCTAGACCATGAAAAGATCTTACCTCAGTAACACTCTTTGGAGTAGGCCATTCAAGGATAGCCTGTACCTTCTCTGGGTCCATTTTTAGACCTTCTCCTGAAACTACAAACCCCAAATACACTAACTCCTTCACAAAACTGCACTTCTTCAAATTAATCAGTAATTTCTCTTCTCTCAACTTCTCAAATACCATACGAATATGCATCATATGCTCATCCAATGTCTTACTAAAGATCAAAATATCATCTAGGTAAACAATGACAAACTTACCCAGAAATTCTTTCAGAACCTCATTCATGAGCTGCATGAAAGTACTCGGCGCATTGGTTAGCCCAAAAGGCATGACTAACCACTCATATAGTCATTCCTTTTTCTTGAAGGCAGTCTTCCATTCATCTCCTTCTCTGATCCGAATCTGATGATATCCACTCTTCAGATCTATTTTTGAGAAATACACAGCTCCACTCAAACAGTCCATAATATCATCCATTCGTGGCAATGGAAACTTATACTTGATTATGATCTTGTTTATTGCCCTAGAATCTGTACACATCCTCCATTCTCCATTCTTCTTTGGTGCTAATACCACTAGTACAGCACAGGGACTCAGACTCTCACGGATCAATCCTTTCTGTAACAGTTCATGTACTTGTCTGTTCAACTCTTCACTTTCTGCAGGTGTCATTCTGTGTGCTGCCTTATTCGACAAACTCACTCTTGGGATCAAGTCCATCTAATGACTGATCTTCCTGACTGGTGGTAATCCATCAGGCATGTTATCGGATACAATATCCTGAAACTCATTCAACAAATCTGTAACTTCTACAGGAACATCTTCTACTTCCTCTTTACCAGCTTTTGGAATTAAAGCAAAATATATATGCTCATGCCTCATACCATCTAGGAAATTTCTTCCATCAACAAAAGTTATCTTTACATTACCACATACCTTTTCTTCAGTCTCCTTCAATGGATTTAGCTTATGTCGCACTCCATCCTTTCTCAGGGAATAGGTATTCGCACGACCATTATGTACAACACATCTGTCAAACTGCCATGGTCTACCCAACAACATATGACATGCATCCATAGATATGATGTCACATAATACCTCATCTTAGTATCCGCCAATCTTGAACTTCACTAGGCATTGTTCATTGACCATGACCTTGTGGTCATCCTGTACCCAGGCAATCCGATATGGATGTGGGTGTTTCTGTCTCTTGAGCTTCAACTTTGTCACCATCTCCTCTGACACCAAATTGTCAGTGCTTCCACTATCAATAATCACATCACAACATTTATATTCACACTTGCACCTGGTGCGAAACAGGCTCCTCCTTTGCTCAGGTTCATTCTCACCACTCAAAAGGACTCTTCTGTTAATCAACGTTTCTCCTCTTTCAGCATCTTCAGAATTTGATGATCTGGCATCTTCATCTACATGTGCAACTCTGGCCTGGCCTTCATTTCTCCTATCCATTCTGCCTTGGCGCTGAGGACATTCAAATGCCCTATGACCTTCTTCTCCACAGTGAAAACATGTTCCACGGAAGCCACCTCTTCCAGATCCTTGTCCTCTTACTCTTCCTCTCTGATTTCTATTATTCTGATCCTGGAAGCGATTGGAATTATTTTCTCACTAATTTTGACTGCTACTGGCCTCATCCTTCTTTTTTGGATCTTCATTTCGGCCACCATATGACCGTCCACCAGATCGTCCACCGCGACCTCTTCCGTTTTGTCTGCTCTAGAACTTCTTGTTCAGCTTTTCCTCTACTTTTAGGGAAAATTGGTATGCCTCCTCGATACTGTTCATTCGAACCAGATTCAACTCCTCCTGAATGCTTAGCCTTAACCCATTAAGGTATTGGGCAAATTTCTCCTTATCAGCTTCGGCATGGCCTGTTCTAATGAGGAGTTGATAGAACTCCTCTGTATACTCCTGAACAGATTTTCCTGCTTGCTTCAAACTTTGCATTTTCTTCAGTAGGTCAAGCTCATAATCAACAGGAATGAACTGTCGCTTCAATTTTTCCACCATCCGATCTCATCTTGTGATTTTATCTTTCCCTCTTCTATTTTTCTCCAATTGAATTTCTTGCCACCAGATCTTCGCATGACCTTTCAGTCTGGCCTTCGCAAATTTGACCCTATTAGGATCCTCAACATCTTCATACTCAAAATACTCCTCACATTCATTGATCCAGTCGATCAATTCCTCTGGGTTAAGATTTCTAGAAAATGTAGGAACCTCAATCCTAGGTCTTTTTCCAATCTTGGAAATTGCCCGAAAAAATCTTTCTTCCTCCTGGTTCACAATTTCAGCTTCTCCTTCTTGATATTCTTCTTCGGTTTCATCCTCGCTTTCATCTTTGACATTAAGATTTATTCTTCTGTGAATCTCTTCTTGCAATGCTCGCACTTGTCTCTGCAGCTCTCTAACCTCAGGTGTTACAACACCAGCTCTTCCGCCATGTTCCTTTCGTGGAGGCATTTTTGCGATGCGCGCTGAAACCCTAGCCACAGTCCTGGTGCAAACTGCCTCACAGTCGGTGATCTGTTTACACACTCAAGAACTCCTTCTCTGATACCACTTGATGAAGGGTGCTTCCTTTAATACCACAAACACATAACAGAAAAAGAGAAACAAGAACAATAATATGCAAGAACAGAAAAATTGGCTTCTTATTATCTCCACAAATGTGGAATTACAAACTTTCAGAATTACAATATGCAAAGCCACATGGGCATTCCCTTACAATATTCTGTAGGACAAAGCCTCGAACTATTACGCAGGACTATTCTGAACTACCTAAGACAAGAATACAACCTTCCTTATATAGGCAATTATCCACCGCTTGGGAAGGTTCCAGAATTTTAGCCAATAAGGCCGACCAAACTTAGAATTATTTTATTTTACATTTTATTACATCATAGTCGGCTCAAGATAACTTTTGAAAACCAAACAAAAATTTTGAAAAAAATTATTTTTCGCCATTTCAGGTGGCCCAACTTTCGAAGACCATAAGTCATCACCAGTTGACCCGATCGACTATTATAATCCCATTTCAGAAATGCCATGAAGCGCTCTACAGGCTTGACCCACGCAAGTGCCCATCACCCAAATTTTTGACCTCATCCGAAGCCTCTAAAGCCTTCAAAACTAAGTTCAAAGGTTCTGTACCCTGCTGCCAATACTGAAAATCTTCAATATCTTCCAATATACACTTGATCTGGCAATGAAACTTTACTGGCAGACTTACATGACCAAAATGAACCTCCAAGAAAGAAATTAGATCATTCTGAGCACATGCAAAAATTACCAAAAATAGTAACTTTCCATAAATAGCAGCTCTGCACTAAAATAGCCCTTATTGAATATAAAAATAGAAATATTTTTGGCTGATGCAAGATTGCTCTTACACCCAGGATGCTCTTGCATCAGACACCTAGGGTAATTTGAGAAGTGACCCTTTCACGACTCAGATGTGCAGAGGAAAACCAAGACGGTTAACCTCCTCCTTTGTTAGCCACGATGAATCTTCTACAGGTCATCCTTTCCATTTGACCAAATACTCTTCATATTTCCTATTCCTTGTGCTTCTACCAACACGATTGTCCAGTATGTCTTCGATCTCTTTAGTGTCTGAATGAGTTGCTGGAATACTCAACTGTGCTGTTGTGATCTCATCTTCAACACCTCCTTCATGATACTCTGTCAGATCTGAAATGTTAAACACTGGTGAAATATTCAGCTCACTAGGCAATTCTACCTCATATGCATTTCCTGAATCATGCTTCTTCAATATCTTACATGGTCCAAACTTCTTCATTTTCAACTTGTTATATGTACCAACTAGAAATCGCTCCTTCCACAAATGAACCATGACTTCATCACCAACCTGAAATTCCTTATACCTTCTTTTCTCATCTGCCTTAGCCTTATACTGTGCGTTCATCTTGGTAATATGCTTCCTCACCTCCCCATGGATGTTCTTCAAATGTTCTGCAAAATCCTCAGCCTCAGCACTACTTAGTTCTGCTTTATCTATCTTTCTCAACTCAGATGCATTTCTTGGACTACTTCCATATATAATCTGGAATGGTGATTTACCAGTGCTCCTGTTGATAGAATTATTGTATGCAAATTCTTCCTGTGGTAAAATCAAATCCCATCCTGTTGGCTTATCCCCAACCAAACATCTCAGTAGATTTCCCAAACTCTTATTCACCACCTCTGTCTGTCCATCAGTCTGTGGGTGATGTGATGAACTGAACTTCAAATCTATCTTCAACTTCTTCCACAATGTTCACCAGAAATATCCAACAAACTTAGTGTCCCGATCTGAAACTATGGTCTTTGGCAAACCATGAAGTCTCACTACTTCTCTGAAAAACAATTCTGCTACATGAACAACATCATTAGTCTTCTTACAGGCAATGAAATGTGTCATCTTCAAAAATCTGTCAACTACTACAAAAATTGAATCATGTCCCCGCTGTGTCCTTGGTAAACTAAGAACAAAGTCCATACTGATATCCTCCCAAGGCTTCTCTAGTATAGGCAATGGCTGGTACAACCTGTATTCTACTTAACTCCTTTCGCCATTTGACATACTCTGCAACTCTGTACAAACTTCTTCACATCTTGCTGCAACTGTGGCCAATAATAATTCTCACTAACCAAACCAAGGGTTTTATCACGACCAAAATGTCCAGCCAATCCTCCACTATGCTTCTCCTTGATGAGATTCTCCCTCATAGAACTTCGTGGAATGATCAACTGACTCCTTCTGAATAGCATATCATCCTGGATGATGAAATCCAACCATTTCGTCCTGTCTTGAGTAACAGGTTCTGTACAAGCTTTCCAAGCTTCACCAAAATCAGGGTCCTCTGGATACAAATTCTTGAGTTCCTTGAACCCAACCACTTCAATCTGCATTTTTGTCAGCAATAGTTGCCTTCTGCTAAGAGCATCTGCAACCCTATTAGACTTTCCACTCCTGTGTTTCAAAACAAATGTATAACTCTGCAAAAACTCAACCCATTTCAAATGCCTCTGATTCAACTTTCCTTAACTATTCAAATATTGCAAAGCTTGATAATCAGTATACAAAATAAACTCCTTAGGAAGTAGATAATGTCTCCACTTCTTTAATGCCTGAACTATAGCATAAAATTTCTGATCATAAACAGAATATTTCCTCTTGGCATCATTTAACTTCTCACTGAAATAAGCAACAGGTTTACCTTCTTGGCTCATAACAGCTCCTATTGCAGTACCACTAGCATCACAATCTACTTGAAACACCTTATTAAAATCTAGAAGTGCTAAAACAGGTTCTTCTATAACTTTTTGTTTCAACAATTGAAAACTCTTTTCTGCCCCATTTGTCCACTTAAACTCTTTTCTATCCCCTCTCATTATTTCAGTCAAGGGTCCACAAATACTACTAAAATTCCTGATAAACTTTCTGTAAAAGCTAGCTAGACCATGAAAAGATCTTACCTCAGTAACACTCTTTGGAGTAGGCCATTCAAGGATAGCCTGTACCTTCTCTGGGTCCATTTTTAGACCTTCTGCTGAAACTACAAACCCTAAATACACTAACTCCTTCTTCACAAAACTGCACTTCTTCAAATTAATCAACAATTTCTATTCTCTCAACTTCTCAAATACCATACGAATATGCATCATATGCTCAACCAATGTCTTACTAAAGATCAAAATATCATCAAGATAAACAATGACAAACTTACCAAAAAATTCTTTCAGAACCTCGTTCATGAGCCGCATGAAAGTGCTCCGCGCATTGGTTAGCCCAAAAGGCATGACTAACCACTTATATAGTCTTTCCATTGTCTTGAAGGCAGTCTTCCATTCATCTCCTTCTCTGATCTGAATCTGATGATATCCACTCTTCAGATCTATCTTTGAGAAATACACAGCTCCACTCAAACAGTCCATAATATCATGCATTCGTGGCAACAGAAACCTATACTTGATTGTGATCTTGTTTATTGCCCTAGAATCTGTACACATCCTCCATTCTCCATTCTTCTTTGGTGCTAATACCACTGGTACAGCACAGGGACTCAGACTCTCACGGATCAATCATTTCTTTAAGAGTTCATGTACTTGTCTGTTCAACTCCTCACTTTTTGCAGGTGTCATTCTGTGTGCTACCTTATTCGTCAAACTCACTCATGGGATCAAGTCCATCTGATTACTGATCTTCCTGACTGGTGGTAATCCATTAGGCACGTTATCGGATACAATATCCTAAAACTCATTCAACAAATCTGCAACTTCTACAGGAACATCTTCTACTTCATCTTTACCAGCTTTTGGAATTAAAGCAAAATATACATGCTCATGCCTCATACCATCTAGGAAATTTCTTCCATCAACAAAAGTTATCTTTGCATTACCACATACCTTTTCTTCAGTCTCCTTCAATGGATTTAGCTTATGTCGCACTCCATCCTTTGTCAGGGAATAGGTATTCGCACGACCATCATGTACAGCACAACTGTCAAACTGCCATGGTCTACCCAACAACATATGACATGCATTCATAGATATGATGTCACATAATACCTCATCTTGGTATCAGCCAATCTTGAACTTCACTAGGCATTGTTCATTGACCATGACCTTGTGGTCATCCTGTACCTAGGCAATCCGATATGGATGTGGGTGTTTCTATCTCTTGAGCTTCAACTTTGTCACCATCTCTTATGACACCAAATTGTCAGTGCTTCCACTATCAATAATCACATCACAACAATTACCTTCACACTTGCACCTGGTGCGAAACAGGCTCCTCCTTTGCTCAGGTTCATTCTCACCACTCAACAGGACTCTTCTGTTAATCAACGTTTCTCCTTTTTCAGCATCTTCAGAATTTGATGATCTGGCATCTTCATCTACATGTGCAACTCTGGCCTGGCCTTCATTTCTCCTGTCCGTTCTGCCTTGGCGCTGAGGATATTCAAATGCCCTATGACCTTCTTCTCCACAGTGAAAACATGTTCCACGGAAGCCACCTCTTCTAGATCCTTGTTCTCTTTCTCTTCCTCTCTGATCTCTATTATTCTAATCCTGGAAGCGATTGAAATTATTTTCTCGCTAATTTGACTGTTACTGGCCTCATCCTTCTTTTTCGGATCTTCATTTCGGCCACCATATGACTGTCCACCAGATCGTCCACCGCGACCTCTTCCATTTTATCTTCTCTCAAACTTCTTGTTCAGCTTTTCCTCTACTTTTAGGGAAAATTGGTATGCCTCCTCAATACTGTTCATTCGAACCAAATTCAACTCCTCCTGAATGCTTGGCCTTAACCCATTAAGGTATCGGGCAACTTTCTCCTTATCAGCTTCGGCATGGCCTGTTCTAATGAGGAGTCGATAGAACTCATCTGTATACTCCTGAACAGATTTTCCTGCTTGCTTCAAACTTTGCATTTTCTTCAGTAGGTCAAGCTCATAATCAACAGGAATGAACTGTCGGTTCAATTTTCCCACCATCCGATCCCATCTTGTGATTTTATCTTTCCCTCTTCTATTTCGCTCCAATTGAATTTCTTGCCACCAGATCTTCGCATGACCTTTCAGTCTGGCCTTCGCAAATTTGACCCTATTAGGATCCTCAACATCTTCATACTCAAAATACTCCTCACATTCATTGATCCAGTCGATCAATTCCTCTAGGTTAAGATTTTCAGAAAATGTACGAACCTCAATCCTAGGTCTTTTTCCAATCTTGGAAATTGCCCGAAAAAATCTTTCTTCCTCCTGGTTCACAATTTCAGCTTCTCCTTCTTGATATTCTTCTTCGGTTTCATCCTCGCTTTCATCTCTGACATTAAGATTCATTCTTCTGCGAATCTCTTCTTGCAATGCTCGCACTTGTCTCTGCAGCTCTCTAACATCAGGTGTTACAACACCAGCTCTTCCGCCAGGTTCCCTTCGTGGAGGCATTTTTACGATGCGTGTTGAAACCCTAGCCACGGTCCTAGTGCAAACTGCCTCACAGTCCGTGATCTGTTTACACACTCAAGAACTCCTGCTCTGATACCACTTGATGAAGGGTGCTTCCTTTAATACCACAAACACATAACAGAAAAAGAGAAACAAGAACAATAATATGCAAGAACAGAAAAATTGGCTTCTTATTATCTCCACAAATGTGGAATTACAAACTTTCAAAATTATAATATGCAAAGCCACATGGGCATTCCGTTACAATATTCTGTAGGACAAAGCCTCGAACTATTACCCAGGACTATTCTGAACTACCTAAGACAATAATACAACCTTCCTTATATAGGCAATTATCCACCGCATGGGAAGGTTCCAGAATTTTAGCCAATAAAGCCGACCAAACTTAGAATTATTTTATTTTACATTTTATTACATCATAGTCGGCTCAAGATAACCTTTGAAAACTGAACAAAAATTTTGAAGAAAATTATTTTTCACCATTTCAGGTGGCCCAACTTCTGAAGACCATAAGTCATCACCAGTTGACCCGATCGGCTATTATAACCCCATTTCAGAAATGCCACGAAGCGCTCTACAGGCTTGACCCACGCAAGCGCCCACCACCCAAATTTTCGACCTCATCCGGGGCCTCTAAAGCCTTCAAAACTGAGTTCAAAGTTTCTGTACCCTGCTGCCAATACCGAAAATCTTTAATATCTTCCAATATACACTTGATCTGGCAATGAAACTTTACTGGCAGACTTACATGACCAAAATGAACCTCCAAGAAAGAAATCAGATCATTCTGAGCACATGCAAAAATTACCAAAAATAGTAACTTTCCATAAATAGCAGCTCTGCACTAAAATAGCCCTTATTGAATATAAAAATAAAAATATTTTTGGGTGATGCAAGATTGCTCTTACACCCAGGATGCTCCTGCATCAGACACCCAGGGTAATTTGAGAAGTGACCCTGTCATGACTCAGGTGTGCAGAGGAAAACCAAGACGGTTAACCTCCTCCTTTGTTAGCCACGATGAATCTTCTACAGGTCGTCCTTTCCATTTGACCAAATACTCTTCATATGTCCTATTCTTTGTGCTTCTACCAACACGATTGTCCAGTATGTCTTCGATCTCCTTAGTGTCTTAACGAGTTGCTAGAATAATCCACTGTGCTTTGTGATCTCATCTTCAACACCTCCTTCATGATACTCTGTCAGATCTAAAATGTTAAACACTGGTGAAATATTCATCTCACTAGGCAATTCTACCTCATATGCATTTTCTGAATCATGCTTCTTCAATATCTTACATGGTCCAAACTTCTTCATTTTCAACTTGTTATATGTACCAACTGGAAACCGCTCCTTCCGCAAATGAACCATGACTTCATCACCAACCTGAAATTCCTTATACCTCCTTTTCTCATCTGCCTTAGCCTTATACTGTGCATTCATCTTGGTAATATGCTTCCTCACCTCCCCATGGATGTTCTTCAAATGTTCTGCAAAATCCTCAGTCTCAGCACTACTTATTTCTCCTTTATCTATCTTTCTCAACTCAGATGCATTTCTTGGACTACTTCCATATATAATCTGGAATGGTGATTTACCAGTGCTCCTGTTGACAGAATTATTATATGCAAATTCTGCCTATGGTAAAATCAAATCCCATCCTGTTGGCTTATCCCCAACCAAACATCTCAGCAGATTTTCCAAACTCCTATTCACCACCTCTGTCTGTCCATCAGTCTGTGGGTGATGTGATGAACTGAACTTCAAATCTGTCTTCAACTTCTTCCACAATGTTTGCCAGAAATATCCAACAAACTTAGTGTCCCGATCTGAAACTATGGTCTTTGGCAAACCATGAAGTCTCACTACTTCTCTGAAAAACAATTCTGCTATATGAACAGCATCATTAGTCTTCTTACAGGGAATGAAATGTGCCATCTTTGAAAATCTGTCAACTACTACAAAAATTGAATCATGTCCCCACTGTGTCATCGGTAAACCAATAACAAAGTCCATACTGATATCCTCCCAAGGCTTCTCTGGTATAGGCAATGGCTGGTACAATCCTGTATTCTACTTCACTACTTTCACCATTTGACATACTCTGCAACTCTGTACAAACTTCTTCACATCTTGTTGCAACTCTGGCCTGGCCTTCATTTCTCCTGTGCGTTCTCCCTTGGCGCTGAGGACATTCAAACACCCTATGACCTTCTTCTCCACAGTGAAAACATGTTCCACGGAAGCCACCTCTTCCAGATCCTTGTCCTCTTCCTCTTCCTCTCTGATCTCTATTATTCTGATCCTGGAAATGATTGGAATTATTTCTTCACTGATTTTGACTGCTACTGGCCTCATCCTTCTTTTTCGGATCTTCATTTCGGCCACCATATGACCGTCCGCCAGATCGTCCACCACAACCTCTTCCGTTTTGTCTGCTCTCAAACTTTTTGTTCAGCTTTTCCTCTACTTTTAGGGAAAATTGGTATGCCTCCTCAATACTGTTCATTCGAACCAAATTCAACTCTTCTTGAATGCTTGGCCTTAACCCATTAAGGTATCGGGCAACTTTCTCCTTATCAGCTTCGGCATGGCCTGTTCTGATGAGGAGTCGATAGAACTCCTCTGTATACTCCTGAACAGATTTTCCTGCTTGCTTCAAACTTTGCATTTTCTTCAGTAGGTCAAGCTCATAATCAACAGGAATGAACTGTCGCTTCAATTTTCCCACCATCCGATCCCATCTTGTGATTTTATCTTTCCCTCTTCTATTTCGCTCCAATTGAATTTTTTGCCACCAGATCTTCGCATGACCTTTCAATCTGGCCTTCGCAAATTTGACCCTATAAGGATCCTCAACATCTTCATACTCAAAATACTCCTCACATTCATTGATCCAGTCCATCAATTCTTCTGGGTTAAGATTTCTAGAAAATGTAGGAACCTCAATCTTAGGTCTTTTTCCAATCTTAGAAATCGCCCGAAAAAGTCTTTCTTCCTCCTGGTTCACAATTTTAGCTTCTCCTTCTTGATATTCTTCTTCGGTTTCATCATCGCTTTCATCTCTCACATTTAAGATTCATTCCTCTGCAAATCTCTTCTTGCAATGCTCGCACTTGTCTCTGCAGCTCTCTAACCTCAGGTGTTACAACACCAGCTCTTCCGCCACGTTCCCTTCGTGGAGGTATTTTCGCGATGCACGCTGAAACCCTAGCCACGGTCCTGGTGCAAACTGCCTCACAGTCAGTGATCTGTTTACACACTCAAGAACTCCTACTCTGATACCACTTGATGAAGGGTGCTCCGCTTAATACCACAAACGTATAACAGAAAAGAGAAACAACAACAATAATATGCAAGAACAGAAAAATTGGCTTCTTATTATCTCCACAAATGTGGAATTACAAACTTTCAGAATTACAATATGCAAAGCCACATGGGCATTCCCTTACAATATTCTGTAGGACAAAGCCTCGAACTATTACCCAGGACTATTCTAAACTGCCTAAGACAATAATACAACCTTCCTTATATAGACAATTATCCACTACCTGGGAAGGTTCCAGAATTTTACCCAATAAGGCCGACCAAATTTAATATTATTTTATTTTACATTTTATTACATCATAGTCAGCTCAAGATAACCTTTGAAACCCGAATAGAAATTTTGAAGAAAATTATTTTTTGCCATTTCAGGTGGCCCAACTTCCGAAGACCATAAGTCATCACCAGTTGACCCGATCGGCTATTATAACCCCATTTCAGAAATGCCACAAAGTGCTCTACAGGCTTGACTCGCACAAGCACTCGTCACCCAAATTTTTGACCTCATCTAGGGCCTGTAAAGCATTCAAAACTGAGTTCAAAGTTTCTGTACCCTGCTGCCAATACCGAAAATCTTCAATATCTTCCAATATACACTTGATCTGGCAATGAAACTTTACTGGCAGACTTACATGACCAAAATGAACCTCCAAGAAAGAAATCAGATCATTCTGAGCACATGCAAAAATTACCAAAAATAGTAACTTTCCATAAATAGCAGCTCTGTACTAAAATAGCCCTTATTGAATATAAAAACAGAAATATTTTTGGGTGATGCAAGATTGCTCTTACACCCAGGATGCTCCTGCATCAGGTAGTGGTATCTAAAATTTGATAGTTTTATGACTCGGGAAAAATTTTTTCGCTATGAATCAGATCTGTGTGTCTACTACAAATGCCTTCCTGCTAGTGAGTTCATCATTTTATTACTTTATGTTGACGATATGCTGCTTATTGGAAATAGTGTACGGATCGTTAGTGAATTAAAGGAGCATTTGGCTCTCTATTTTGTAATGACAGATTTAGGGGTAGCGAAGCAGATTCTTGGGATGGATATAATACGAAATAGAGAAAAATGGGAAATTAGATTATCTCAAGAGAAATACATTTTGAAAGTCTTGGACATATTTAATATGTCAAATGCAAAGTCAGTTTCTACTCCATTAGCTTATCATTTTTGCTTTTCCTCTAAGACGTGTCCTTCAATTCTGGAAGAAAAAAAAGAAATGGACAATATTCTGTATTCATCTGTAGTTGGCAGCCTTATGTATGCAATGGTTTGTACTTTTTCGGATATTGCTCATGTAATGGGAGTTGTGAGCAAATTTATGAGTAATCTAGGAAAGACTCATTGGCAGGCGGTTCAATGGATTCTTCGGTACTTGAAAGGTATGTTGGCTTTTAAACTTGTTCCCACATGGTGCTAGGTTTACACTATGATTGACAAATTGGTTACTCTTCACTCCAAAGTCTGACAGGGAAAAAGTGCCAATTGATGAGGACCGAGGGCATCCTCCTTCTGCTTTGAGCTCCACATCACTCAAGTGGGTATTGCCTCATCTGCACACTCATGACTCTTCTTGATGACTGAAAGGCTTGCAGATGTATTATTGTGGAATAGTTACCAGACTCTTATAGGTCTCCTGTACCCTAATGAAACCAAATCTGATGCAATAACCTGCTTGCATGCAAGGAGTCTGATAACCAGAGACATACACTAACAGTAAGAAAGGGAAAGGGTGGGCTTGAATGGAAATGATTTTAAATGGATTGAAAGGACCCCTGAGATGCCCTAAGCCTCTGATAGACCAGTGCCTTCTCCAATGGGCCACAAAGTCAAACACAGTATTGCAAGGGATAGCTATGAAATAAGGAAATAATATACTCAATGTGTTGATGCCTAACATCAATCACACACCATGACCAAACCTCAACTTAGCACCCACCTATGTATTTAAGTATGTTATTATCCACTCAAAAGATTTTAACCCTCCCCTTAGAAGAGACCTATAAATAGACAATACATTAACCAGCATCCAATGGAAGACAAGCATGACATATCTTTGACACCTCAGCTCATACATACATAAACACTAACTCTAAACCAGTTATCCCTGCGAAGACAACTCCACTTGCAAGCACATAGGCAGTCCAAATAGAAAAATCAAACACCCTTGATGTATGATTAATGAATCCAGAATTCAAATGGAGATAGCTTGACAACAGTAACTTCTCACACATAAGACAAATTTGTTACAATATGCATTATATTCCCCTGAACCAGCAATGGGAGAAGAAGAACACCCTATATGTAGAGAGAAGGAGAAATCTGCAGGACAGAACCTTTCACTTGGAACCAATTCTCCTCAAAAATTTACAAAAGAAGGAACCCTTACAAAATTGAACAACCTACCATTTATACCAATAATCACCTTGGAATTTTCAAAGAGAGTGCAACAAGCTATGGGTGATTAGGGCTAGGGTTACAATGGCTAACCATAGCAAAATTCAAAAAACAACATGCCGGAGGGAAAACCAGCACCAATCTGTCAGAAAAAAGAATGATCCACAAGAAAGATAAAATCTTCAAATCTGTACCCAGGATCACAAATTCATCATGAAAAATAGTCTGACCAGACCATCAAAACACCTTGAGCCAATAAAAATTGTCCTCCCCCACACGGTAAAACATCCTCGCAGACACTCATGGCACCCTGGACCACACTGCAAATGGCAAACCAATCGCTTCTCACCAAACAGGGTCATTTCTGCATTGAATTCCATAAAAATGGTACCCTCTGTCGCTGGAAACACTTCTACAAATTTGAAATCAAATCCCAATGGTCACTTGACAAAATTTAAAACATGGCCGTCGATCCCTTTCCCCTTCCTGGAAAATCGGGTGATCACACTTAATTCACAACAGTCGCGGGCCCCTTTGGAAAGTCAACAACTCAATCAGCAGTCAGCAACCAATCAAAAAAAGAACATCTCAACAGCATCGACACTGTGGACCCACCTAACTCCACAACCACAATGACCAAACAACTGTTGCATGATCACATAGCTAAAAAGTGGCCCTTGCGATCATACGACAAGGCCACGAGACTGCCACCTTCTCACCCGCCAGCCAATCAGGAAAAACCTCATCACCGAAAACACCGGCCCCACCTATCTGGTGAACTAGTGACTAAAGGACTTTCACAAGTTCGCGAGATACTTTACACCATCACCAAAAAGCTTAGCGATCACGTGACCACTGTTCGCTGAATCGCCAAATGAACTAGCAAATCACCCTTTTTAATGCGCAAACGTGTGAACACATTAAATTTTGTCGGCACTACCAGATCTTTATCCACTCTGCCAAACCTCAGACCACACCTGGGCCCACCTGATGCCACATGTCATCATGCCATTCACTACAATTATCGAGTCACCTGACACAGGACCCACCGCTGAGAAAAGCCTTACCTTTTGGGAAGATCGAACGGGGGTCGCATGATCACAAAGGGGAGGAATATTCCTCACGATGATGCGGTAACCGTAGATCTCATCTGCATTGTTACTCCACTCAAGAAATACCAAGCCCACCAACTAACTACCAATCACTCAGTGACCATGTGATAAACCGCCCGCCAGGTCATGAGATGCTAGCCGCTAACTGCCAAGAATGAAGAGATTACGCGACTAAAGAGAAATAGACCACCTGCCAAGTCACTGAATGTTAAGGGATTAACCACCAAAAAATAGTTACCAGGAGATAACCACAAGTCACCAAGTCATGGAATGAAGACATAACCACCAAAAAATCTAAAGAATGAGTGACAAGAAACCCTGCAAGGACTGGGCCCCACCATCCATCGCACCTGCGCAGTTAGGACCAAGGTCAAAAACACACAAAGAATTCGACACAGAGAATGACCGAAAACACACAGAGTTTTCGATGCCAAAGGACAAGGGCACAAAATAGGAAGCACAAGGTTGAAAACAACATGGATTTTAAAAACATTGTGAGTTTTTGACACATAGGCAGATTTTGAAATGATTTCCAGCAGACCTCAGAACCTGAACAACTTTCAGGGTTTTGCAATTCAACACGTGCAATTTGGACTAGAGCAAGGTGACAGCATGAAGAACACAGGGCAGGACATTTCAAGAAAACATTTGCAGGGAAGAGGTCATTTTCAAAGGATTTTTGCTATGACTGGAAAATGGACTAACAAGGTACTTCTTCTTATGCTTTATGGTTTACTAGGAGAGAAATCCAACTTCGTGGTTATGTTGATTTTGATATGGATGGAGACTTAGATGAACAAAAATCTACTACTGGTTATGTGTTTACATTTTTTGGGGCAACGATTAGTTGGGCCTCTTGTAAGCAACATGTATTTTCTCTTTCTTCTACCGAGGATGAATATGTTGCTCTGACTGAGGGAGCCAAACAGATGATATGGCTACAATGATTGTTAGGAGAATTGGGATGTAAACAATCTGGTTGGGCCAAGAAATGGCACATCCTACCAGGTCCACCTTGTAGAACAACATGCGGAAACAAAAATACACAATAGTGAGAGAGAGAATGCAAGATCTTTCTTATATTATCTTCAAATAGATTCATACATGCCAGGCTATAAGGCCTTCCTGGTTTCGGCTAGATATTATAATGAATTACATAAGTTCTCAAACATGCGAAGATCTGTGAACAATCTCTAATCTTCTATCTTCTATCTTTTTCTCCAAACTGACTCACAAACTCCAACCCAAAGAACTACATATATACAAGAGGCTATCAAACTAAGTCAACCTTCAGATCCACAATCAACAGAAGGGACAACTAGATCTAGGTCCACATGCTTCCCAATAATCGATACCAACATTAAATCTGTGACCCAAATTAAATGCACAATTCAGCCTCAACAGAAATTGAAAGAAACCCATCGGTAAGCAAAGCCAACCGAACGCCAGGGAAATTCACTCAGCACCAGAGAGATAACCGACCAACATCAAAAAACAAAGAAAACTAAGCAACACCAAACTAACTCGGTCAAAGTAGGAACCCAGCAACACAAACAAACTCAAATATGTTTTTGGTGACACAAGATTGCCAAAGACCTGAGATGCTCCTGCATCAGACACCTGGGGTTAATTTGAAATTATTCTCTGAATCATATAGTAGGTATGATCCAAGCTGCATCCAACTTAGACTATGAAATCCATGAACTGTCTTCAATCAGTTTGTTCTTCCTCTTTACCAAATATTCAATATACTATTTTCCTCTTGTACTTCTACCAATTCTTTGCCCCAAAATCTGCTCAACTTCTTCATTCTACTTCTTAGGATAATCTATCGGTACTACCATGTATTCTTCAAGTTCATGAAACTCATATGAATCAATAATGTTGAAAATAGGTGATATATCCATGTCATCAGGTAACTCAACTTCATATGCATTTCCACTGTCAAATTTTCTCAAAATCTTGCAAGGTCCAAACTTCTTCATCTTTAGCTTCCCATATGTTCCAACAGGAAATCTGACTTTTCTCAAATGAACCATGACTTCATCACCAACATCAAAAGTCTTATGTCTCCTTGGTCTATCAGCTTTGTCTTTGTATTTCTGATTACTCTTTCCCAGCTTAAGTTTCACATCTTCATGCAATGTCTTCATGTACTCAGCAAATTTTACTCCTTCAACACTTCTCTTTCTTTCATCAGCAATGTCTCTCAAATTTGATATACCTCTCAGTTGTATGCCATTCACAATCTCAAATGGTGTTTCTCCAATACTCCTATTCACTGAATTATTGTATGAAAACTCTGCTTGTGCCAACACATAATCCCAATTACTTGGTGTATCTCCAACTAAACATCTTAAAAGATTTTCCAAACTTCTGTTCACAACTTCTGTCTGTCCATTGGTTTGTGGGTGAAATGTAGAACTATATTTCAACTCAGTACCCAAATTTCTCCAAAGAGTCTTCCAAAAGTATCCAACAAACTTACTATCTCGGTCAGAGATGATACTCCTCGGTAATCCATGCAATCTAACAATTTTCTTGGGTATGTGCAGGATCATTGTATACCAAACTATGGCCTTAAGTGGCAATGAAAAATTAGAAAATTAGGGTTAGTCAACTTGATGTAAAAGGTTGAACATCTTATGAACCTTATGTGAAAAATTTGTAAGAGTAGAATCTATAGGAAATTGAATTTATTTTCTAAACTACTAGCCCTTGTTTGAAATTTTTTTTGTCTAATTGTTTAAAATTTTAGATTTTAATGTAGTACTACAAAAATTTTAGAGAAAAGATAAAGAGTACATGTATGTCTGACCACCTTAATCATAATCAAATGATGATATATTTTCTCAAGATTCTAGATATAGGTAGTAGACTCATGCTCAGATGTGACGCATATTTTTTGTAATTTTTGGTCAAATAAATAATTAATTATGAATTTTCTGCTACAACTTTTTCAGAATAAGAAAACTTTCATGTTTGACCACCTTAACTAATTCAAAATTTTACCAAATTCAAAACTTTTTTTTTTTCTTATAGTAGCCGAAGCATAGAATGTGACGCATGTTTCACATTTCAAAAAGGTTAAACGGTTTGAAAGTTATAGTTTTTTTTCAATCAGTATGTCAATTACAACTTTAAAGATAACTCAATTGAAAAATAAGTAATAATTACTTACATAACTCAAAATTTGACAGCAATTATATCGATGGAAAGCTGATAATGTCTTTAAGAAACTCTTTTCATTTCATTAATTTTGGGTGGAAAAATAGTCATCAACTACATGGTTGAAGTCTCGGTATCAAGTACCATCTCCTAAGACATGCCTAAAGGGTTGACCACTCACGTTTGGTAATGCCAAAGCAAATACCAAGCCTAATCAAATATTTGAAAAAACCCACCTATTTGGAAATTTCAATTGCGTCACTTTTCCCAAATTCAAGTATCATAATAAATGTATTTTTTTAATAATAATATTAATTGTGTTATATTAAGTTGTATTCTTTTTATGTTAATATTAATTCAAGTTTCATATTAAATTATATTTTTGTTATGTTAATATTAATTTCATTTTAAATATTAATATTAAATAATAATAGCATAACATTAATATTATAATATAAATTTTTATATTAGTATGTATTATATTATTTGATATACAAAATGATTCCAAAAAAATAGTTGCACAGTTGATTTGAAGACAGATAGTTTTAGCCCAAATCCTCTTGAAAGTATCTAGCACAGGATTTTTGTACAGACTCCTTGTAATTTCGGTGGTCTGACTATACTGAATAAGTAGATCATGTCAATGGACTTCCCCTCGATTGAATATAATCAATTGATTTTTTAACTCTCGAAAAGAAATTTCACACAGATGTAGAACCACCGTACACTCATCATCTGTTATACAAACTAACAGTGGCATAAAAATTGATGTAAGAACATTTAAGGTACATTGTCAACAAAAAGGTATATGAAACCTTTAAATATGCATTAAAAAGTGCAGGTGAAGGCTCTAGATCTGAGAGAGAGAGAGAGAGAGAGAGAGAGAGAGAGAGAGAGAGAGAGAGAGAGAGAGGAAAGGAGAGATAGAGAAGGGGAAAGGGAGAGAGTAGGAGAAAGAGACAAAGAAGAAAAGGGAGAGAGAGAGAGAGAGAGAGAGAGAGAGAGAGAGAGGGGGGGGGGGAAAGGGAGAGAGTAGCAGAAAGAGACAAAGAAGAAAAAGGAGAGAGAGAGAGAGAGAGAGAGAGAGAGAGAGAGAGAGAGAGAGAGTAGGAGAAAGAGACAAAGAAGCAAAAGGAAAGAGAGAGAGAGAGAGAGAGAGAGATAGAGAGAGAGAGAGAGAGAGAGAGAGAGAGAGAGAGAGAGAGAGAGAGAGAGAGAGAAGGGGAAAGGGAGAGAGTAGGAGAAAGAGACAAAGAAGCAAAAGGAGAGAGAGAGAGAGAGAGAGAGAGAGAGAGAGAGAGAGAGAGAGAGAGAGAGGTCCCGCATGACCCCTATGGACACATTATAATTCTCAAATGTGTCCAAAGGGGTCCTATGACCCCTTCGGACACACTTGAGCATTCAAATGTGTCAAAAGGGGTCATGAAGACTTCCTAGAGGAACTAACGTGTGATACGGTGTACTAGGACCCCTAGGAAGCCTCCATGACATTCAAATGTGTCAAAAGGGGTCATGTGGAGTTCCTAGGGGTCCTAGTATGCCTTATCATGTGTTAGCACCCCTAGGAAGTCCCCATGACCCCTATGGACACATTGGACTGCTCAAGTGTGCCCTAAGGGGTCCTACGAACCCTTCGGACACACTTGAGAATTCAAATGTGTCAAAAGGGGTCATGGAGACTTCCTAGGGGTCATAGTATGCCATAACACATGTTACAACCCCTAAAAAGCCCCCATGACCCCTATGTAGACACTGGAATGCTCAAGTATGTCCTAAGGGGTCCTAGGACACCTTTGGATGCACTTGAGCATTCAATTGTGTCAAAAGGGGTCATCAAGACTTCCTAGGGGTCCTAGTATGCCTTATCACATGTTAGGACAGCTAGGAAGCCCCCATGACCCCTATGGAAACATTGGAATGCTCAACTATGTCCTAAGGGGTCGTACGACCCCTTTGGATACACTTGAGCATTCAAATGTGTCAAAAGGGGTCAAGGGGGCTTCCTAGGGGTCCTAGTATGCCTTATCATGCATTAGGACCCCTAGGAAACCCCATGACCCCTATGGACACATTGGAATGGTCAAGTGTGTCCTAAGGGGTCCTATGACTCATTCATACACACTTGAGCAATCAAATCTCTCAAAAGGGGTCATGGAGACATCGTATCACTCCTAGTACACCATATCACATGTTAGGACCCCTAAGAAGCCTCCATGACCCCTATGGACACATTGGAATGCTCAAGTATGCCCAAAGGGGTCTTAGGACCCCTTTAGATGCACTTGAGCATTCTAATGTGTCAAAAGGGGTCATCAAGACTTCCTAGGGGTCCTAGTACACCTTATGACACGTCAGGACCCCTAGGAAGCCCCCATGACCCCTATGGACATATTGGAATGCTCAAGTGTGTACTAAGGGGTCCTACGACCCCTTCGAATACACTTGAGCATTCAAATGTGTCAAAAGGGGGTCATGGGTGCTTCCTAGGGGTCTTAGTATGCCTTATCACGTGTTAGGATACCTAGGAAAGCCCATGACCCCTATGGACACATCGGAATGCTCAAGTGTGTCCTAAGGGGTCCTACGACTCATTTGAACACATTTGAGCATTCAAATGTGTCAAAAGGGGTCCTGGAGACATCCTAGGTCCCAGTACCCCTTATCAAGCGTTACGACCCCTAAGAAGCCCCCATCACCCCTATGGACACACTGGAATGCCCAAGTGTGTCCTAAGGGGTCCTATGACTCATTCAGACACACTTGAGAATTCAAATGTGTCAAAAGGTGTCATGGAGATAACCTTGGGATCCTAATACCCCTTATCATGTGTTAGGAACCCTAGGAATCCCCCATAACCCCTATCAACACATTGGAATGCCCAAGTGTGTCCTAAGGGGTCCTATGAATCATTCAGACACACCTGAGCATTCAAATGCATCAAAGGAATCATGGAGACTTCCTAGGGGTCCTAGTACCCCTTATTAAGTGTTAGGACCCCTAGGAAGCCCCCATCACCCCTATGGACACATTGGAATGCTCAAGTGTCTCCTAAGGGGTCCTATGACTCATTTAGACACACCTGAGCATTCAAATGTGTCAAACAGGGTCATAGAGACTTCCTAGGTGTCCTAGTACCCCTTATCATGCGTTAGGACCCCTAGGCATCCCCCATCACCCCTATGGACACACTGGATTTCTCAAATGTGTCCTAAGGGGTCCTACGACTCCTTCAGACACACTTGAACATTCAAATATGTCCAAAGGGGTCATGGAGACGTCCTAGGTGTCCTAGTACCCCTTATCATGCTTTAGCACCCCTAGGAAGTCCTCATGACCCCTATGGGCACATTGGAATAATCAAGTATTTCCTAAGGGGTGCTATGACCACTTCGAACACACTTGAGCATCAAACTATCAAAAGGGGTCATGGAGACTTCCTAGGGGTCCTAGTATGCCTTATCACACATTAGGAGCCCTAAGAAGCCCCCATGACACCTATGGACACATTAGAATGCTCAAGTGTGTCATAACAGGTCCTACAACCCCTTTGGACACACTTAAGTATTCCAATGTGTCAAAAGGGGTCATGGAGACTTCCTAGGGGTCCTAGTACACCTTATCACACATTAGGACCCCTAGGAAGTCCCCATGACCCCTATTGACACATTGAAATACTCAAGCATGTCCTAAGGGGTCCTACGACCCCTTCAGACACACTTGAGCAATCAAATGTCTCAAAAGGGGTCATGGAGACTTCCTAGGGGTCCTAGTATGCCTTATCATGTGTTAAGACCCCTAGGAAGCCCCCATGACCCCTATGGATGCATTGGAATGCTCAAGTGTTTTCTAAGAGATCCTATGACCCATTTGGACACACTTGAGCATTCAAATGTGTCAAAAGGGGTCATGGAGACTTCCTAGGGGTCCTAGTACACCTTATCATGCGTTAGGATCCCTAGAAATTCCTCACAAGCCCTATGGACACATTGGAATACTCAAGTGTGTCATAAGGGGTCCTACGACCCATTCAGACACACTTGACCATTCAAATTTTTCAAAAGGGGTCATGGAGACTTCCTAGGGGTCCTAGTATGACTTATCACATGTTAGGACCCCTAGGAAGTTCCCATTACCCCTATGGACACATTGGAATCCTCAAGTGTTTCCTGAGAGGTCCTATGACTCATTCAGACACACTTGAGCATTTAAATGTGTCAAAAGGGATCATGGGGGTTTCCTAGGGGTCCTAGTACTCCTTATCATGTGTTAGGACCCCTAGGAAGTCCCCATGACCCCTATGGACACATTGGCATGCTCAAGTGTGCCCTAAGGGGTCCTACAACTCCTTCAAACACACTTGAGCATTCAAATGTGTCAAAAAGGGTCATAGGGACATCCTAGGGGTACTAGTACCAATTATCATGCGTTAGAACCCCTAGCAATCGACCATGACCCCTATCGACATATTGGAATTCTCAAGTGTGTCCTAAGGGGTCCTAAAAATCATTTAGACACACTTGATCATTCACATGTGTCAAAAGGGGTCATGGAGACTTCCTAGGGGACCTAGTACCCCTTATGACACGTTACGACCCCTAGAAAATCCTCATGACCCCTATGGACACATTGGAATTCTCAAGTGTTTCCTAAGGGGTCCTACGACCCCTTCCAACACACTTGAGCATTAAAATGTCTCAAAAGGCATCATGGAGACTTCTTAGTGGTCATAGTATGTATTATCACATGTTAGGACCCCTAGGAAGTCCCCATGACCCCTATGGACACATTGGAATTCTCAAGTGTTTCCTAACGGGTCCTACGACCCATTCGGACACACTTGAGCATTCAAATTTTTCAAAAAGGGGTCATGGAGACTTCCTAGGGGTCCTAGTATGCCTTATCACACTTTAGGACCTGTAGGAAGTGCCCATAACCCCTATGGACACATTGGAATGCTCAAGTATACCCTAAGGGGTCCTATGACTAATTCAGACACACTTAAGCATTCAAATGTGTCAAAAGGGGTCATGGGGACTTCCTAGGGGTACTAGTACCAATTATCACACGTTAGAACCCCTAGGAATCCACCATGACCCCTATCGACACATTGGAATGCTCAAGTGTGTCCTAAGGGGTCCTACAACTCATTCAGACACACTTGATTATTCAAATGTGTCAAAAGGGGTCATCGAGACTTCCTAAGGGTCCTAGTACCCCTTATCACATGTTAGGACCGCTATGAAATCGTCATGACCCCTCTGGACACATTGGAATTCTCAAGTGTTTTCTAAGGGGTCCTATGACCCCTTCGAACACACTCAAGCATTCAAATGTCTCAAAAGGAGTCATGGAGACTTCTTAGTGGTCCTAGTATGCCTTATCACTTGTTAGGACCCCTAGGAAGTCCCCATGACCCCTATGGACACATTGGAATGCTCAAGTGTATCCTAAGGGGTCCTACGACCCCTTCAGACACACTTGAACATTGAAATGTCTCAAGAGGGGTCATGTAGACCTCCTAGGGGTCCTAGTATGCCTTATCATGTGTTAGGACCCCTAGAAATCCCCCATTACCCCTATAGACACATTGGAATGCTCAAATGTGTTGAAAGGGGTCCTAGGACCCCTTTGAACACACTTGAACATTCAAATGTGTTCATGGAGACTTCCTAGGGGTCCTAGTACATTGTATCACATGTTAGGACCCCTAGGGAGCCCCCATGACCCCTACGGACACACTGGAATGCTCAAGTATATCCTAAGGGGTCCTATGACTCATTCAGACACACTTGAGTATTCAAATATGTCAAAAGGGGTTATGGGGACTTCCTAGGTGTCCTATTATGCCTTATCATGCATTAGAACCCCTAGGAAGCCCCATGACTCCTATGGATGCAATGGAATGCTCAAGTGGGTCCTAAGGGGTCCTACAACTCCTTCAGACACACTTGAGTAGCCCTATGTGTCAAAATGGGTCATGGAGACTTCCTATGGGTCCTAGTACCCCTTATCATGTGTTAAGATCCCTTGGAAGTCCTCATGAACCCTATGGACACATTGGAATGCTAAAGTGTGTCCTAAGGGGTCCTACGACCCCTTTGGACACACTTGAGCATTAAAATGTGTCAATAGGGGTCATGGAGACTTCTTAGGGATCCTAGTATGCCTTATCACACGTTAGGACCCCTAGGAAGTCCCCATGACCCCTATGGACACATTAGAATGCTAAAGTGTGTCCTAAGGGGTCCTACGACCCCTTGGACACACTTGAGCATTCAAATGGCTCAAAATGGGTCATGGAGACTTCCTAGGGGTCCTAGTACTCCTTATCATGCATTAGGACACTTAGGAAGACTCTATGACCCCTATTGACATATTGGAATGCTCAAGTGTCTCCTAAGGGGTCCTACGACCCCTTCAGACACACTTGAGTATTAAAATATGTCAAAAGGGGTCATGGAGACTTCCTAGGGCTCCTAGTATGCCTTATCATGTGTTAGGACCCCTAAGAAGCCCGCATGACCCCTATGGATATATTGGAATGCTCAAGTATGTCCTAAGGGATCCTACAACCCATTTGGATAAACTTATGCATTAAAATGTGTGAAAAGGGGTCATAGTGACTTCCTAAGGGTCCTAGTAGATCTTATCATGTGTTACGACCCCTAGGAAGACCCCATGACCCCTATGGACACATTGAAATGTGCAAGTGTACCCTGTGGGTTCCGATGACCCATTTAGACACACTTAAGCATTCAATTCTTTTAAAATGGTTCATGGAGACTTCTTAGGGGTCCTAGTATGCCTTATCACGTGTTAGGACCCCTAGGAAGCCACCATGACCCCCATGGACACATTTGAATGCTTAAGTGTGTCTTAAGGGGTCCTACAACTCATTCAAACACACTTGAAAATTGAAATGTGTCAAAAGGCATTATGGGGGCTTCCTAGGGGTCCTAGTATGACTTATCACATATTAGGACCCCTAGGAAGCCCCCATGACCCTTATGGGTAGATTGCAATGCTCAAGTGTACCCTAAGGGGTCCTACGACTCCTTCAAACACACTTGAGCATTCAAATATGTCAAAAGGGTTCATAGAGACTTCCTAGGGGTCCTAGTACCCATTATCACGTGTTATGACCCCTAGGAAATCGTCATGACCCCTATGGACATATTGGAATGCTCAAGTGTGTCCTAAGGGGTCCTACAAACCCCTCAAACACACTTGACCATTAAAATGTGTAAAAAGGTGTCATGGATATTTCCTAGGGGTCCTAGTATGTCTTATTAGATGTTAGGACCCCTAAGAAGTCCGCATGACCCCTATGGACACATTGGAATGCTCAAGTATGTCCTAAGGGGTCTTATGACCCCTTCAGACACACTTAAGCATTCAAATGTCTCAAAAGGGGTCATGGAGACATCCTATGGGTCCTAGTACACCTTATCACGCGTTAGGATCCCTAGGAAGCCCCCATGACCCCTATTGACATATTGGAATGTTCAGGTGTGTCCTAAGGCATCCTACGACCCCTTTGAACACACTTGAGTATTAAAATGTGTTAAAAGGGGTCATGGAGACTTACTAGGGGTCCTAGTATGACTTATGATGCGTTAGGACCCCTAAGAAGCCCCCATGATCCCTATGGACATATTGGAATGCTCAAGTGTGTCCTAGGGGGTCCTACGATCCCTTCAGACAAACTTGAGCATTAAAATGTGTCAACAGGGGTCATAGAGACTTCCTAGGGGTCCTAGTATGTCTTATCATCTGTTAGGACCCCTAGGAAGACCCCATGACCCGTATGGACACATTGGAATGCTCAAGTGTATCCTAAAGGTTCCTATGACCCATTCAGACACACTTGAGCATTCAAATTTTTCAAAAAGGTTCATGGAGATTTTTTATGGGTCCTAGTATGCCTTATCACATGTTAGGACCCCTAGGAAGCCCCCGTGACCCCTATGGACACATTTGAATGCTTAAGTGTGTTGTAAGGGGTCCTACAACTCATTCGAACACACTTGAACATTCAAATGTGTCAAAAGGGATCATGGGGGCTTCCTAGGGGTCCTAGTATGCCTTATCATGTGTTGGGACCCCTAGGAAGCTCCCATGACCCCTATGGACACATTGGAATGCTCAAGCATTCCCTAAGGGGTCCTACAACTCTTTTGGACACACTTGAGCATTGAAATGTGTCAAAAGGGGTCATAGAGACTTCCTAGGGGTCCTAGTACCCCTTATCATGAGTTAGGACCCCTAGGAAGTCCTCATGACCCTTATGGACATATTGGAATGCTCAAGTGTGTCCTTAGGGGTCCTACGAACCCTTTGGACACACTTGAGTATTCAAATGTCTCAAAAGGGGTCATGGAGAATTCCTAGCGGTCCTAGTACACCTTATCACACGTTAGGACCCTTAGAAAGTTGTCATGACCCCTATGGACACATTGGAATGCTCAAGTGTGTCCTAAGGGGTCCTACCACCCCTTCGGACACACTTGAGCATTCAAATGTCTCAAAAGGGGTCATGGAGACTTCCTCGGTGTCCTAGTACCCCTTGTCATGTGTTAGGACCCTTGGGAAGCCACCATGACCCCTATGGACACATTAGAATTTTCAAATGTGTCCTAAGGGGTCCTACGAGCCATTCAGACACACTTGAGCATTAAAATGTGTCAAAAGGGGTCATGGAGACTTACTAGAGGTCCACGTATGCCTTATCATGTGTTAGGACCCCTAGGAAGCCCCCATGACCCCTATGGACACATTGGAATTGTAATGTCCCTGCCAGGGAGCCCATAAGGAATCAGGTCTTATGACCAAAAATTGCAACTAACAAATTTTTTCCTAACATTACATCATTACTACTTCACGTTTACATTCCTTAAGGTTCCCTGAATGAATTCATTCAGTTATATCTTTACATTACTTATCCAATTGAATTTCATTTCCTTTCTTTACTTTCACATTTTAGAACTTTAGAGATAGGGTAAGAAAATAATATTTCACTTGCAAATATATTTCTTACTTTATATACTAATTCCATTTATCCTTCCTACACATTGAATAACTATTCCTTATAAAATTACATCATAGCATAATAAACATTTTCTTTCATTGCAACATAGGAGAGATAAAAAAAGATCAGTCAACATTACATTATACATTTCCAACTTTAATCTTTCAAATAACAGCCCTTGAAACAAAGCCTAGAACTATCCCTCCCAATTGCATTGCTTTTCTTTTCAATTACATCTTTCTGATAATAGATCTCATAATAATAGATACATGAATGGCCCAAAGGCATTACAACATATCTTTTCATCTTTCCTTTCAAAAATACATAATACAAAATAAAAATATCTGCATCAGTACATAAATTTGAATGCATCCAAGTCATGAACCACAAATAGGGCCTCGAAAGATTTTTGCCACTGAACCATGTGAAACTGGTGAAGTTCCACCCCCCGTGCTAGGAGATAGAACCAAGATACTCACAAGGCCCTAAGCAATCTAAGGCTCAAAAGATAAAGAGATCCAAGATTCAAAAAGAACATAAAATATCATCACACTATAACATAGAGTTCAAGGTTCTAGGATACCACCTAAGTAAGTGTCATCACACAACCTGTGTATTGGGATCCACCCTGGCAACCATGTAACCCTGGTCCCCCATTTATGAATAGGGATCCACCCTGGCAGTTACCCATGGTCCCGGTACTCCAACAGGACTATGTGGCCATTAACATATTTTCTTTCATTATCTTTTATTTTCCCCCTTTCCCAGATTCATTTATAGGTTATCACTTTTTAATTACCCACCCATAGGATCATCTGGTAACCACTTTAGGGTTCCAACACCTATGATGAGCCACTCACCTAGGGTACCTAGTCCCCTACCCACACAATCCATGAAATCATCAAGTACTTTCAGAAGATCCATCTCATAGGTCTAGGGAGCCCTCCAGTGCACTCAGGCCACCCGAACAAGTCCTGACCTTACATTATGGATTCTACCAAAAACCAAGTATGAACAAAAGCTTAAAGCTAAAACCAAGTATAGAAATTCATAAGATACAACATAAAACTCTCCACAATCATTTAGACAACATTCCATAGCTTATTTCAAAAATCTACGGAAATCTTATGAGACTGAATTTTGGCTAAGTCTAAATTTTTAAGAAATCTCAAAATTAGAAGTTGCATCTTAACTCCCATGAATCTGAAACCTATCCCAATCATCTCGGAAGATACCTAAACCCTTTATACTTAAAGTATAAGAAATTAAAGTATCGTAAACTTATACTTAAATGTTATACTTGTATAAATGTATAAAGCCTATTTTTCCTATCTAGCTCAGTTCACACTACCATTCCTCTCTTAGTCAGCTAACACTAACATCCCTGTCTTTCTTGGTTAACACTACACCAACCTACCTCGGTTATCACTAAACTAACCTAGCTCAGTCAACACTAAACCAACGTAGCTCGGTCAACACTAAACCGACCATGCTTGGCTAATACTAGACTGACCTACTTGGCTAATACTAAATCGACCTGCTTGGCTAATACTAGACCGACAAAAACTACAAAACATGACTGCCAACTATGTCTTGTGGGTAAAACTGGGCATTATGGGGACTATGGTTTCCTAATCTGAGCACAACCCATTTGAGATCTCCTAATTTCCCTTCAAAAATGGGTCATCAATCCATCCTATCTATCTAACAAATCTGTTCTAGATCTGGACAAAGAAAGGTAGTGCACAAACTGACATGGACCAGTAAGGTTGAAATATCAGTTCTAAACTCTAGAAGCACTTGTGGATATTCTAGAAAGAAAGGAGATGAAAAGGAGAATACTAAGGATCCTACAAACTAAATTAATCCCAATAAAAGAATCAATTTCATAGAGACGTCTGCAAGAGGAAAATACTAAGAAAATGACCGCATTTCAATCCTACACCTTCTTGACCCTTCCTATTTCTTACTAGATTTTCCTATGTCATTCAACTCTAGATAAACTCATCCTTCCACATGAACATAAACAAAAACTATATGATCATACACAATTTTATTATCCTATCATATACACACACATTCACACACAAAGAGGAAGAATGGAGATTCTTCCCAGTTTAGACCCTACCTTGGGTCCTGCGCAGAATCCTCTTCCCTTAGTCGGAGAATCTCTACAAAACTTCAATCCTTGAGTAGATGCCCTTTTGGAAATCTTCCTCTGGCAATAAACTCCAAGTAATCCTCACACAGATGACTTCACCAACCAAAGACTCTCAAACTCACATAAACTCTCACCAAAAATTCTGGAGAAATCAATTACAGACAACTCCAAAAGAAAACAATTCTTCCAAAAATTAACATCCTTCCGCACACAAAAATCTTGAATTATTTATCCCCTAACTATGTGGTTGGAGGAGTTTCTTTATGGGAAGCAACTTCTCCAACTTCCATAGTTGGTTGGACGAACAACCAAATAATTTCCCGTAAAGATTTAATCAAGGTTTTTAATAAATTTAATTAAAATATCTTTTAAATGAAAGCATAACAAGAATAATAGGCAAATACCTTTTGAGAAAAACACATAGCACAATAGGAAAACAAGTAGCCTAACTTGTAGGAGGTCTCGAGTTCAACTCCCTCCTAGATAGCCAATTTTACTACAAAGGCCATTTTCCTTTTATTATTATTATTATTATTATTATTATTACTTTTTATTTAATACATTTATTAAATATACTTTATTTAACTCACTTTATTTATTTATTATAAATAACATACCAATTACACAATTAATGAAAATATACAATTATTATTATTTATATAAGCATGGATATATGCGTGTGCACCCACATATACACATACCTATATAAAATACAAACAATTATAGCATAATTATTTATTATACATATAAACAGATTAGTTGTAACTCATAACATAACTTAGACCAACATCAAATCAAGTCCATAACATAAACTACATTCTACTTCCCAACTAGGATCACTTCCTAAATAGAATTCTAGGTCCATGGGTAACCTCAAGAGTAAATTGGTTAAATCTCCACACATCAACAGTTCAAGGATTTTGAAGGCATGCTCAGACCTGTGTAACCAGGTGGAGATGATGCCTGATACCTACATCCTGCATCACCAACTGATATGCATATACAAATATATAAATATAAACAAAAAGTGGCAAATAAGGAGGGAGAGTGCGACATCCTCTAGATCTCACGTAGGAGTAACTACGACTACCCCTCCTCATCCCACACTCACATCAAATAGTGAACATCAAACCATAATAGGGTCAGTAGGGTTAGATCATAATAAAACGTCATAACAAAAATCAATGTAAAACATTTTACTGATAGTTCATTTCTAGCCATTCATCATTAAATTATAACTCATTTAATATTTCCAAATAAATTGAAGTAACCAAATATATATGCTCAAATGTTGCATAAAATGCTAACTAAATAATAATCATAGTCCATCATAAAATCCAAAGTGTCAAAGCAATAGTCCTTTCACTCTAACATAGGAATATTCTAGGGTGGGCATTACAGGAATGCTCAAGTGTGTCCTAAGGCATCCTACGACTCCTCCAGACCCACTTGAGCATTCAAATGTGTCAAAATGGGTCATGGAGACTTCCTAGGGGTCCTAGTACCCCTTATAATGTGTTAGGACCCCTAGGAAGTCCTCATGACCCCTATGGACACATTAGAATACTCAAGTGTGTCTTAATAGGTCCTACGATCTCTTTGGACACACTTGACCATTCAAATGTGTCAAAAGGGGTTATGAAGACTTCCTAGTGGTCCTAGTATGCGTTATCATATGTTAGGACCCCTAGGAAATCCCCATGACCCCTATGGACACATTGGGATGCTCAAGTGTGTCATAAGGGGTCTTAAGACCCCTTCGGAGACACTTGAGCATTCAACTATCTCAAAAGGGATCATGGAGACTTCCTAGGGGTCCTAGTACGCCTTATCATGTGTTAGGACCCCTAGGAAGGTCCCATTACCCCTATTGAGATATTGGAATGCTCAAATGTGTCCTAAGGGGTCCTACGGCCCCTTTGGACACACTTGAGTAATCAAATGTGTCAAAAGGGGTCATGGAAACTCCCTAGCGGTCCTAGTATGCCTTATCATGTGTTAGGACCCCTAGGAAGCCCACATGACCCCTACAGACACATTGGAATGCTTAAGTGTGTCTTAAGGGGTCCTATGACTTATTCTGACACACTTGAGCATTCAAATATGTAAAAAGGGATCATGGATACTTCCTATGGGTCATTAAGATGCCTTATTATGTGTTTGGACTGCTAGGAAGCCCCCATGACCCTTATGGACACATTAGAATGGTCAAGTGTGTCCTAAGGGGTCCTACGACTCCTTCGGAGACACTTGAGCATTCAAATGTGTCAAAAGGGGTCATGGAGACTTCCTAGGGGTCCTAGGACCCCTTATCATGCATTAGGAACCCTAGGAAGCCCCCATGACCCCTATGGACACATTGGAATGCTCAAGTGTGTCCTAAGAGGTCCTATGACTCATTCAGACACACTTGAGCATTCAAATGTGTTAAAAGGGGTCATGGGGACTTCCTAGGGATCCTAGTGTGACTTATCATGTGTTAGGAGCTGTAGGAAGCCCCCATGACCCCTATAGATGAATTGGAATACTCAAGTGTGTCCTAAGGTGTCCTATGATTCCTTCAGACAAACCTAAGAATTCAAATGTCTCAGAAGGGGTCATCGAGAGTTCCTAGCAGTCCTAGTATGCTTTATCACGTGTTAGGAACCCTAGGAAATCCCCATGACCCATATGGACACATTGGAATGCTCAAGTGTGTCCTAAGGGGTCCTACGAACCCTTTGGACACACTTGAGCATTCAAATATCTCAAAAAGGGTCATGGAGACTTTCTAGGGGTCCTAGTAGGCCTTATCATGCGTTAGGAACCCTAAGAAGCCCCCATGACCCCTATGGACACATTGTAATGCTCAAGTTTTTCCTAAGGCATCTTATGACCCCTTTAGACACACTTGAGCATTCAAATGTGTGAAAAGGGGTCATGGATACTTTCTAGGGGTTCTAGTACGCATTATCATGCATTAGAACCCTTATTAAGCCTCCATGACCCCTATGGACACATTGGAATGCTGAAGTGTGTCATAAGGGGTCCTACAATGCCTTTGGACACACTTGAGCATTCAAATATATCAAAAGGGGTCATGGAGACTTCCTAAGGGTCCTACTATGCCTTATCATGCATTAGGACCCCTAACAAGCCCTAATGACCCCTATGGACACATTGGAATTCTCAAGTGTCTCATAAGGGGTCCTATGACCCCTTCGGAGACACTTGTGCATTCAAATGTTTCAAAAGGGGTCATTGCCACTTCCTATGGGTTTGAGTATGCCTTATGACATGTTAGGATACCTAGGAAGCCACCATGACCCCTATGGACATATTGGAATGCTCAAGTGTCTCCTAGGGGGTCCCATGACCCATTCATAAACACTTGAGCATTCAAATGTGTCAAGAGGGGTCATGGGGGCTTCCTAAGGGTCTTGGTATGCCTTATCACACCTTAGGACCAGTAGGAAGGCCCCATGACCCCTAGGACACATTGGAATGCTCAAGTGTGTCCTAAGGGGTCCTACAACTCATTCAAACACACTTGAGCATTCAAATGACTCAACAGGGGTCATGAAGAATTCCTAGGGGTCTTGGCACAACTTATAACACATTAGGACCCCTAGGAAGCCCCCACAACCCCTATGGAAATATTTTAATGCTTGAGTGTGTCATAAGGGTCCTACGACCCCGTTGGACACACCTGAGTAGTCAAATGTGTCAAAAGGGGTCATGGAGACTTCCTAGGGGTCCTAGTATGCCTTATCATATGTTAGGACCCCTAGGAAGCCCCCATGACACCTACAGACACATTGGAATGCTTATGTTTTTTGTAAGGGGTCCTATGACTTATTCGGACACACCTAAGCATTCAAATGTGTCAAAAGGGGTCATGGGGACTTCCTAGGGATCCTAGTATGCCTTGTCAAGCATTTGGACCCCTAGGAAGCCCCCATGATGCCTATTGACATATTGGAATGCTCAAGTGTGTCCTAAGTGGTCCTACGACACCTTCAGACATACTTGAGCACTCAAATGTGTCAAAAGGGGTCATGGGGACTTCCTAGGGATCCTAATATGCCTTGTCAAGCATTAGGACCCCTACGAAGCCCCCATATGGACATATTGGAATGCTCAAGTGTGTCCTAAGTGGTCCTACAACACCTTCAGAAATACTTGAGCACTCAAATGTGTCAAAAGGGGTCATGGAGACTTATTAGGCATCCCAATACCCCTTATCACACATTGGGAACCCTAGGAAGCCTCCATGAACCCTACAAACACATTGGAATGCTCAAGTGTGTCCTAAGTGGTCCTATGACTCATTCAGACACACTTGAGAATTAAAATGTGTCAAAAGGGGTCATGGGGACTTCTTAGGGGTCCTATTATGCCTTATCAAGCATAAGGACCCATAGGAATTCCCCATGACCCCTATGGACACATTGGGATGCTCAAGTGTTTCCTAAGGGGTCCTACGACCCTTTCAGACACACTTGAGCATTCAAATATCTGAAAAGGGGTCATGGAGACTTCCGAGGGGTCCTAGTATGCCTTATCAGGTGCTAGAATCCCTAGGAAGCCCGCATGACCCCAATGGACACATTAGAATTCTCAAATTTGTCCTAAAGGGTCCTACGACCACTTTAGAGACACTTGAGCAGTCAAATGTCTCAAGAGAGGTCATGGAGACTTCCTAGGGAACCTAGTATGCCTTATCAAGTGTTAGGACCCCTAGGAAGGCCCCATGACCCCTATGGACATATTGTAATGCTCAAGTATGTCCTAAGGGGTCATGGAGACTTTCTAGGGATCCTAGTACATATTATCATGCATTAGAACCCCTAGGAAGCCCCCATGACCCCTATGGACACATTGCAATGCTAAAGCATTTCATAAGGGGTCCTACAAAAATCTGAACACACTTGAGAATTCAAATGTGTCAAAAGGGGTCATGGATACTTCCTAGGGGTCCTATTATGCCTTATCACACGTTAGTACCCCTAACAAGCCCCAATGACCCCTATGGACACATTGGAATGCTCAAATGTGTCATAAGGGGTCCTACGACCCCTTCGAACACACTTCAGCATTCAAATGTGTCAAAAGGGGTCATGGAGACTTTCTATAGGTCTTAGTATGCCTTATCACATGTTTGGACCCCTAAGTAGCCCCCATGACCCCTATGGACACATTGGAATTCTCAAGTGTGTCTTAAGGGGTCCTACGACCCACTAAGAAACACTTGAGCATTCAAATGTGTCAAAAGGGGTCATGGGGGCTTCCTAAGGGTCCTAGTCTGCCTTATCATGCGTTAGGACCCCTAGAAATCCCCCATGACCCCTATGGAAACATTGTAATGATCAAGTGTTTTGTAAGGGGTTTTACGACCCCTTCGGACACACTTGAGCATTCAAATGTGTCAAAAGGGCTCATGGAGACTTTTTAGATGTCCTAGTATGCATTATCCAGCATTAGAACCCCTAGGTATCCCCCATGACCCCTATGGACACATTGGAATGCTCAAGTGTGTCATAAGGAGTCCTATGACCCCTTCGAACACACTCTAGCATTCAAATGTGTCAAAACAGGTCATGGAGACTTCCTAGGGGTCCTAGTACACCTTCTCATGTGTTAGGACCCCTAACAAACCCCAATGACTCCTATGGACACATTGGAATGCTCAAGTGTGTCATAAGGGGTCCGACGACCCCTTTGAACACACTTCAACATTGAAATGTGTCAAAAGGGGTCATGGAAACTTCCTACGGGTCTTAGTATGCCTTATTACACATTAGGACACCTAGGAAGCCCCCATGACCCCTATGGACACATTGGAATTCTCAAGTGTGTCCTAAGGCATCCTACGACTCATTCAAACACACTTGAGCATTCAAATTTCTCAACAGGGGTCATGGAGACTTCCTAGGGGTCATGGAGACTTCCTAGGGGTCATAGTACACCTTATCATGCGTTAGGACCCCTAGCAAGCCCCCATGAGCCCTATGGACATATTGGAATGCTCAAGTGTGTCCTAACGAGTCCTACGACCTCTTCAAACACACTTGAGTAATCAAATGTGTCAAAAGGGGTCACGAAGACTTCCTAGGGGTCCTAGTATGCCTTATCATACGTTAGGACCCCTAGGAATCCCCCATAACCCCTACCAACACATTGGATTTCTTAAGTGTGTCCTAAGGGGTCCTATGACTTATTCAGACACACTTGAGCATTCAAATGTGTCAAAAGGGGTCATGGAGACTTCCTAGGGAGCCTAGTAAGCCTTATCATGTGTTAGGACCCCTATGAAGCCCCCATGATGCCTATGGATACATTGGAATGCTCAAGTGTGTCCTAAGTGATCCTTCGACTCTTTTGGACACACTTGAGCACTCAAATGTGTCAAAAGGTGTCATGAAGACCTCCTAGGGGTCCTAGTATCCCTTATCACATGTTAGTAACCCTAGGAAGCCCACATGAACCCTATGGACACATTGAAATGCTCAAGTGTGTCCTATGGGGTCCTACAACTCATTCAAACACACTTGGGAATTCAAATGTGTCAAGAGGGGTCATGAGGACTTCTTAGGGGTCCTATTATGCCTTATCACACATAAGGACCCATAAGAAATTTCCTTGACCCCTATGGACACATTGGGATGCTCAAGTGTGCCCTAAAGGATCTTACGATGCCTTTGGACACACTTGAACATTCAAATATCTCAAAAGGGGTCATGGAGACTTCATATGAGTCCTAGTAGGCTTTATCATGCATTAGAACCCCTAGGAAGGCCCCATGACCCCTATGGACACATTGAAATTCTCAAGTGTGTCCTAAGGGGTCCTATGACCCCTTCGGGTACACTTGAGCATTGAAATGTTTCAAAAGGTGTCACAAAGACATTTTAGGGGTCCTAGTATGCATTATCACGTGTTAAAATGCCTAGGAACTCCCCATGACACCTATGGACACATTGGAATGCTCAAGTGTGTCCTAAGGGGTCCTACGACCCCTTCAGGCACACTTGAGCATTCAAATGTGTCAAAAGGGGTCATGGAGACTTCCTAGGGGTTTTAGTATGCCTTATCACATGTTAGGACCCCTAGTAATCCCCTGTGACCCCTATGGATGCATTGGAATGCTCAAGTGTGTCCTAAGGGGTCCTACGACCACCTCGGACACACTTCAGCATTCAAATGTATCAAAAGGGGTCATGTAGACTTCCTAAGGGTCTTAGTATGCTTTATCACATGTTAGGACCCCTAGGAAACCCCCATGACCCCTATGGACACATTGGAATGCTCAAGTGTGTCCTAAAGAGTCCTACAACCCATTCAAACATAGTTGAGAATTCAAATATGTCAAAAGAGGTCATGGGGGCTTCTTAGCGGTCCTAGTATGCCTTATCAATCGTTAAGACCCCTAGGAAGCCCCCATGACCCCAATAGACACATTGGAATTCTCAAGTGTGTCAAAAGGGGTCCTACGACTAATTCTAACACACTTGAGCATTCAAATGTGTCAAAAGGGTTCATGGAGACTTTCTAGGGGTCCTAGTACCCCTTATCATGTGTTAGGACCCCTAGGAGCCCCCATGACCCCTATGGACACATTGGAATGCTCAAGTGTGTCCTAAGGGGTCATAGGACTCCTTCAGATACACTTGAGCATTCAAATGTGTCAAAAGGGGTCATGGAGACTTCGTAGGAGTCCTAGTACCCCTTATCACGCATTAGGACCCCTTGGAAGCCCCCATGAACCCCATGGATACATTGGAACTCTCAAGTGTATCCTAAGGGGTCCTACAACTCCTCCGGAAACACTTGAGCATTCAAATGTGTTACAAGGGGTCATGGAGACTTCCTAGGGGTCCTAGTACCCCTTATCATGCGTTGGGACCCCTAGGAAGTCCTCATGAGCCCTATGGACATATTGGAATGCTCAAGTGTGTCTTAAGGGTCCTACAACTCATCCAAACACACTTGAGCATTCATATGTGTCAAAAGGGGTCATGGACACTTCCTAGGGGTCTTGGTACCCATTATCATACGTTAGGACACTTAGGAAGTCCCCATGACCCCTATGGACACATTGGGAAGCTGTTGTGTTTCCTAAGGGATCCTATGACCCCTATGGACACACCTGAGCATTGAAATGTGTCAAAAGGTCTCATGGAGGCTTCCTAGCGGTCCTAGTATGCCTTATCACTTGTTAGGACCCCTAGGAAGTCCCCATGACCCCTATGGACACATTGGAATGCTCAAGTGTGTCCTAAGGGGTACTATGACTCCTTTAGACACACTTGATGATTCAAATGTGTCAAAAGGGGTCATGGAGACTTCCTAGGGGTCCTAGTACCCCTTATCAAGTGTTAGGACCTCTAAGAAGCCTCCATGTCCCCTATGGAAACATTAGAATGCTCACATTTGTCCTAACAAATCCTAGGACTCCTTCAGACACACTTGAGCACACAAATATGTCAAAAGAGGTCATCGAGACTTCCTAGGGGTCCTAGTACCCCTTATCATGTGTTAGGACCCCTAGGAAGTCCTCATGATGCCTATGAACATAATGGAATGCTCAAGTGTGTCCTAAGAGGTCCTACAACCCATTTGGACACACTTGAGTATTCAAATATGTCAAAAGGGGTCGTGAAGATTTCCTAGCAGTCCTAGTATGCCTTATCACTTGTTAGGACCGCTAGGAAGTCCCCATGACCCCTATAGACACATTAGAATGCTCAAGTGTTTCCTAAGGGGTCCTACAACCCCTTCAGAGACACTTGAGCATTCAAATATCTCAAAAAGGGTCATGGAGACTTCCTAGGTGTCCTAGTACACGTTATGATGCGTTAGGACCCCTGGGAAGCCCCCATGACCCCTATGAACATATTAAAATGCTCAAGTGTTTCCTAAGGTTGCCTATGACCTCTGGGGACACACTTGAGCATTCAAATCTATCAAAAGGGGTCATGAAGAATTTCTAGAGGTCCTCGTATGCGTTATCACATGTTCAGATGCCTAAGAAGCCCCCATGACCCCTATGGACATATTGGAATGCTCAAGTGTGTCCTAGGGGGTCCTACAACCCCTTCTGATACACTTGAGCATTCAAATGTGTCAAAAGTGGTCATGGAGACTTCCTAGGGGTCCTAATACACCTTATCATGTGTTAGGACATGTAGGAATCCCCCATGACCTGTACAGATATATTTGAATGTTTAGGTGTGTCCTAAGCTGTCCTATGACTTATTCGGAAGCACTTGATGATTTAAATGTGTCAAAAGTGGTTATCGGGACTTCTTATGGGTCTTTGTATGCCTTGTCACATGTTAGGACCCCTAGGAAGCCCCCATGATCCCTATGCACACATTAGAATGCTCAAAGGTGTCCTAAGGGGTCCTACAACTCCTTCAGACACACTTGAGCATTCAAAAGTGTCAAAATGGGTCATGGAGACTTCCTAGAGGTCCTAGTACCCCTTGTCACACATTAGGGACCTTAGGAAGCCCCCATGACCCCTATGGACACATTGGAATGCTCAAGTGTGTCTTAAGGGGTCCTACAACTCCTTCAAATACACTTGACCATTCAAATATGTCAAAAGGCGTCATGGAGACTTCCTAGGGGTCGTAGTACCCCTTATCACATGTTAGGACCTTTAGGAAGTCGTCATGACCCCTATGGACACATTGAAATGCTAAAGTGTTTCCTAAGGGGTCCTATGGCCCCTACGAACACACTTGAGCATTCAGATGTCTCAAAAGGGGTCATGGAGACTTCCTAGCAGTCCTATTACACCTTATCACATGTTAGGACCCCTAAGAAGTCCCTATGACCCCTATGGACATATTGGAATGCTCTAGTGTGTCCTAAGGGGTCCTACGACCCCTTTGGACATACTTGATCATTCAAGTGTCTCAAAAGGGATCATGGAGACTTCCTAGGGGTCCTAGTATGCCTTATCAGTGTTAGGACCTCTAGGAAGCCCCCATGACCCCTATGGACACATTGGAATGCTCAAGTGTGTCGTAAGGGGTCCTACGACCTCTACGAACACACTTGAGCATTCAAATGTGTCAAAAAGGGTCATGGAGACTTCATAGGGGTCCTAGTATGCCTTATCACATGTTAGGACCCCTAGGAAGCCTCCATGACTCCTATCGACACATTGGAATGCTCAAGTATCTTCTAAGGGGTCCTACGACCCCTCCAAACACACTTGACCATTCAAATGTGTCAAAAAGGTTGATGTAGACTTCCTAGGGGTCCTAGTATGCCTTATCATTCATTAGGACCCTTAGGAAGCCCCCATGACCCCTATGGATGTAATCGCCTAAAAATGGTGACATAGACTATTAGCCCCTTTTGCTAAAATCATCAATTGCTTATTCTTGATCAAATCCTAGTTCTATCATTTATTCAATTATTTTCTATGGGCTAACCATTTTATCCTAAAGTCTTTATTTATTTAAAAGGAATTTCCTCCCCTTTTATTAAATAAAAAGCCCCCACTTTTCCTCTTATCCTAAGTTTCCCAAATAAAAGATTATTTTTATTTTATAAAAAGGGAAAAAGCACTTTTTGTCTCATATGGACACAAAAATCAACTCTTAGTTTCTCATTGGAGGAATCTTGTGCACATGGGTTGCTCTTCTTTCAAGCTCCACCCTTGATTAAATCTTTTGCCTCTTAATCTCCATGGTCCATTCTTTCTCATTTCTTATAAAAGGAGAGCTCTCTTCTCATTTTAGGATCCATCTTTTGAATACTAACCTTATGCTGCAGGATTGCTTGGAGACTTTGGAGCTTTCTGAAGACATTCTTTCATTCATCTTCCATTTCTTGCACCATAGTTTCATATTTATGCTTTCATAGATTAGCTTCATTTCTATGCTCTAGATTAGCCCACATAGATTAATTAGCTTGGATTGTAACACTTGCATCTTTCTTTTCATAGCTTAGCTTGCATTCTCATTTCTAGCATAGTTGCATTTCATTCTCATATTGATTCTTGAGGATATTGGTAGTCTTTCGCTTGTGTCCATTGAATCTCCCATTGCATAGTTTACTAGCAAGGTCATAGGCTTAAATAGCTCTAGTTGAGAGCACACTTAATATCCTTGCACTCCATGCCTAGGGAGCTCTAGGTCATTTTTTAAGGTTTCCCATTCATGGATTCCCTTGGAAGAAAAGACTTAGAGAAGTGCACTATTTAGTGTGTACATTTTTGGCACCCATCGTGGGGCAAGACAACTGCATTTTGTCCTTCTTTTCTATGCATTTCCACATTTTATTTTCATCATTTTTAGCTTGCTATTTTTGGCTCTTTATTTTTTCATAGATTATCATACAACAGTCTACCAGTATTGTAAAATACTTTATTCTATAGCTGTACGATATTTTTCTAGTAAAAATATTACTCAGCTTTATATGTTCTATCACCTAGTGATATATTCTTCTGTCGCCTGCGCACAGTGAGAAGTGTCACCCAGAAAGAAAATATCGCACCAGTAGCCTAGAAAGTGTCATATGATTTTTCTGGTGACTATACTGTCACCCAAGTCTGACAGTGACTGGTTTTGATCATTTATTTGTAAAGTTTGGCTTGATTGTTTTGATTTTCTGACTTACTGTAGTTAGACAGTGGTTTATTTGCAGATTTTACTTGCTTTTATTGTGCTAACTCTTTGTGGGACTAACAAGTTGTGCTTGTAGGTACCTTCATTTATTGAAAAATTTGCTAAAAAGATCACATGTCAAAGCTTCAAAGGAAAAAGGGCTACTAATTGTGTTTTGTAGGGCTGCCCAACACCTAAAAACAACCAATTGCTTGTTTATTACTTTCCTTTTAAGTGCAACATATACTAGTTGTTTCATTTCTTAGGCACTTAAGATCTGGTTGTAGGAGTCTTTTGGTGGTAGGAAATTATGCTCTTCACCCATGTGGTGAACCAAAAATCTTGATCCACTTTTAAATTTTGAAAACAAGAGGGTAATTAAACTCTTTGTTTTGTGTGTTTGGGAGAGATTCTTGAGCTAGGAGATTATGCTCTTCACCCTTGAGGTGAACTAGAAATCTTGACACTCAAAAATCAATCCACTCTTTGTTTAGCATTAGGATCCTTTAGCGGGTCTACTCTTGAGCAATCAAGAGGAATGGCCCAAGTGGGGACAAGCTTATTGCCAGCTATTTCGACCCACTATAAACTCAAGGCTATCAAGGACACAAAACCTTGGTAGATGTAGTGCTTGTCTTCACTTGATGTGAGTACTTGTGGGATTGTGACCATGATGAAAATGTTGAGAAAGAATGCTTAAGGTACTCTTGTGGCTGCGAGGTCCGTTACTTGTCGCAAGGTAAGGAGTCCATTTGGGGAGCAAGGGGGGTACTATGAATGGAAGCCCTTACTAAGAACCATAGGTAGAGGCCACCCTATTTTGCCTCTTAGCTTCTTGGTGCAAGGATTGATCCAAGTGGAATAACCTAGATCACCCCAAGATTACTCACCATCTATGTTCCTTTGGTTGTGTCATTGACACCTCCATGACAAAGCCAACATCTATTCTAGGAAACCACTTTGTGTGAGGCAATGGAACATCATGTGTGGGCCAAGTTGCTAAGTATTGAGCCTTTGTCCTTCTAGGCTAGTAAGTGCTTGAAGTGTTCTTGTTGTGATCTACCCATGCAAATGTTCTTGAACATACAAACATCACGGTAGTGCTCATAGAATTTTTCATTTTGATATCCCAATTGTTTGTCTTGGCAAGGTTGCCTTTGCTCTTGCACAAGTGTTTGATGACATGTTCAATCACCTACTATTTGCAAACCTACCTGAATATTATTGTCACTATGTTTGAAATCAAAAAATTGCCCATCAGATTGCAAAATTGACAAAATTACCTTAAAAAACTAAGACTTTTTACACTCACTAGTCAAGAGTCATACGACACTAAAAGTCAATTGCACACTGTTTCAAAATTTATCTTACGATACTTCATTCCTAGTTTTTTATCACCTTGCTTGCCTGGATTCTATCGCACAGGCTGCCTGGAAAGTATCACTCGATCTCTATCATAAGTATTGCCTGGTTAGCTTTTATCACCTTGTTTGCCTAGAAACTATCGTCCAAAATCCTTTTGCTGCCTCGCTGCTGCCAAATTTGAAATTTCATTTGTTGAGTGTCTTTTCCTATTCTTACTCAACCTTAGTCTATTATCTACATGTTTAAGTCTATTCTAGGCTGAGAGAATGAGTTAAAACTATTGGATTTGAGTTTCCCAAATGCTACTTTTGATCACTTGTCACATTACGGTTACCTCTCTAGCTACTTGCTAATTGAGCTTCTTTCTCATATCTTGGCTTAAGTCAATTGATTGCTGTAAGTTCTTGAGCACTTTTGACCAACCATCTTTATTGTTCTATCTTGACAAGTGATCTTCTTTGGCTTTTCTTATCTCAATATCTGAAAAGCTTCATCTCATTTTATTAGTCAACCAACATTGCTTTTTCATGCTAGTTTCAACTCGGTCTCAATTCAAGAAAGGGAGTCACTCTCCATTCAACTATACACATTCACCCTCACCTAAAAGATGCTCACGAGTGCCAGTTAGCAATGATAGCTCTAGTCCTAACCAATCTAAGGATTCTAAAGTCACCCCATGGTACAAAGGAGGCTTCCTTTTTTCTACATTCAAGACCTCTAAAAGCACAAATAGTGTCTCACTCCCTCTAACTGAATAAGAAAAGTTCCACTGTTTGCAAGAACATTTTGAGCATAAGGACAACCAAGTGCATTTAGACAAAATGGATGCTACTAGGTGCATGGCTATAAAGGGGATGTCTCAAGAACAACCTGAGATTAGTGGTTACAAATATAGATCCCCTCCTTTTGGTACTTTGGGTAACTATGGCAACAACACGCCACCAAGATCTCCTCCAAGATGAACTTTTGCTGCTCCCTCTTCACCTCCTAGACCTCCTCCCTCTCAGCATGAGGAAGAAGCCAATGACAAGGTTTATAGTGAAGAGATTATGAGATTTGAACAAGATGAAGCCTCCCAACGTATGATGCTTAAAATTTTAGAGCGAAATGGAGATCAATACTTTCAATACATGACTTCTAGGGGATACAAGCTCCCCCCAGCTATGATGTACACCATATTGTTCAAGAAAGAGTACCAACTGAATTGGAAATTCTTAGAGATGATTTGCAACGAACAAATCAATGACTTTCTCAACTTGCAATAGAAAAGGAACCTCAAAAGGTTTCTTTTGTAGAATCTATTTGTGCTCTTCCTTTTGATAGGAGTCTATACATGGTCCCATTTCCTAGGGATATTGAGGTTCCCAAATACAACAAGTATATTGGAAATGGTGACCCCCATGACCATGTGCATCACTTTTACACTCTTAGCATGGACTTCCTTCATGAAGACACATTTCATCTATGATTGTTCCCTAGAAGTTTAAGAGGACAAGCTCTAGAATGGTTTGCAAAGTTGACACCACCTCTTAAAACTTTTTATGAGTTGGTTAGGTGCTTCACCCAAGATTATTCATACAACATCCAATAGCCTATCACCATGATAGATCTCAGTGCTCTAAAGAAAAATCAAGGTGAGCCATTTGCCACTTACTTACAATGTTGGAGGTCATTGTATTCTTGATATCCTCAACAACTAGACAAAAGAGAAAAGATTGACATTTTCATCGACACGCTTGTGCCAAAACTATATTATGATCTAAGGAAACAACTATTCTCCTCTTTCAATGACATGGTTGAAAGTGCATATCGGATTGAAGATGTGGCCATAAGAAAGGGGGATATTGTTATTAATAAAGATATTAGGGGCAATGGCAAGGACAAAAGCAAACCTTGGAATAAAAACAAGTATGTTGTTAATGATGGTGTTGTGGATGTCCCAAAAGCCAAAGAACTTGCTTTCAACCTCTCTAATTCTATATACGCAGAAAAACAACAAGACGCTACCAATGCTCATAGTGCTCCTAAGCCTCAACATGCAAACAAGCCAAAAAAGACATTTCAATGATGAGTCTACACTAAGTTGGCTGAACCATATGATGTGATTCTTAAGACTTTAGTTTCCAACAAGTATCTTACGCTTCCCAAAAATTCTTGTCCCTATGATCCACTAGTTAAGCATGATTGGTGGAGAGAAGATCATTTCTGCCATTATCACAAGAATAAGGGACATAAGACATCCAATTGTTTTAAGCTTAAAGATTCCATTCAAGATCTTATTGATGAAGGCACAGTGCTCATAGATGGCTTAGTTAAAAATTATGATCACAAAGCTTTCAAGACTCCTCTACCTAAATATGAGAAAGCAAAATCCTCTCAAGAAAATAAGAAGAATCATGATGCAAAGATCAACTATACATATACTCCTGATTCACCTGTGATCAACATGATAGAGCCTATTGAGAATGTTCTTATGGTGAGATCTCAAGATGATAATAATGCCAATCACCGTATGCTAAAATTGGTCTTGCAAACACTAAATGGTTCATCTTCCTGAAGTGAGACACTAAATGTTGTTACTAGGGGGAAAGCCAAAATTGTCCTTAAAACCATGCATGATCCCAAGCAAGCTTCTTCTTCCAAACAAGCAGTTCCTTTAGTTTTGTCTAGCTATAACCTTGTGCACCAATTACAATGGACACCCACTTAGATATCCATTTTTGAGTTTCTCAAGTTATCCCCTTTACACAAAGAGATCCTCGAGAAAGCTCTTCATACATCAAATGTTCCCAATGATATCAATCCAGATCAATTCCAGGCTATGGTCAACCACATCATGTCTCCCCACTACCTATCTTTTTCTACAAAAGATGACACATCTCTTAGTCACCCTCATAATCTGGCTTTACATATTGAAGTTCTAGTCTACAATACCTGAGTCTATTGAGTCCTGATAGACAATGGTGTTGGGTTAAATATTGTTTCTTTCCATGTGGTGCAATAGTTGGGATTGTCTGAATTAGCTATAGATCCCAAGCAAAAGATTACCATAAAAGCATATGATGAAGTGGAAAGATCTTCCAAAGGTCTTGTTGTGCTACCTATTTGAGTGGGCCCTATCATGAAAGATATTGTTTTCCAAGTGTTGGACATACCACTTGCATATAACATTCTTCTGGGTCGACTGTGGATCCATGAAATGCAAGCTGTCCCTTCCACTTATCATCAGTGTGTCAAGTTTCCACACAATGGAGCTAAAATTGTGATTCATGGGGACAATGCTATCGCTATCAATACTCTAACTACTACTGAGACATTTGTTCCTCACAAAAAACCTTCTCATGATCATAATGTGTCCCTCATTGCTGCTAAGAAAAAATTAAAGATGATGAGTATTGGTATGGGGGAATATACATTGGACTCTATAGCTACTATGCCTACTTCTCCTAAGTCCTATGGTAGACCTTTAGACAAGGAAAAGCCTTTTTCTTCTGCCATGATAGTTTTTGGTACATTTGTCCAATCATCCGTACCCTTAGAGGTTGAAAAAGAAGAACAAGCTATTAGGGAGTGGATTTATAAAGAAGAAGAAGATAGTATGATAGTTGCTACTCCCATTTCTCCTAAACGCTATGGTAAAGGCTATAAATTTTTGCAAAAAATGGGCTATCAAGGTCACAGACCTTTAAATACCAAGGGGCATGCTCTAGTTGAACCTTTGAATCATACTAATGGCCGACCTTCTAAGGATACCATAGGTCTAGGATATGGTGTTGACAATGACATCCTTGAATATTATAGAAATAAACCCATGCTTAGTGACTCAGATACAGACATCAAGGAATCACCACTATGCACTATGGCCCAAATGGAAGACTATCTTCCTTCTACTTCACTTCTTTGGGGAGGAGAATGCATGCCTAATGATGATACAGCTGAAGCCTCCACATCCAAAAATTTTGTGCCTAATGAGTCATTGAGCTTTGATAGACAGCATAGAAATATTGCATGATTGATAGAAAGAGGAGATCTCACACATAATGACATGAATACCTCTACTTCTAGGCATCCTAAGCCTTCTTGGTGCAAACATCCCTGCAGAAGTTCCACGACTGATTCAAATGAGTATGACTAGGACACTCTCTCAAATGGGTCTTCTACAGTAGATATGGACATTGATGTGTTTCATACCTATAGTGACCATCCCAACCTATTTGATGAGTCTCGCATAGGGTCTAACAAGTTCAATCCATGTATTGCTTTAGTGGACCATGCTGGTCCTTCTATGTCAAATCTAGATTTGACACTTTTGGAGCCTACCCTATAGGCTCAACTTCTCTTGTCACTAGAGATGATATCCCCCACATCAATAACCTTGAACTAGTCATTTTGCTTTCTCTCATGCACTCAGATCTCATAGATTGGTCCACCCAAGATCAAAGACCTATATTGCCTTCTTTTCAAAATGACTATGAGATCGCCTACTACCTCAATGCCATTAAAGTTGTTACTTCTTCCACCAATGAACCGGCAACAAACATGACTGAATTAGATATCAAGTACCTTAGTCATAAAATTAAAATAAAAAAAGCAATGGTCGGATGGTGAAAACCACATTGTGGTGGTATCCAAACCTCAAAATAGTAAAAATAAAGATGTATCTGAAGGTGAAAACCTCACTGAGGCACCTGAGGATGAGGTACTTGGTAGTCTACCAAGCTATTTTCAAGAAAGGTCTTCAGTTCTAATAGAACCTACATAGTCCATCAACTTGGGGACAAAGGAGTCTCCTAAAATCATACATGTGGCTTAGTCTCTCTCAGTAGAAGAAAAATAATAATTTACTACATTCTTTCAAGACAAAAAGATCAATTTTTCCTGGACATACTCAGACATGCCAGGTTTAGACACTGAGCTTATTATGCATCATCTCTCTATTTCTTTAGAGGTAAAAGTTGTCATACAAAAACTAAGAAATATGCATACCCATGTGGCATTACTGGTTAAGGCTGAACTTGAGAAGCTCCTAAAATCCAATTTCATCAGAGCTATCAATTACACTGAGTGGATTTCTAACATTGTCCCTGTTTCCAAACATGACAAGTCCATTTGTGTATGCACTAATTTTTGAGACTTGAATAAAGCATGCCCTAAGGATGATTTTCCACTTTCAAACATTGACATGATAGTGGACATGACGACAAGCTATGAAATTTATTCCCTTATGGATGGCTTCTCCAGATATAACCAAATTAAGATCACCCCTGAGGACCAAGAGAAGACATCCTTCACATGTGCATGGATACCTTTTGCTGGAATGTCATGCCATTCAGACTTAAAAATGCTGGTGCAACCTATCAAAGAGCCATGACTACCATCTTTCATGATGTGATGAACAAAAACATGGAGGACTATGTTGATGACACACTTGCCAAATCACAACAAAGAAGCACCCATTTGTCTGATTTGGGTTTGATATTAGACCGCATGGAATGATTTCAACTCAGATTAAATTCAAAAAAATGTGCTTTTGGTGTCACTTCTGGGAAACTACTAGGATACATAATATCAGCAAAGGGAATAGAAGTGGACCCAGAAAAGGTGCAAGCTATCATGAAGATGCCACCTCCTCATAACATCAAACAATTAAGGAGTCTTCAAGGTCATCTCCAATCTATCAGGTGATTCATTTCTTAGCTAGCTGACAGAGCTCAACCATTTAATCAAAATTTGCATAAAGGCACTACTTGTATATGGAATGAGGAGTGTCAAAAGAACTTGGACCAGCTCAAGGATTACCTAGCATGACCTCCTATTCTTATGCCACCTATTCAAGGGAAACCTTTGATACTATACATTTCTACTACAAAAAATTCCTTAGGGGCTCTTCTTGCACAACATGATGATATGGGAAAAGAATAGGCTATTTACTATATCAGTCACACTCTGGTTGCTTATGAACTCAATTTCACTAGCATTGAAAAGGCTTGTTTAGTAGTGGTGTTTGCATCTCAAAAAATCAGGCATTACATGCTTGCACATACTACATAGCTGGTTGCTAAAATTGATCCTTTAAAATATCTCTTAAGTAAAGCTGCACTTATTGGATGACTTGCCAAGTGGATGTTGATTCTTTCCAAATTTGACATTTAGTATGTTGAGAGGAAAGCTAAAAGGGAAAGTGATTTTGGATCAATTGGCCAAGTTGCCCATGACTGATAATGCTCCTCTTCAGATAGATTTCCCAGATGCCTCAATCATGAATATCACATGGCGTACATGGAAAATGTTTTTTGATGGTTCTCATACATAGAATGGAGCTGGTGTTGGAATCCTATTTGTTACCCCTCATGGATACACCATTCCCAAATCCTATAAAATTCTCTTTCCATGCACTAATAACATAGCTGAATAAGAAGCCTTGTTGAATGGTGTTAAGCTTTCCCTTGAATGGAGGATTTCTAAGTTGCATATTTTTGGGGATTCTCAACTTGTCATAAACCAAGTAAATGATGATTACCAAATCAAAGATGACAATTTGATTCCCTACAAGAGGATGATAGACTCACTTGGGAATTATTTTACATTTGTTACATTCCAACAAATTCCTAGAGCTAAGAACAAGGCTATTGATGCCATGGCTACTTTGGCATCCATTCTATAACTAGAAGAGCATGAACCATGCTTTGAGTTCCTAGTGGAAGAATTGCGCTACCTTTCCTACAATTCCCCTGATGACCATGTCATTTACACTATGGTCGGTCATGACTCGTCCGGCTATGCCACCATATTTTCCTATCTCTAAGATCAAGTTATCCCTAAAAATCTAATGTGCAATGAGAAGCGCTAGCTCATCTGTAATGCCTCACACTTTACCCTTGTCTCTGGTGACTTATATAGGAAGAGTCTAGATGGAACTCTCCTTAGGTGTCTAGAAATAGAGAAGTTAGAAAAGGTGCTAGATGAAGTTCATGATGGCATATGTGGGTCACATTCTAACGGTCTTGCGCTAGCTTGGAAGTTGTTTAGGGCTGAGTACTATTGGCCTACTATGCAAACTGATGCTGTTCAATATGCCAAGTCATGCAAGAAATGTCAACTACATGGGAATCTCATTCATGCTCCTAGATGCGAGCTCATTCCCTCTATTACTTACTGGCCATTTCAACAATGGGCCTTTGACTTGGTAGGCAAAATTTATCCTAGTTCTTCAAGTGGGCATAAGTTCATCATTACAACGATTGAATATTTCACTAAATGGGTTGAAGTTGTCCCACTATCTGTAGCTACAGGAAAACATGTTGCCTTGTTTATTTTGAATCACATCATTTGCCGCTACGGTTTTCCTTCTTCCATAGTCATGAATAATGGAGGCTAGTTTAAAAACAAAGACCTGAAGCACTTGTGCCAAAAGTTCAAAATCAAACAACATTGGTCTTCTGTTTACTACCCTCAAGGGAATGGGCAAGCTGAGGGCTCAAACAAAACATTGCTAAAAATTCTCCACAGAATAGTGCACAAATCAGGCAAGGATTGGCATATGTAGATCAATCCTATGCTATGGGCTTATAGAACTTCTATCCGCACTCCTACAGGTGCAACACCTATTTCCTTGGTCTATGGTTCTGAGGTTGTCTTACCATTACAAGTTGAAATACCTTCATTGAGAGTCTCTCTCCATGGTTTGATTACTGATGAAGACCAAAGGGCCATGTGAGTGCATGAGCTCACTACTTTGGAAGAACACCGCAAGGCCACTTTTGATCACATGCGCACTTATCAAAAGAGAATGTCTACTGCTTACAATAAGAAAGTTCATCCTAGAGAGTTTCAAGTGGGTGAACTAGTTCTCAGAGAAAATCTTAAAAACTAGCAAAATCGAGAGCAGAAAGGCAAGTTTCAGCCAAATTGGTTGGGGCCTTATATCATCACAACCGCATTGGGTCTAGAGCCTATCAGCTATCTACACCTAAGGGAGAAGAGCTTACTGAGCCTATTAATGTTTACATTTGAAAAAGTTATATGCCTAAGGTTCTTGAGCTCTTTGTACATATCTTTATTGATCCTAAAAAAATCTCAAAAAAAATCATATATGATGCTGAAAAAATCCTAAAAAGCATAAAAAGTACTTAAAAAAAGAGCATCCTACTGAAAACCTAGCAATAGGCACTTTGATGTCTCACCAAAAAAAAAATTCAAAAAAAATTCAAAAAAATAGAAAAAGTGCCTTGGTGAAAACCTAGAAATAGGCGCCTTGGTAGCAAAAATACAAAATTTTTTTTGAAAAAAGTCCTGAAAAAATATATCAAGTGGTGAAAACCTGGAAACAAGGACTACTTGAAATGCTTGCACCTATGTCTATCAATCTTGCACAATGCTCATTCGCTCCACTTCTTGCTTTGCCTCTCCTAACTTGGAATTGACTCTTATCTTAGTCTAGGGGGAACATGTTGTTTTAGCTTATCTTGGGTCTCTTTCTGCATCGAGGTTTCTCAGACCACTTGGTTCAAATGGTTTTTTTCAACACCACCTCCAAACTATGTTTTTTTAACACTACCCTAGTGTCAAGTGTTTTTTAACACTTATCAGATGTTTACCCATAGTCTAGAATGATGTGATATTTCCACCGGTATAGGTGATACTCAAAGATTGACTCTATGACCTACACACACACACTTAAACACTTGACTTGCTAAGACTTGTTGAATTTCTTTCTTTGTGTGCTATCTATGATGATTTCTTTGCTGAGTGTTCTCTCCCTAATAGTTTTTTATGATGCATAGCTAGAAGACTAGGGGCATGAGGACATGTTTTATTTATTTCTCTTCTTGTGGATATATTTTTTTGGTCTTAAATATCATTAGCATTTATGCTGGTTCTACTTGACAATAGGACTTACAAGGTATTGTCCTTAACTGTGTTGCAAGTGTATACTTCTAGCCATCTTGAATTTCCTTGTGTCTCAATGAAAGTATAATCTTGCTATATCAAACTTAGGAAATCTCATTGCACTAGTCATCTTGACCTACATATCTTTGGCGCCTAGGTGGGATTCCCACATTTCATTTGATATAGATCATATTCATATACCCATAGTTATACTAGTGTGTATTGTATGATCTTGCGATGCTACCAATAATGCTCGATGATGAATATTAGAGACTAATATCTTTGTGACCTTGCATTTAAACCACTTTTCATAGTAGCTTGCATTTTTTAGGTTCATGTTAGTTTAGTTTTGCATTTTTCATATGGAGAGAGCTCTCCTTTCATCTTTCATGGACCTTTCGGTCAACTGCGCTCATCTTTTCTTTTCTTGATCATGTCTTTCACTCCTTGTCTTTTTCATCACATCCTATTCCTGTCATCATAAGGGGTTAATCTTATCATCATATCTATATCAACAAAGAGATCATTTTCAGAAACATGAGTCTATATCATAAACATGAGAACTAAACATACATCTATGAGAGAGAATATATATGAGCATATAACATACATTTTGAGCAATATGACAAGACAATATAAAAATTGAAACATCCATCACAAGTGGGAAAAATACACAAGCTATATCATAAATCCAGTAATCTCATATTTATAACAATGTCATGATACAATGTGGGATACAAAAAATCTAGATCAAGTCCTAGGATATGTCTCTATACATCTATCTAACCTAAACCTAAGACTCACTAGCTCCATCATGTGGAGCTGGTGGTGGAAGAGGTGGTGTTGTCACTACATTTGGTACCATATCCGATCTCCTAGCTATCACAGAGTAGGGCGATGCTCTCTGACCCTCTGGTATCACTTGTATATAGAGCCCATGATACTATGTAGCTCGTGCTACCTCTCTCTGGCTCTCTATAGTAGCAACCTGTGTAACCCTATCCCGTCGCTCAAGCTCAGCTCTTAGATTCATCAGCTACTAGTCTCTAACTACTATGGTGATGCGTAACTATTACATATTTGCCTCTAGAGCCTAGATCCTGGCTCTCAGATCCCCTCCCCCTATAGGCTACTCCTGCTCTATGTCCACCCTATGACAAACAACCCTCACTACATCCTCCTCCTCTGGGCTCACTGACCTATGTCTCCGTGCCTTTCGTTGGCCAGCTGACCTAGAACCCTCTCCTCTCTCTCCACCCCTCCCTCCCCCATCATCCCCATCATCTCCATCTCCACCTTATGCCTATGGGTCTACATCTAGCATAGTAAACCTGGCGAAAGGATATCTTTGTCACTCTACCCTGTAGGCTACATCTGCACCTACATCTACTATCCCTGCAAGGTAGTCACATGGCTCCCTCTATATCCTAGCTATCTCCTATACTGCCTGCTGGTAGTCTAGCATCAACAACCATCCATGCCCCTCATCGTCTCAAGACCTAGCATAGGTGGTGGTCTTTGTGGATACTCTCTACTATTGACTAAACTATCTCCAGATGCGAGTGAAGACAAATCTCTCAACCACCTCAGCATGATGGCCTACTAGTGGCCGGCTACATAACATGTACCCCAACTCATGCTCTTTATCGCTCCACTACTCACAAGCCCTGTAGATCTCCACTCAAAAGTGGTCAACTCATCAAGGAGTCTCTTGTAATATACTAGGTTGTCACTATGAGCATATGATATAAACCCCATATATCTGAAAATGTAGTGGTAGCTCCACTCTCTCAGCTGTACATGTGGGCACACTACAACAATGTGTTCCCATGCCCATATCTGAGCAAGCATGGCTCCACATGCCCATGTCCTACCATCTCTGTACACTATCTCATAGAGCTCATGATACATATTGGCCAATATGGCTAGGCCCCATGCTAACCACTATGCATGTGCCACCAGATCCACCACTAACTTGCCCCATCCTAGTGGAAACCCCTTCTAACTCCTATCAATAATGAGGGCCTGTGCAATAATCAAACAAATAATGCAAGGCACTGGGAAGTCCCTGTCATACTCCTCCATTAGCCGCTCCCAGTTGAGGTGTCTGTTGATGATTGTAACATCCTGGAATAGGTCCTAGATGGCTTGCCATCCCTCAGTAGGATCCTGATCATAATATACCTATGCCAACAAAAAATCATGTGAGTTTCTTATCATATGGAAACTTTACATTTCTAAATATTTTGAAACATGATTATACTCATCCAATCTCCATGACTTGGCACTCGCAGGATCTGATAGACATCTTCTAAGGTGATGTTTGCCTCTCCAGTAGGCAAATGGAAGGTGTTGTGCTTGTCATGCCACCTCTTAGCTAGAGCAGTCAACAACCCATGATTTAATTGAATATGGGGCATATCAAGGAGGAATCCAAAACCCATGCTAGCCAAATCATCCTTTTCGGGATCGTCTAGATCCCGGATGCACCATAAGCCAGTTGCTTGCAGTGCTCTAATCAACAGTGCCATGAAAGTCTCCTGCAAGCCATAAACCAATCCAGATGTTAGAACATATCATGATGGATGATCAAAATCAGTACATCAACACTTAAACGCAAAAATTATCTAGAACCATGTCATATTGCTCAAAATTTAAACATGTGATATTTCTTATTAACTAGTGTGACACTATTTTTTAGAAAAGTATCATGCGATACTTTCTTCAATAGTAGTGTGAAAAAACTTTTCCCATGTGATATTTCACTAGGTATTGTACAATGTTTCACCGAGTATCGTGCGACACTGGACTGAACAATTGGGTGATACTTTTTGGTCTCGCGAACTATTGCATGACAGATTTTCTCAAAGTGTGCGATACTTTTTAAGTATCGTGTGAAATTTTGCACCGAGAAAATTTGAAATTTTTTTAAAAACTTAAAAACATGTTTAAAAAACATTAAATGCTCAAAAAAGAAAAGTTTTTCTAAAAACTTACCGGGGTACCATACTGAGGAGGTCAGTTGTGCAACTGACCATGCTTGAATTGATGATGGTGAACTTGAACTGCTGCTTGCTAAGCCATCTTCTCTCTCTAAGCTCTTTAGATTCTCAAAATCACAAAAGACAAATGAATTTGAAACTGCCCTTTTTACCCCTTATATAGCATTTTGACTTTTTGACCAATTTTCAAAACATCTCAAAATTTCATGAAAATTGCACCCCTAGCTAATTTTGATGTCTTGGATCCATTTTTTGAATTGAAATCAAAATTTGTGTTCATCTTAATAGTCAAAATCACATTTGAAAATTTTCCCTTCTTCTGCGCAGTTCGCTAGCCTTTTGAGGCTTGATCCTTCAATCTTCACTAGGACTTTCTTTCTTTCTTCATCCCCATCTCTCTCACCCTTCTAGTCTTTCATTCATTTCATTCATCTCTCTCTACGGTCTTCATTGGGGCATATCTTCATTACTTGATGATTATCTTATCATGCTTCATCTCTTCGATTATGATTTCTAGTGATTTGATCATGTTGCTCTTGCTTCTTCCTTCCCTCTACCTAATTTCAATTTTGATCTCGAGGGGGAAAACACATCATATCTTATTGGCTACTCTCTATAGAATATGCTCGACCATTCCATTTTCTCTAATTGATCTATCTTTGCGCTTGACATGTTAGTTCTTGTCTCCAGTTCTAATACTGTCCATTTCTTTGCTAAGTGTTCAGTACTGTCGCTACCAGGCTGACCATGCAGGATTTGCTATCTCTCTGCACTTTATTCTTTGGAGTCAGATCTCTATCTACTTTCCTTCTTGGCTGATCTATTCTTTGACATAATGTGTTCTCAGATCAATCACACATTAGTCAAAGAGGGCCAAATGTAATCACCTAAAAATGGTCATGTAGACTATTAGCCCCTTTTGCTAAAATCATCAATTGCTTATTCTTGATCAAATCCTAGTCCTATCATTTATTTGATTATTTTCTATGGGCTAACCATTTTATCCTAAAGTCTTTATTTATTTAAAAGGAATTTCCTCCCCTTTTATTAAATAAAAAGCCCCCACTTTTCCTCTTATCCTAAGTTGCACAAATAAAGCATTATTATTATTTTATAAAAAGGGAAAAAAAACTTTTTGTCTCATATGGACACAAAAGTCAACTCTTATTTTCTCATTGGAGGAATCTTGTGCACATGGATTTCTCTTCTTTCAAGCTCCACCCTTGATTAAATCTTTTGCCTCTTAATCTCTATGGTCCATTCTTTCTCATTTCTTATAAAAGGAGAGCTCTCTTCTCATTTTAGGATCCATCTTTTGAATACTAACCTTATGTTGTAGGATTTCTTGGAATTTAGAGTTTTTTGAAGACATTCTTTCATTCATCTTCCATTTCTTGCACCATAGCTTCATATTTATGCTTTCATAGATTAGCTTCATTTCTATGCTCTAGATTAGCCCACATAGATTAATTAGCTTGGATTGTAACACTTGCATCTTTTTTTTCATAGCTTAGCTTGCATTCTCATTTCTAGCATAGTTACATTTCATTCTCGTATTGATTCTTGAAGATATTGGCATCCTCGCCCTTGTCTCCATTGAATCTCCCATTGCATTGTTTACTAGCAAGGTCATGGGCTTAAATAGCTCTAGCTGAGAGCACACTTAATATCCTTGCACTCCATGCCTAGGGAGCTTTAGGTCATTTTTTAAGGTTTCCCATTCATGGATTCCCTTGGAAGCAAAGACTTAGAGAAGTGCACTATTTAGTGTGTACAAAGGACACATCAGAATGCTCAAGTGTGTCCTAATGGGTCCTATGTCCCCTTCCAAAACACTTCAACATTCAAATGTGTCAAAAGGGGTTATTGGGGCTTCCTAGAGGTCCTAGTACACCTTATCATGTGTTAGGACCAGTAGGAAGCCCCCATGAACCCTATGGACACATTGGAATACTCAAGTGTGTCCTAAGGGGTCCTACAACCCATTCAGAAACACTTGAGGATTCAAATGTGTCAAAAGGGGTCATGGGGGCTTCCTAGGGGTCCTAGTATGCCTTATCACACGTTAGGATCCCTAGGAAGCCCCCATGACCCCTATGGACACATTGGAATCCTCAAGTGTGTTCTATGGGGTACTATGACTCATTCTGACACACTTGAGCAATCAAATGTGTCAAAAGGGGTCATGGAGACTTCCTAGACATCCTAGTACCCCTTATCACATGTTAGGTCCCCTAGGAAGCCCCCATGACCCCTATGGACACATTGGAATGCTCAAGTTTGTCTTAACGGGTCCAACAACTCATTTAGACACATTTAACCATTCACATGTATGAAAAGGGGTCATGGAGACTTCCTAGGGGTCCTTGTACCCCTTAACACATGTTAGAACTCCTAAGAATCCCCAATGACCTCTATGGACACATTGGAATGCTCAAGTGTGTCCTAAGAGGTCATGGAGACTTCCTAGGGGTCTTAGTACCACTTATCAGGCATTAGGACCTATAGGAAGTACCCATGGCCCCTCTGGACACATTGGAATGGTCAAGTGTGTCCTAAGGGGTCCTACAACTCTTTCAAACATAGTTGAGCATTCAAATATGTCAAAAGGGGTCATGGAGACTTCCTAGGTGTCCTAGTACACTTTATCACATGTTAGGACCCCTATGAAAACCTCATGACCCCTATGGACACATTGGAATGCTCAAGCATGTCCTAAGGGGTCCAACGAACCCTTCAAACACACTTGACCATTTAAATTTATCAAAAGGGGTCATGGACACTTCCTAGTGGTTCTAGTACACCTTATCATATTTTAGGACCCCTAGGAAGTCCTCATGAGCCCTATGGACACATTGGAATGCTCAAGTGTGTACTAAGGGGTCCTACAACCCATTCTAACACACTTGAGAAATCAAATGCCTCAAAAGGGGTCATGGAGACTTCCTATGGCTCCTAGCATGCCTTATCACATGTTAGGACCCCTAGGAAGCCCCCAAGACCCCTATGGACACATTGGAATGCTCAAGTGTGTCCTAAGGCATCCTACGACCCCTTCAAAGACATTTTAGCCTTTAAATGTGTCAAAAGGGATCATGGAGACTTCATAGGGGTCCTGGTACACCTTATCACACTTTAGGACCCTTAGGAAGCCTCCATGACCCCTTTGGACACATTGGAATGGTCAAGTGTCTCGCAATGGGTCCTACAACCCATTCAAAAACACTTAAGCATTCAAATATGTCAAACGGGGTCATGGGGGCTTCTTAGGGGTCCTAGTACATCTTACCACATGTTAGGACCCCTAAGAAGCCCCCATGACCCCTATGGACACATTTTAATTCTCAAGTCTGTCCTAAGGATTTCTACGACCTGTTCTGACACACTTGAGCATTCAAATGTGTCAAAAGTGGTCATGGGGGCTTGCTAGGGGTCCTAGTATGCCTTGTCATGTGTTAAGACCCCTAGGATGCCCCCATGACTCCTATAGACACATTAGAATTCTCAAGTGTGTCCTAAGGGGTCCTAGAACTCATTCAGACACACTTGAGCATTCAAATGTGACAAAAGGGGTCATGGAGACTTCCTAGTAGTCCTATTACCATTTATCATGCATTAGGACCACTAGGAAGCTCCCATGACCCCAATGGCCACATTGGAATGGTCAAGTGTGTCCTAAGGGGCCTAAGACTCCTTTAGACACACTTGAGCATTCAAATGTGGCAAAATGGGTCTTGAAGACTTCCTAGGGGTCCTATTACCCATTATCACATGTTAGGACCCCTAGGAAGCCCCCATGACCCATATGGACACATTGGGATGCTCAAGTGTGTCCTAAAGTGTCCTACCACTCCTTCGGACACACTTGAGCATTAAATTGTGTCAAAAGGGGTCATGTAGACTTGTTAGGGGTCCTAGAACCAACTATCATGTGTTACAACCCCTTGGAACGCCCCATGGCCCCTATAAATAGATTGGAATGCTCACGTGTGTCCTAAGGGGTCCTATGACTCCTTCAGACAAACTTGAGCATTCAAATGTGTCAAAAGGGGTCATGGAGATTTCCTAGGGGTCCTAGTAATCCTTATCAAGCATTGAGACCCTTAGAAATCTCCCATGACCCCTATGGACACATTGGAATGCTCAAGTGTGTTCTAAGGGGTCCTACAACTCCTTCAGACAGACTTGAACATTAAAATGTGTCAAAATGGGTCATGGAGACTTCCTAGGGGTCCTAGTACCCATTATCATGTGATAGGACCCCCTATGAAGTCCTCACGACCCCTTTGGACACACTTGAGCATTCAAATGTGTCAAAAGGGGTCATGATGACTTCTTAGCGATCCTAGTACACCTTATCATGGGTTAGGACCCCTAGGAAGTTCCCATGACCCCTCTAGAAAAATTGGAATGCTCAAGTGTGTCCTAAGGGGTCCTACAAACCCTTCGGACACACTTTAGCATTCAAATGTGTCAACAGGGGTCATGGAGACTTCCTAGGGATCCTAGTACATCTTATTATGAATTAGGACCCCTAAGAAGCCCCCATGACCCCTATGGACATATTGGAATGCTCAAGTGTGTCCTAAGGGGTCCTACAACCCCTTCGGACACACTTGAGAAATCAAATGTGTCAAAAGGGGTCATGGAGACTTACTAGGGGCCCTAGTACACCTTATCATGCATTAGGACCCCTAGGAAGTCCCCATGACCCCTACGAACAAAATGGAATGCTTAAGTCTATCCTAAGGGTTTCTATGACTTATTGAGAAACACTTGAGCATTCAAATATTTCTAAAGGGGTCATGGGTACTTCCTATAGATCCTAGTACACCTTATCATGCATTAGGCCCCTAGGAAGCCCCCATGATGCCTATGGAAACATTGGAATTCTCAAGTGTGTTCTAAGTGGTCCTACGACTCCTTCAGACACACTTGAGCACTCAAATGGGTCAAAAGGGGTCATGGAGACTTCCTATGGGTCCTAGTACCCCTTATTATTTTTTAGGAACCCTAGGAAGCCACCACGACCCCTATGGACACATTGGAATGCTCAAGTTTTCCCTAAGGGGTCATACAACTCATTCAAATACACTTGAGAATTAAAATGTGTCAAAAGGGATCATGGGGAATTCTTAGGGGTCCTATTATGCCTTATCACATGCTAGGACCCCTAGGAAGCCCCCATGACCCCTATGGACATATTGGAATTCTCAAGTGTCTCCTAAGGGGTCCTACAGCCCCTTCGAACACATTTGACCATTCAAATATCTCAAAAGTGGTCATGGAGACTTCTTAGGGTTCCTAGTACACCTTATCACATGCTAGGACCCCTAGGAAGCCTTGATGACCCCTATGGACATAGCTGAATGCTCAAGTGTCTCCTAAGGGGTCCTATGACCCCCTCAAACACACTTGAGTATTAAAATGTGCCAAAAGGGGTGATGGAGACTTTTTAGGGGTCCTAGTATGCATTATCATGTGTTAGAACTGCTAGGAAGCCCCCTTGACCCCTATGGACACATTGGAATGCTCAAGTGTGTACTAAGGGGTCCTACAACACCTTCAAATAGACTTGAGCATTCAAATGTGTCAAAAGGGGTCATTGAAACTTCCTAGGGGTCGTAGTACACCTTATCACATGTTAGGACCCCTAGCAAGCCCCCATGACCCCTATGGACACATTAGAATGCTCAAGGTTATCCTAAGGGGTCCTACGACCCCTTCAAACACCCTTCAATAGTCAAATGTGTCAAAAGAGGTGATGGATACTTCCTAGGGCTCTTCGTATACCTTATCATGCGTTAGGACTCCTAGGAAGCCCATTCACCCCTATGGACACACTGGAATGCTCAAGTGTGTCGTAAGGGGTCATGGAGACTTCCTAGGGGTCCTATTACCCCTTATCACATTTTAGGACCCCTAGGAAGCCCCAATGGCTTCTATGGACACATTGGAATGCTCAAGTGTGTTCTAAGGGGTCCTATGACTACTTCAGACACACTTGAGCATTTAAATGTGTAAAAAGGGGTCATGGAGAATTCTTAGGGGTCCTAGTACCCCTTAAAATGTGTTAGAACTCCTATGAAGTCCTAATGACCTATATGGACACATTGGAATGCTCACGTGTGTCCTAAGGGATCCTGTGAACCCTTTGGACACACTTGAGCATTCAAATGTGTCAAAAGAGGTCATGGAGACTTCCTAGTTGTCCTAGTAAGCCATATCACATGTTAGGACCCCTAGGAAGTCCCCATGACCCCTATGGACACATTGGAAGGCTCAATTGTGTCCTAATGGGTCATATGAACCATTTGAACACACTTGAACATTTAAATGTGTCAAAAGGGGTCATTGGGGCTTCCTAGGGGTCCTAGTACGCCTTATCACATGTTAGGACCCCTAGGAAGCCCCCATGACCCCCATGGACACATTGGATTGCTAAAGTGTGTCGTAAGGGGTCCTATGACTGACTCAGACATACTTGAGCATTCAAATGTGTCAAAAGGGGTCATGGAGATTTCCTAGGGGTCCTAGTACCCCTTATCATGTGTTAGGGCCCCTAGGAAGCCCCCAGACCCCTATGCAAACATTGGAATGCTCAAGTGTGTCCTAAGGGGTCCTAAAACTCATTGGGACACACTTGAGTATTCATATGTGTCAAAAGGGGTCATTTGGACTTCCTAAGTGTCTTAGTATGCCTTATCAGGTGTTGGGACCCCTAGGGATCCCCCATGACCCATATGAAGACATTGGAATTCTCAAGTGTGTCCTAAGGGGTTCTACGACTCATTCCAACACACTTGAGCATTCAGATGTGTCAAAAGGGGTCATGGGGACTTCCTATGGGTCCTACTATGCCTTATCATGCATTAGGACCCCTAGGAAGCTTCCATGACCCCTATTTACACATTGGATTGCTCAAGTGTGTCCTAAGGGGTCCTGCGACTTATTTAGAAACACTTGAGCACTTAGATGTGTCAAAATGTGTCATGGAGACTTCTTAGGGGTCCTATTACCAGTTATCATGCATAAGGACCCCTAGGAAGGCCCCATAACCCCTATGGATACATTGGAATGCTCAAGTGTGTCCTACGAGGTCCTACAATTCCTTAAGACACATTTGAGTATTCAAATGTGTCAAAATGGGTCATGGAAACTTCCTAGGGGTCCTAGTACCCCTTATCAAGCGTTAGGACCCCTAAGATTCCCCCATGACCCCTATGGACACATTGGAATGCTCAAGTGTGTCCTAATGTATCCTTGACTCCTCCAAACAAACTTGAGCATTCAAATGTGTCTGAAGGGGTCATGGAGACATCCTAGGGGTCCTAGTACCCCTTATCATGTGTTAGGACCCCTAGGAAGTCCTCATGACCCTTATGGACACAATGGACTACTCAAGTGTGTGCTAAGGGGTCCTACGACCCTTTTGGACACACTTGAGTATTCAAATGTGTCAAAAGGAGTCATGGAGACTTTCTAGCAGTCCTAGTATGCCGTATCACATGTTAGGACCCCTAGGAAGCCCTAAAGACCCCTATGGACATATTTGAATTCTCAAGTGTGTCCTAAGGGGTCCTACAACCCCTTCAGACATACTTGAGGATTGAAATGTGTCAAAAGGGGTCATGGTGACTTCCTAGGTATTCTAGTATGTCTTATCACATGTTAGGACCCCTTGGAAGCCCCCATGATCCCTTCGGACATATTGGAATGCTCAAGTGTGTCCTAAGGGGATCTATGACTGATTCGAACACACTTGACCATTTAAATGTGTCAAAAGGGGTCATGGGGACTTTCTAGGGGTCCTAGTACACCTTATCATGTGTTAGGACCCCTAGGAAGCCCGCATGACCCCTATGGACACATTGGAATGCTCAAATGTGTTCGAAGGGGTCGTACAACTCCTTCAAACACACTTAAGCATTCAAATGTGTCAAAAGTGGTCATGGAGACTTTTTAGGGGTCCTTGCACCCCTTATCACATGTTAGGACCCCTAAGAAGCTCCCATGACCCCTATGGACACATTGGAATGCTCAAGTCTATCCTAAGAGGTCCTACGACTCCTTCGAACACACTTGAGCATTCAAATATGTCAAAAGGGGTCATGGAGACTTCCTAGGGGTTTTAGTACCCCTTATCATGCATTAGGACCCCTACGAAGTCCTCATGATCCCTATGGACACATTTGAATTGTAATGTCCCCACCAGGGAACCCATAAGGAATTAGGTCAATGACCTAAAATTACAACCAAATTTTTTTTAAACACTTTAACATATCATCATTACCATTCACACGTACATTCCTTAAGGTTCCCTTAATGAATTCAAATACCATTATCAAGTATTTCATTTAATTACTTAATCTAAGAAATTTTATTTCCATTACAACTTCAATTAACATTAATTCCATTTCACATCATAACCAATTACATTAATGAACTACTGGAATTAATTTCCATTATTGACTAACACATAATTTACCTTCAGAATTGAAACAAGCTTACATTACTTATCACATCCACTAAGCACATTTATTCTTTCATGTTTATTTACTCCTTAACATTATTTATGCTCAACTCAATTGCAACACTCAATTAAACTTTTACAATAAGAGTCCCTACTTTCTACTTTCAATATAATAATAGTGTAAATTAATTAACCATATATTGTTAACCAACACAAACCATTCAATGAATCTTTCTTTTTCCATACGTTTAACTTCCACAAATCATCATCTATAACCTTGTATAGGCCTAGTTAAGAATTGAGATTAAAACCTTGTTTGAATAATCACACATTACTCACAATGAACTTTACATTTAAGAAGTCACATCTCATTACTTCGTTCAATAACAAACATGTTTCCTTTTCCCTTATTCTTTCACCTGAAGATACCCTTCAACCCTTATCATATCTTTTCACTAACCAAATATCAAAACAAGATTCCTTTTAAAGAAGTTTACATCCATAATTACTTTCATTACAAAAGTTTGCATAGAACCATTACTTTCAATTTCATTTAAAACTCACAAGAGATATAAGGTAAGAAATTACTCATTGATTTAACCATACTCAATCCCTTCTTTAGATTCACAATTCTACCCTTCACATATACATAACTTATTCCTTGCAATTTCCTTTTACAAACATAATTACAGTTACTGCACATTGCCCGAAGGCATATATAAAGATAATTACACCAAGTTGCCCAAGGGCTTACAATACATCTTTACATCTTGATAACAAAAGATAGAGATACATGATACAAGAAAAAAATCTTCACCACTGAACAACTCAAAATCCAAGCCACGACATGAACCACGAACAATACCTCGAAATAGATTTTCCACCCAACCATGTGAAACTAATAAAGTTCCACCCCCCGTGCTAGGAGATAGAACCAAGGTACTCTCAAGACCTTAAGGAAATCTAAGTCTCAAATTCCAATAAAACCACAGACTAAAATAAAAAGAATAAGGCACGTAAAAATATCATCATACTATAACACTGAGGTTAAGGTTCTATGAGACCACCTAAGTGAGTGTCATCACACAACCTGTGTATTGGGATCCAACCTGGGCAACCATGTAAACCCGGTGCCCCCTTTATGAATAGGGATACACCCTGGTAGTTATCCCTAGTCCCGGTACTTGAATTAGGTCTATGTGGCCATTATTATTATTTTCTCTCATTATCTTTTGAATCCCCCCTTCCCAGGTTAATTTTAAAGGTTAACACTTATTACAAAACCCACCCATAGGATCATCTAGCAACCACTTTAGGATTCCATCACCTATGGTGAGCCACTCACTTAAGGCTCCTATTCCCATTACCCTATCACAAGCCACAAAATAAGATAGAACACTTCCAAGTCCCTGACTCATAGGTTTAGGAAAATCCCCTACTGCACTCAGGCCCTCAGAGCGAGTCCTAACCTTAGCCATATACACAACAGGAACGATTGGAAGAATGTCTATCACAAGACATCTCAAAGAGAAACATAAAACCTTTCACATACACAAGTAAAACTTTCCAAGGCTCATTTATAGATCTAAGGAACCCTCTCATGCACACTAGCCATTAAGACAAGTCCTAGCCTCATAAACTAAGCTCAAATCTATGCCAAGTGCAAAATAATCACAAGTAAACCATATAGCCTCAACAAAACAAATAACGAATGTACATAGGTGACACAACTTCACACATCACATATACATCATACATGGAACAAAATACATCATAAACACTTTCAAGAACTAGAATCAAAGCATAGAAAAGAATAGGAAAGTTTAGGAATGTTGGGGAACATTTAGGAGGCCTTAGAGCAGTCCTAGTCCATTGGACAACCCTTACTCTAATTCTAATCCCTAAAAAACATCCTAAACCTTATTCAAGCATCTAAATGCACCATATAATCTCAAAAAAACAAGAAATGAACATATTTAAAGTTTACACAAAATTTCATATACCAAAACACCATGTCTTGCAAAATCCCACGTGCTTGAAATTTGGCTAAGTCTTTTTTTTTTTTGAAATCTCAAAATTATAAGTTGCATCTTAACTCCTATGAATTTGAAACCTATCCCAATCATCCCGAAAGGTACCTAAACCCTTTATACAAGTATAACAAAGTATAAGTTTAATTTCTTATACTTTAACTTATACTTGTATAAAGTCTACCTAAACCCTAACCTAGGATCAAACTGCGCATTTGTTTAGTAGTCCTGCCCATTGGTTTCTTGTAATTGCACATTTATTCAAGTTTCCTACGCATTTGTTCAAGGTAACTGCACATTTGAACTAGGTCACTAAGCATTTGTGAGATCAGACTACACATTTGTTTAATAGAGTTGCACATTTGTTTAAGGTGCCTATGCAATCATTCAAAGTAATTGTACATATGTTAAAGGTAACTACCCATTTGTAAAGAATGCTAGAAAATTAAAAAAACAACTAACAGTTCTGACTTGTGGGTAAAACTGGGCATTATGGGAGCCATGGAAACCTAATCTGGTAAAGACCCATTTGAGATCTCCCATTTTTCATGCTAAGATGACCCTCCAACTATGATTACCAACCATCCAAAACTACTCAAAACTTGGGCAAATAAAAGGTGGTGCAAAACTGACATGAACCAACAAAGATGAACAATTGTTCTAAGGCTTGAAAATACTCCTAAACATTCAGAATAAGAAAGTAGAAACAAAGAAGGCACCATGAACTCTATAGCTTCCAACAAATACATAAATGAGAACCAAATAATATATATCAAATAATAGTTTTGGAAGAGTTTGCAAATACATAAGAATCCTCACATCACAAATAGTATAAATTTAACTTTTAAATTGCAATCAATGGAGAAGACAACCAAAATATAATTACACATAGGAAAAAAAACAAAAGGATCATCTCTAGGATAGATCCTACCTGGAGTCCTGTGAAGATCAAAGCATTAGGGAGAAGAAGATTCAAATGACCTCAACCCATCCAATCACTCCTTCAGATTCCTTCTGAAAGCCACCAATTCCAGCCTCTTCCGAGAGAAAACAACAGGACAATCCCAGAGAATAATAAATTCTCTTCTCACCACTATAATTTTTTTCTATAAAATTCTTCAACCCAAAGGAAATATCTCTCCTCAAATCCCAACTCCTGATCCTCCCCCTCAAATCCAAAACACAAATATTTAACCTCCAACTATATGGTTGGAGGAGTTGCTCTACGGGAAGCAACTTCTCCAACCTCCATAGTTGGTTGGAAAATATAATCAACATCTCCCATAAACAATAATAAAGCTTTTGTTAATTTGAATAAAAAAAAAGTCTCAAAAGAAAACCATAACAAGAAAACTCAGCAAATAACTATCAAGTAAAACACATAGCACACATGGAAACCAACTAGCCTAACTTCTAGGATGTCTCAAGTTCAACTCCCTCCTAGATAGCTAATTTTATTACAAAAAGGCATTTCCCTTTTATTATAGTTATTTTTACTTTTTATTTAATACATTTATTAAATATACTTTATTTAACTCTCTTTATTTACTTAAATAACATACCATTTACATAAATAATGAAAACATATAATTATTATTATTATT